>JAJKFI010000022.1:8033166-8046924 GCA_029204185.1 Lerista edwardsae
ATAGATAGATAGATAGATAGATAGATAGATAGATAGATAGATAGATAGATAGATATAAAAGCATGCACATATAAATATGCATGTGTCTCTGTGTGTGCTTTTTTTCTTTTAAACCAAAGGAGCTTTTGAAAAATCGAACGCTGCCCGCGTGTATATGTATATGCATATACATATATATAAGCACAATCCGAGGTGTGTCTGCTAAGAAGGAAGCTCCATTGTGTTCAAAGGGGCAGGCTCCCAGGAATGTGTATATATGTAGGGTTACCACAGTGGTTCTCAGATTGTGGGTCAGGACCCACCAGTGGGTCATGAGCCAATTTCAGGTGGGTCGCGAAGCACCTAGAGCAGCCATATTGACAAAATGGGAAGATGGGATGCTGGAAAGAGGGAGGGCTGTGTGGCAGTTTTGCTTGTGCCCACGTTGTAAATAGGCTTTTACCTTTCTGCAGTGACATCTACAGAGAGGGCAGAGCTCTAAGTTTTGCAAGAAGCCTTACCTTGCAGTGGATATCACTCCTCTCCTGCACCGTTTTAGCCAATCCTCACAGGGAACAGCAACATCTTGGCATTGCTTACTGGCTACAGCAGCAAGGGAGAGGAGGGATTTACATGACAGGGTAAGGCTCCTTGCAAAACTTAGAGCTCTGCCCTCCCTGTAGAGACGTCACTGTCTTTCTGATTCACTTTGCTGTTGGAAAATGGCTGAGAAATAGCCCAACTGATTGCTGCCTTCTCAGGAAAGCAGCAGGCTCTGGTGTCACAGTGATGGCACTCTTCTTATGAGAGTGGTGGTCTAGACTAGCCTCTCTCTGCTGTTCTTCTCCATGTTCCTCTTCCACTTGCTAAGGTGGCCAAAGATCCAGTGTCCATTGGGGCGGCCAACCACCATCTCCTGGTAAGATGGCGGCTGTAGGGGGTGGTGGGTGGGGGTGGTAATTGATGCATGGATGTAAAAGCATGGGGGGGGGGTGGAGTGTGCCATTGGATGACCTTCCCAAGGCTTTTCCTCCCAAAACAAGCCAGCAGCGGGACAGGGCACTCTCTCTGGGTATCTGATGTGATCTGTTGTTGACTTTTAGGACACAGTGCTTGTCTGTTTCCTCCCGATGCTCATTTATGTATTTGTCAATAAACTGAACATTACCGGGACACTAGAAATCTCCAGTGATCTCGTCCGCAAAGGAAGCTGAAACTCAGGCTACAATGCCCTTGGAATACGTAACCATGGTTAAGGAAGCCAGGACGCCGGGTGGATTTGTAAAATACTGTTTATTTCTTTCAGAATACAAAGTCAGATGGGTTAAAGTCATTAAGCACTTGCCGTTTTGTGGAACCAAAGATCTACCAAAAAGCCCAGCATTTTTCTGGATTAATTCTGCCCACCTGATAGGTGGATTCGTCTTTAGTTTATCTTGGTTGCTTGGCCGGAACTGTCCAGAGAGATCACTGTGGAGTTTTGTGTCTGCCATACACGCGTACAAACACAGGCACACCTGTCATGCACACACGCACACACGCACACAGACATGCACGCACACATATGCTCACATGGGGGAAAGTACTTAAAGAAATTAGAAAGCAAACCGGCATTTTAAAATGTAACATACTTATCTGACCCTACCTCCCTATTTACAATCAGCTAAAATTGCTCACTTTAGGAAACACTGACTGGAGTATGATTAAACTTAGAGCTGAAATGGGCGGACAAAGGCAAAGGAACAAATGAAAAAAAAATCTGATTTCCCACCTGTAAATCTGAAGTGGTACAAAACCAGCCCAGCTATGAGGCCAGCTGAGGCAGCTGCTTCAGGTGGTGGAAGATGCCCACCTTTGTCCACCCACCTGCCTGCCTCCCTCTCTCCTCCTTCTCCCTCACTGGATTCAGAAAGGAAGAGGGGAACAGAGTGAAAGACAATCTAGCCCACCACTCTTCTCTCCTTCACACTTCCCCTCCATTCCTCTTTTCTGTCTTGAAACCAGGAAGTCGGAAGTTAACTGGAGGAAGTAGGTAAGGGAGGCAGCATTTGGTCATTGCTTTGGGTGCCAGGACACTGTGGGATGGATCCTGATCTCAGAAGTCTATCATGTCATTCCGCTGCATGTGTTAACAGTGCTTAAGGCCATGCACCCAACCACCATCACTACAGAAGAAGGGCCATAATACGCACGTGAAATACATAATGCTGGCCAGTAGTTTTCTTCTTATTTCTTAGCTATAGCACCTCCCCATAGTTCCACCCTTTTTTTTTTCAGGTTCTTGCCCCCGAAATTTTGCTTCAATATAAGAAAAAACAAACATTGCATTATCCATTTCACATAATGTATCATTTGACCCATTGTCCCGCTGTGCTTAAATGAGATTTACTCCTGGGTAAACATGCATTAGGCTCGTGCTGCACAGCTTTCAAGCGGGTTGTTAAGACTGACTTGGTAGCTTCCTCACTCCCTTTGAATACAAAGCATTTCTTTTCTAAAATGGTACTTTTACAATAAATAGAACACACGATAATTTTCCCTGGAGTGTTAGAGATTAACAGGGTTAGGAGATTGGATTTCGAAGAGGCGGAATTAACTGGGTTACAAAGCTTGGAGGAAAATCATTTCCATTGGAGCAGATCTCTGGATAACCGTTGCGTTGTGCTGTTTCCAAGCTGCAATCGAAACAAGAAATGTATATAATACTGTATTGAATATAGTGCCTAGATTACTGCCCTCTGGGAATCCCATGGATTGGGACCCTCTTCACAGGGAACCTCTTGGCCCCTAGTGGAAATCCATCTCGCTGGAAGGAATCCCTCTGCAGACCTATTTCATCATTTAGAGACAGCTTCGTTGTTTTTGTGATTTGACAGTTACGTTCAGCAAAAGACAATATTTTTCTGTACAGTACAGACACAGGACGTGAGGATTTGTCAGGGTGGAGGAATAGATGGGGGGGGGGGCTCAGAGGACTGGAAAAAAAACACCAGGAGCATGGCTAGTGAATAAGGTGACAACAGGGGACTGACTGACATCTCTGTCATCCTTAAGTCAACCCCAAACCCCCAGAGGTACGCATTTGGAGGAAACGTTACTGGCTAATTGATCAGGGGTGTCAAACTCATTTCATATAGAGGGCCTGCTGAGCTCCTAGAGGTTAGGCCAGCAGAGGCGGATCTGGGGGGGGCAAATCTGTAAGTTTTGCAAGAAGCCTTACCTTGCAGTGGAAATCACTCCTCTCCTGCACCGTTTTAGCCAATCCTCACAGGGAACAGCAACATCTTGGCGTTGCTTACTGGCTACAGCAGCAAGGGAGAGGAGGGATTGACATGACAGGGTAAGGCTTCTTGCAAAACTTACAGATTTCCCCCCCCCCTTAGATCCGCATCTGTAGGCCAGCAAAGCTTGACCAGGACAAGGGGCCCCGTAAAGTATGTTTGGACCACTCTCGGAGTCAGAGAGGCCAGCACACAGACATGCTGGCAAAAGAGCTACTATAAAGCGTGTGTGAACCACTCTCGGGATCAGGGAGGTTGGTGCACAGGCATTCCCTGGTTCTTCCGGTTCCATTCCAGACCCCACCATGGATACCTGAAACCATGGATACTGGGGACGCCTTTTTAAAAGATAGGCGAACATCAGTGGTTTTGTTGCAATAAGTTAAAAAAAAAAGAGGTTTAATGTTCCCCTGTCTTTTTAATAGGTGCCCCAGCATCCATGTTATCCGTGGATAACAGAAACCATGGCTACGGATCAGTGGATATCAGGGCATGCCTGTAGAGTAGGGAGGAAGAGTTAACCCTCCCACACACGCCAACGTCCCTGCTCAGATTTTCTTTTTTACAACACATTAAAAAAAAGGTTTAAGAGCACATGTAGTTTGGCTCGAACTTATAAATCACATGGTTTTTGAAAGAAAGAAAGAAAGAAAGAAAGAAAGAAAGAAAGAAAGAAAGAAAGATACTTTGCTGGATTCTTGCTACTCATTTTCTGGCTTATGACTGGCTCTTTCTCTCCGATCACCCAAGAGGAAATTTACTGCATAAAAGCCAGGATTCTTGCGCAGTCCCATGACTCCAGTAGCGGGTGTCGTAGAGCTAACTTTGATTTATCTGTCGACTCCAAAAATGCTCTTTTTTCCCCTCTCTTCCAGCAGGATCAAAGGCAGCTTTGTTGTGGTTGGTGCTACATGCCCAAGATTCATGCTCTGTTTGGCTGCAGCAGAAGAATCCCAAAGGGGAGAAGGATCTTTCCCAACCAATCTATTTTTAACCGGGCTTGTAAAAGAGCAAACCTCTGGGTGCCGAGGTCAAAGGGCAAGTCGGTGGCAGAGCTGGGCTGGCAGAAGCTGGAGATCTGGGTGCGGCAGGACATACTTTTCGCTGGCGCTGAAGGCGTTTTCACAAGTGACGCTTGCTATCGCTTGTGAACGTCAGTGTGGCAGAATAGAAAACAGGAGAGAGAGGTGAGTATGTACAGTCAGTCCTGATTATCCACTAGAGTTAGGTTCCTGGAAATCTTCATGGATAGCAGATAAGGAACCATTGAGCCAGTGGTGGGATTCAGCCAGTTCTCACCTATTCTGCAGAACCGGTTGCTAATTTTAGGTTGGGAGAGGGAAGAAAGGCAGCGGATGGCCCTGAAGGACATAGAACCGGTTGTTAATTTATTTGAATCCCACCACTGCATTGATCCTATGGGATCAATGTGGTTAGGTGCAAGGGGTACCTTCCATCAGTAGAATTTAGCAAACCCCCTCAGGCAGCCAGCAGAGTGCAGCAGGAAGTGCCCAAAGATCTCTGGATGCTGCAGAGACATTCCAGAAGCTGCAGGGATCTTCTGAATGCCACCTGCATCCAGCATGGACCCCTTAAACATGGCTGGTGGATGCTTCTGCCAACCATTTTAAAGGGGTCAGAGCAGGTGGCAGGTGCCATTCTGAAGGTCCAAGCAGCATTCAGAAGGTCTCTGCAAAGTGGATAATGAGGACAGAGGTGCAGGCACTGAAGAAAGTAGCACTCCTGCCCCTTGCAGATAAGCACATGTGCAGATTATGAGTTTGCATATAAAGAGGACTGACTGTACAGGAGAGGAATTGTTTGTTCAGTGGGGAAAGAGTCGACCATACACCAGCTCTGAGCATTCTTCAGATGTTTATCTTGCGGGCATGGCTGGATCTTGAGCCAGAGTTTGGCCCCTGGAACTTCTTGCTTCCCAAACGCTGGATCTGGAAGGCGAAGCAGGCGTTGCAAAAGGCTGCGATCCGACCTGCAAGTTGTCAGTGCTCGCGCAGGCGCAACAGCTACGCCTGAGCCCCTCGCATGCGCGGCATATGGAAAAGCTGCCACTTCCCGCGGGCTTTCCGGAAAGTTGCTTTGTGATTTGGGGTTTGCTCTCCTCCTGGGATTAATCTCCGATGTGCTTCTGGGCTCCACGTGTCACCGATGTGGAATAAGAGTCAGGGTAATGTGGGGTGGATAGGACAAAGCTGTCATTTTCACCTTTCGGATTGTGAGGCCAAAATAGTGTTTTGGGGAGCGGGCAAAGGCGAAACGAATCTGCATGACAGCGATCTTCCTGTATGCACCCCAGGAGGAGAAAAACACAAGGAATCTTAAAGAGGAGAGAGAGCTTTGGGGCTTGCATGGGAATGAAACCAATGGCTGGCTTCTCTCCGACTGGGTAGCCAGGCCAGCCCATGTATGGTTAGGGGTTCATTAGACTCCAAAGTTCCATGGGTGAGGTCGGAGGGAGCTGCCGAAGTGGGGGAGAAGGTCTCACTTCACTCGGATCTCCGCGTATTCAGCCAGCTCCTCTGTCAAGGTATAGCTGTCCTTGGTGGAAAGCTTGGTGAAGTCTATGTTGGCGTAGTCAATCCCCAGGTCCTTGTGTAAAAGCCGTTTATCGCCGCCTGGATGGCGCCCATACTGCAGGAGGAGGAGAAGGAGAGAGAGAGAGAAAGAGAGAGAAGTCCGCATTAACACAGACCTGGGATTGACGGAACTCGCTGCTGCAGGAATTCAATCCTGAGAGCCACTGGTGGGATGATCTGAGTGGATATCATAAGAAGAGCCTTGCTGGATCAGGCCATAAACCCATCTAGTCCAGCTTCCTGTATCTCACAGTGACCCACCAGGTGCCTCAGGGAGCACACAAGACAACAAGATGCCTGCATCCTGTTGCCTCTTCCTTGTATCTGGCATTCTGAGATAAATTTCTGAGGTAAAATTCTGAGGTAAATAATAACTTGCCACCCAATCTGGGCCTTAAGAACATTAGAAGAGCCCTGCTGGATCAGGCCATAGACCCATCTATTCCAGCTTCCTGTATCTCACAGTGGCCCACCAGGTGCCTCAGGTAAATTTCTGAGGTAAAATTCTGAGGTAAATAATAACTTGCCACCCAATCTGGGCCTTAAGAATATCAGAAGAGCCCTGCTGGATCAGGCCATAGACCTGTCTAGTCCAGCTTCCTATATCTCACAGTGGCCCACCAAGTGCCTCAGGGAACACGTGAGACAACAAGATGCCTGCATCCTGTTGCTACTCCCTTGCACCTGGCATTCTGAAGAAGCCTATTTTTAATGTAAGGAGACAGCACCACCCATCATGGCCCATGATGGACTTTTCCTCCAGAAATCTGTCCAATCCCCTTTTAACATTCTTTGGGGGCTGGAGAACAGCAGATCACATCTGACCACCTTTTAATATATTTGTCAGAGCTGAATGCTTTGATATTTTCACCTGTCTTTTTAATTACAGTCGCATCCAAACCCCGGGGGGGGCCGCGGCCGGCCCCCCCACCCCCCGAGAGCGTGGTGTCTCTCTCTCTCTCTCTCTCTCTCTCTCTCTCTCTCTCTCTCTCTCTCTCTCTGTGTGTGTGTGTGTGTGTGTGTGTGTGTGTAACTGGCTCATGCACGTGCTTTTCAAATCCCAACCATTTCAGTAACAACGTTTTCATGCGACAACAACACAAAACAAAAAGGAGGCAATGTTACAACACTGGCTGGGAAAGGAACACAAAGACAGAGTCCCCACACATTTTCAACAGGACTCTGTTGAGGGAAGCATCATAGGCACAAGGCCATTCCAAAATGTGTGGCTTTGACACAGACAGACCATGGAGGGTGTCCCCCCACCCCCACAGGACACAACGAACGACTTTGGGGCCATCTTTACACAAGTGCAGGCGGTGAACACAGGCTGTGTGAGAGGTGAGAGGGAGTCATTGGCAAAGCAAAGGTGCAGAAATCCAAGGTAGAGTTTTCAGCAACATAGCTAAAGCGGGATTGGGGTGTACATTGCCACAAATACCACATCTTGAGGGGGTGCCAACCCGCACTCCAACGGCAGACCCAAGGCAAAAAAGCAGCCTTCTGAGGTGTGAGAAGGCTGCACGCAGACTCCCCATGCCTCGGAAGCCCTCCCAAAAGCCTTCGAAAGACACTTCTGGTTTTTGCCAAAAACTGGAAGTGTCTTTGGAAGGCATTCTGAAGCTGTGGGAGAGTGCGGAATGCGAGCGTTTCCATTCCTGAGATCCAGACACCACACCCCACAGACATAAAAATGCGAAGACAATGCAACACATTGAATGGGGAATGTCATACTTACCTGCCCGGGTCAGTGGCTCTCCAGGGAGCAGATCTCCTTGGACTATTAGAAAAGGAAGAGCCGTCACTAGTGACCCGAGTGGGAAAAAGGGAACTAGTCACAGTGCCCTGCCTTGAGACAAGGGGAGACGGTGGATTTGAAAGGTGGAAGATCCAACTCATAGGGAGAAGGCTACCACATGAGTTCTCCTCCCCAGGTCCAAGATATCTCAGGGCGCCATCCTGTCCTGGAATTAGGCCAGCACAGTTAGGCCAGCCAAGGTTTACGGCGGCACAAGGGACACTCTCAAGTATGTTTGGACCGCTCTCGAAGTCAGAGAGGCCGGCACATCTGGAGGTGACATCAAAACAGGAAGTGACATCACAGTTGTAGTTTCACTTCCTTGTGGTTTTTTGGGCCATAGCTTTTGACAGAATGAAGATGTTGCTCTCCGGTTTGTTTCATTGCATTCTGCATTCAATTCCACATTGAATGGCATGTTACATGATGGTGGTATTATATGTACTTAGCAAGGTTTTCACAATTTTGGCCGCTAGTGTTAAGCTCAACTTGTTGCCCCCCCCAAGCTTGTTGTCCTGTGCAGTTGCACCCCCTGCACAGTTGCACCCCCTGCAGTTGCACCCCCTGGTCTGAACAGACCCACTACACATGCTGCTGTGGCATATGGATGAACCACTTCCCCCTCCCTCCCCCCCCCAAAAAAAAAATCTGGGAAATTATCCTGGCAGCGATGGGAGCAGCCAAGACCTGTAATTGTGTGGGATGGGACCTGTTTGAATGCAAGCACAGGGTTTGAACTGACCCTCTGTTGGCTTTCATCCTATCCTGCACCGCCCCATCAGTACCTCCGATTGTTCCAGATTGCCAGGAGTCCTGTAGTCTCCGCTGTAGACGACGGGAGGGTTTTCCGTCTGCATGAAGCTCGAATTTTCGTTCATGTTTTTCCTGGGCATGAAGAAATAACAAGAAGAATTCACAATGAGGCTTCACGGCCTCGTGGCTGAATTACATCTCCACGACTGGTCCTTGTGTAGCTAGCCAGAAGCCTAGAGGCCTTGTCTGTGATCACATTTATCACAAGTTTCTGATTCACAGATTGAGGGCACAATCCTAACCTGGAGTTAGGCCGGCACAGTTTGGCCAGCACAGTTTGGCTGGCAAGGGGGACAACATCAACTATGTTAGCACCACTCTCGGAGTCAGAGAGGCCGGCACACAGACCTGCGCAGTGGTGTCATTCAAATGATTTAGGAACAGGAACTCACTTTTGATTGGCACTTGTCGGGAACCTGGAACCAGCCACGGAGCCCGTTAGGATCCGGAACGCCCGTTCTGGTCCGTTCCCCCTGAATGACATCACTGGACATGCGCCATCGTCCCTGACTCCAAGAGTGGTCCAAATCCGCTTTATGGTGGCCCTTGTGCTGGCTAAACTTTGCTGGCCCAACATCATGTGCTACTTTTTGAATGGCGCAGTCCTAACCTGGAGTTAGGCCAGCAAAGTTTGGCCGGCACAAGGGACACCGTAACATACGTTTGGACTACCCTTGGAGTCAGAGAGGCCGGCACACAGACGTGCGCCATCTTCCCTGACTCCGAGAGTGGTCCAAATGCCACTCCCTTGTATCTGGCATTCTGAGGTAAATTTCTGAGGTAAAATTCTGAGGTAAATATGAGGTAAATAAAGCAAAGTTTGGCCGGCACAAGGGACACCGTAACATATGTTTTGACCACTCTTGGAGTCAGAGAGGCCGGCACACAGACGTGCGCTATCCTCCCTGACTCCGAGAGTGGTCCAAACGCCACTCCCTTGTATTTGGCATTCTGAGGTAAATTTCTGAGATAAAATTCTGAGGTAAATATGAGGTAAATAAAGCAAAGTTTGGCCGGCACAAGGGGCACCATAACATACGTTTTGACCACCCTTGGAGTTAGAGAGGCCGGCACACAGACGTGCACCATCCTCCCTGACTCCGAGAGTAGTCCAAATGCCTTTTATGGTGGGCCTTGTGCCGGCCAAACTTTGCTGGCCTAACTCCAGGTTAGGATTGCCTCAAGGAGAGAGGCAAACGAAGGAGCGGAGACTCACTTTTTCCTCGTCTGGCTGACGTAACACACCACAGCAATGAGGATGGCAAAGGCGACCACAGCTCCCACCGGCCCCACTTTTGCCCACATCAGACTGTCTGGAAAAGAGAAAGTCACGTTCAGGACTGGCAATGAGACACTCCCACGACTCTGCTCCAGTGGCGTTACTGGGCTTGGTGCCATCTCCGGATCTGCCATCGGAAGTGCGGGGTGGCACCCTCTTAAGGCGTGGTACTAGAGGCCATGAACACCCTCTGCCCCCTTAGCTATCCCACTGCCTATGGTCCATCTCCTTGCAGGAACAATACTGAAGGAATAAGTGGGCCTATTGCCCTGTAGGGAACCTCACTGGAGTGGTGGAACTGCAGCTGTTGGTTCTTGGCACCGTAGAGGTTCCTGGCCGCACAGACAATGTAGAGCTGGGAGTCCACCTCCCCGCGCAGGGTCAGGATGCTGGTGATGACGTAGCCGTTTTTCTGCGAGTACACAAACTCCCGGTCGGTCTCGTTCACTGTCACGTTGCGCGTGGGCAGCTCGAAGGTGATGGCGGCCTCCGGGTTCGACTTGGCCACGCAGATGCACTGCACGGTGTCCCTGGCAGCCGTGCACCTGGACTCCGGAAGAATGAGGGGAGGAACTGCAGAGGGAGGGAGAAGGAGACGGAGATGCCGCGGTGGGCCAGGAAGAGTCGCCAATGGTGGATGTCATGGGAAAGCAATACTGGGGTCAGAGGCATACCAGGGCGAAACTGTGCCCATGGCACGCTACGTCGTGACATCTCAACGTCGTGACGTCATGACGTTGCAGGGTGTGGCTTCTGTCCGCCATGGTTCAGCCAACTGTGGCCAAGCCATGGCAGGGAGAAGTCAAGCACCCGCCCCTTGTTTTGCTGAACAGCGGCCGAGAGGAGCTGTGGACCTCCTCGGCTCTGCAAACTGGGGGGGGGTGCAAGGCTTCCCTCAGCCGCGGCTCAGGCATCTTCATGGGTGCTGCATGGGGGGCTGAGGGTAATCGGCGCCCCCTGGCAAATGGCGCCCATGGCTCTTGCCACCCCGTGCAATACCCTAGATACACCACTGACTGGGGGGTTGGCGGGCAGCACAGGGATCGAGAGTCCAAATGCACACAACCGTGGTTCTCAAACCTTTTAGCACTGGGACCGACTTTTTAGAAGGACCAGTTGCCCGGGATCCAACAGAGGTGATATCATGGCTGGAAGTGCCATCATTGTGACACCAGAACCTGCTGCATTCCTGAGGATGCAGGAATGGGCCAGCACAGGGGACATGACATGCAGATGCCCATCACTTTCTTGGCTATCTTGAAATGTCTCATCCACCTTCCCTTCCTGCTAGTCCAGTGGTTCTAAAACGTTTCAGCACTGGGACCCACTTTTTAGAATGGCAATCTGTCTGGGACCCACCGGAAGTGATGTCATGGCTGGAAATGACATCACTGTGACATCAGAGCCTGCTGCTTTTCTGAGAATGCAGCAATCAGTTGGGTGATTTCTCAGCCATTTTCCAACAGCAAAGTGAATCAGAAAGAAAAAAAGCCCACTTACAACCTTGACACAAGCAAAACAACCACACAGGCCTCCCCCTTTCCAGCATCCCATCTTCTCATATTTTCAACATGGCTGCTCTAGGTGCTTTGCGACCCACCCGAAATTGGCTCACAACCCACGGGTGGGTCTCGACCCACAGTTTGGGAACCACTGCTCTGTACCAGGTGATGTGGAATTTAATGCAGAATGCAATGAAACAAATTAGAGTGCAATATCTTCATTCTATCAAACGTTCTGGCCAAAACCCAACAAAATGTAAAGGCTGCTGTGATGTCACTTCCTGTGGTGACGTCATTTTGCCCTCTGCCAGGGCTGCCCTTCCGTTCGCTGCGCCAGAGACTCACACTCCACGGTGAGGTTGAAAGCCGTGATGCTCACTCCAAACTGGTTCTCGGCCGTGCACCAATACTCCCCGTCGTCCTCGTGCGACACCGAGGCAAACTCCAGCGCCACCTGGCTCTGGTAGACCCCCATGGCCACGGCCTTCTTGTCCTTCAGGATGGTGAGGGTGGGCTCGGGGCTGCTCTGCGAGCTGCAAAGGACAGTCAGGGGCTCGCCCTCGACGGCCACCACCGAGACGTTGACGACGGGCTTCCAGGGGGCATCTGCAGGGGGAAAACCAAGAAGGGCGTGCATCTTCCTCCAAAGGGCCACCCACAGGCTATCCTCGAAAGGTCCCCGCCTGTAAGGTGCTGCAGGGGTGGACAGGATGGGACAGTCAGGCAGAGGCGGGCCAGGCCGGGAGCGCACCCCATGGCAAGGCAACGAAACTGCGCCCCCGGCACATCGCCCCGCCCCCCTGCGTCTCCCCGCCATGCCTCCCTGCGCCCGGAAGAGCTCCATTTCGGAGCGTTCCAGGCACACGGGAGGGCGGGAGGGCCAAAAAGCGCCCGGATGCCGCGCAATGGCGCGTGGACTCCATGCAATGGTGCGCCCCCGCTGCCCGGCGCCCATGCAGCTTGCCATCCCTGCACCCCCCTGGATCCGCAACTGCAGTCAGGTCTCTGACCAGATCTCCCTGCAGCCACTCTCTGGTGCTTTCCATCCTATTCCACACATCCTGTAAGGTAAAGGTTTCCCCGTGACCAAATGGTCTAGTCGTGACCGACTATAGGGGGTGGTGCTCATCTTCATTTCTAAGAGCTGGCGTTTTTCCGAGGACAAGCTTCTGTGATCATGTGGCTGGCATGACTATACGCCAAGGCGCATGGAACACTGTTCCCTTCCCACCGAAGTGGTCCCTATTTATCTACAGGCATTTTTAGGTGATTTTGAACTGCTAGGTTGGCAGGAGCTGGGACAAGCGACGGGAGCTCGCGCAGTCTTGAACTGCCAACCTTCCAGTCAGCAAGTTCAGTAACAGCGGTTTAACCCACAGCACCGCCATGTCCCACCCATCCTGTAGCCTTCCATAAAACATCCACTTAGGGTTGGGTTGAATGCTGGGCCAGATGAGGTCAGCTGACCCAGTCTCAATGGGGTCAGCTGACTTGCTCTCTCAAAGCCTCATAAAACCCATGCCTCCAAGTGGTCTGAGTAGGGTAACCCTACAGACCAGGGGTGTCAAACTCATTTCATATAGCAGGCTGAATAGCATTTATGATGCCTGCTGAGGGCAAGTAGTTATGTCATTAAACAGGAAGTGATGTCATTAAGCGGGTCACGACCAGAAACGAACACTTTTTTTTTGCACTTAGGAACTCATTAGCTGAAGATGAGTCTTACAGGCCTTACATTTGAATTGGTGACATCATTGTGTGATGTCATCATGTCACCACCAATTACTTCTTCATCTGCACACTTGGAGGGGTGACATCTGCATCCCTCCATGCTGACAGAAGCTGGACCACCTTGTGCTAGATTATTGAAAATGGGCATCTTAACTCCCTGTGCCTACTCTAACCACTACACCTTGTGTTTTCTTCCATCCACGGACCCATCCCATGGGGTTCGGAGAATATAGCCACTCACACATCACAGACAAGGCCAGGGAATGATTCTCCTTGCCGTAGCTATTCTCTGCCACACAGGTGTAGATGCCGTCCTGCAGGTAGGAGATGTTGTGCATATGCAGTGTGAGGTTCCCGCCCTCTTCCTCGTACAGCACTTCATCATCTCTGAGCCATGAGATCAGGGCTGTGGGATTGCTGTCCACCGAGCACACCAGGACCACGTGTGACCCCTGGATGACCTCCACGGAGGCGTTTGCTTGCACAATGCGCGGAATGTCTGCAGAGCAAAACCAAAGAAATCGGCTTCAGGTTCGTTTTCAAGGTGCACTTTGCTCCCTGCACCACCAAGGCTTCTGCCCAGGTAACTCATGGAACCAAGGAGGCCTGGTTGGCTCTGGTTGGCTTTGTTCTGAGCAGCTTGACAGAGAAGCTGCATAGAGGCTGCCTTGCTTTGTGGGCGCAATCCTAACCTGGAGTTAGACTGGCAAAGTTTGGCCAGCCCAAGGGCCACCGTAAAGCATGTTTGGATCACTCTCAGAGTCAGAGGGGCCAGCACTCA
>JAJKFI010000022.1:8064042-8075156 GCA_029204185.1 Lerista edwardsae
TTATTATTATTATTATTATTATTATTATTATTATTATTATTATTATTGATATAACGCATAGCCCCACACGTGATTGGACTGCTTCAGCAGCGACATCTCGCGACGGCCCTATACCAGCCATGCCAGGGGGAGTCGTCCCTCCCCCAGTGGCGCTGAGAAGCCATACAAGGAAACAGAGAAGGCAGGGATTGAACCCTGGCTCCTTAAATAGACAGAGCATGTGCTCGAGGAAGTGTCTCTGTGCATACTTCACTGGAATGTTTTGGTTCTGCCCCAGAAGTGGCTGCAATCACTAAGCCTCCAGCTAGCAAGCCTGGCTGAGAACGACCCTGATGCCCCCCCCCGCCCCCCGCCAAATCAGCTCCATAACGAGAGAGGGCGGTTCAGCATTCGGCAAGCTTTTGTGCCCAGGTCTGAGTCACCGGCACGCATCCGGACTCGGGTTCCACCATCCCCCTGGGCCTGCAATCTCGGCGAGTTCCTCCTGTGCCGAGGAAGCAGGATCCGTCCCTAATTATGAGTGTGAATCGGCATCCATCTGCAGAACATATGGGGACGAGCGCCCGACTTCCTCCCAGCAGCAGTTTCCCTTCTGCCGGTGCTCGTGTGCGCAGCGCATTGCCATGGTGAAAGCCCAGCGTGTCGATTTCACAGCCGAGTAAACAGCGGCGCTGCCTGGGCCCGCTCTTGTTGTCAATGCTCAGCCGGGCTTGCAAAGATGTGCAGAGCGCTCCGAGGTACCCGGGGACAGAAGCGAAGAAAGAGCAGGTCGCTTCTCGGTTCACGTCTTTCCAACGTGGCGCATTTGGGAGGCCAGCCTCTTGCGGGGGGACAGAGAGGGAGCTGTGCGAGCGAGACTAGTGAGCACTTTGGGGCGCCTGGCTCTGGGGGAGGAGCGCTGGGTGACATTTCCGCGCTCCTTCAAATGAACATGCCGTAAGAGGAAAGGAGGGTTTACACGCCGTGTGGTCGTGAATAATACCCTGGATCTGAAGCTGTGTGGGGGCTTCTGTTTGCCTTCGCGAACGGCTGCTTGTCGTACCAGAGTTCATATTTTGATCTGCAGACTGCAGCTGGGGTGTGATTGTTGTGAGCTACTCGGAAAGCTGGAAGTTGGGGATAAAAATACCTTAAATAAATGCTGCTCGCTAAGGGACTTTGGGCAAGTCTCTCTCATTCTCTCTCTCTCTCTCTCTCTCTCTCTCTCACACACACACACACACACACACACGCACACGCACACACACACACACACACACACACACAATCTCAATCTCTCTCAATCTCTCAATCTCTCTTTGTCTCACCCTCCTTCTATAAATAGAATGCTGGCTTTAGATTATTTCAACTGCAGAGCACAGCTGGCTCCATAGGTAAGGCCTGCTGGGGCACATGCCATAGGTCCACTCCCACAAGAGCTCACCTCCAAGCCTAGCCATGCACGGGGGCAGAGACGGGCAGCCACTACTGCTCCACATGACCCCCTTGTGAGTCAGGGCCCAAGACGTTACTTGCCAACATGAGCTATCAGTTGTAATCTGCTTCCTTGGGAAGTTTACAATGCCCAGATGTCCTGCCCCCTAAGGCTGCTTTGGGGCTTGGAAATCGGGGAGCCGTCGGATATTGCCAGGTGAAGAATAAAGCTGACATGCTGCTGCTGCCTTCTCCCCACTGTCTCCTGTTAGGGCTCCCCTCTGGGTGCCCAGCCAGATGTAAAAGCAACAGTCTCTAAGGCACAATGAAACAGGGTTGCCAGATACAACCTGGGACAGAGTGCCTCTACCTTGAACCATTGTATAGCAGAGGGAATTTGGGCAGGCGCAGCTCAAAGGGTTTCAAAAGCTGCACCTCTCCAGGCAGGACAGAGAAAAAGTCTCACCTGAACATCTAAACAGATGACAGTGATGCAGTAAAAAGACCAAAGTCAGGCTCAGCAGATGGCCACTTTCCCCTGCTCCAAACACACTTATTTTAAGCATGCAGGTTCGAAAAACGTTATTTATTACAAGAGTCATTTGCTGCTGGGAGTGCGCACATGGGAGGCTGGAAAAAGACAGCATGCGCAAAGGCAGTGCGGCAACTAGTAATTTCAGTGCTCTCTGTCATTGCTCCTTTCCTCCATGCTCCAACAATAGATGACTGGAAGAGAGCACGCTTGCTCCTGGGAAAGTACAGTTGGTCCTCTTTATATGCTAGCTGCAAATTTGCTGATCTGCGTGGGGCAGAATTGCTACTTTCCTGGTTATCTGGGCCTCTGTCCTCGTTATCCACCATGCAGAGCCATGTTTATGGGGTCCATGCTGGTTGCAGGTACCATTCTGAAGGTCCCTGCAGCCTCTGGAAGGGCTCTGCAGCATTCAGAGAGCTTTGGGCACTTCCTGCAGCACTCTGCTGGCCGCCTGAGGGGGTTTGCTAAATTCTACTGATGGAAGATAAGGTACCCCTTGCACCTAACCCCATTGATCCCATAGGATCAGTGGTTCGTTATCTGCATATTCGCTATCTGTGAGGATTTCCAGGAACCTAACCCTAGCGGATAATGACGGTATGACCCAAAACGCTGTGGTCATCATCACAAGCAGTGGCTGGGTGCTTTCCTAGATCAGGAGGTGCTTCCTAGGAATTACAGGGTTCCAGATGCTTGGCAGATGGAGCTCCAGATGCTGAGAGCGCAATCCTAACCTGGAGTTAGGCCGGCACAAGTTAGGCCAGCAAAGTTCGGCTGGCACAAGGGCCACCGTAAAGTGCATTTGGACTACACTCGGAGTTAGGGAAGATGGCGCCAGAGGCGTCATCCAGGCAGAACGGCCCGGTACGCCGTTCTGCTAGTTCTGCGGAGGGCCTGGGCCGCGCCGCCTCTCCGGAGGACGGGCAAGCTGCTGCTGGGCCCGCCCGCCATCCCTTGCATCCCGAATCACTCTAAAATGGAGCGATTCAGGCGCTGTGAGGCTTGGGGAGGCGTGGCAGCCCTCCGCCATAGGGGCGGAGGGCTGTCAATCATCCGGGTGTTCCGGTTCCTGGCGCGCCCGGATGACATCACTGGATGGCGCACATTGTGTGCTGGCCTCTCTGACTCTGAGAGTGGTCCAACCATACTAGACAGTAGCCCTTGTGCTGACTAAACTGTGCTGGCCTAACTGTGCTGGCCTAACTTCAGGTTAGGCTTGCGCCCTGATTCACAAAGAGACCTGGTTGTCCTGTTGCTTACCCAGGTCACAGGACATTTTTGGACACGCTATATTTGATAATGAAGGTACTCATAGTTGTTTCTCTCCTGATGCTCTCGACACATCCCCCAGCTCAGGCCAACATACTAAAAAGGTTGGCCTAATCCGCTCCCACTTGCAGCCGTACGCTGCCAAATCTGGACCGTTTTGGAGGAAAACTGTTTGCCTTGTGACAGTGAATCATAAGAGCACTCCGAGCTACGAGAGGGAATGTGGACGAGATTTCAGCCTAGGAAGTAAACATGGTTGAGAACTGGGGTGGACATGATACAGGAAGAACATCGAACAAGGAGACTGTGTTGGAGTTGGAGCTGCCGTGCCTTCAACAACATCACAAAGGCTGTTGCAAATTCAGATCTTCACTTTTGTATTGAGTCCGAACCAAGGGATGAAACATGAATATATCTCGTGATTGTCAACACATGGCTGGCTTGCTATGAATTCTGCAACGATTTGACAACCCAGTGTCATAATTCTTAGAGCAGGGGTGCCAAACTTGTTCCATGCAGAGGGTCAAACAGCACTCCTGGCACTTGCTGAGGCCAGGATGTGACATCATTAATCAGGAAGTGATGTCATTAAGCACAGGATGGCCAGAAATAAGCCATTTGTTCTCGCAGAGAAACTCACGAGCTGCAAGTGACAGAAGAGAAAACGCGCAAATCTTGTTCATAATTTCAAAATTATGAGAGATGATCACACGGATGATCACACGGAGAGATTAGCACGGGGGCCACAGATGCGGCAGACAAATTTGACACCTAGTCGTGCAATTATGAGAGAAATCTGTTTTATCAAACAGCGTTGGGACAAGGACAAAATTACAGTACGCCTTCTTTATATGCAAATGCATTATCCTCAAATTCGCTGATCTGCGAGGGGCCAAATTGCTACTTTCCTTGTTATCTGCACCTCTGTTTTTGTTATTCAATATACAGAGACCTTCCGAAGGCTGCAGGGACCTTCAAAATGGCACCGGCAACTAGCGCTGAACCAGAGGCAGATCTAAGGGAGGGCAAAGCTCTAAGTTTTGCAAGAAGCCTGACCTTGCAGTGGAAATCACTCCTCTCCTGCACCGTTTTAGCCAATCCTCACAGGGAACAACAACATCTTGGCATTGCTTACTGGCTACAGCAGCAAGGGAGAGGCGGGATTTACATGACAGGGTAAGGCTCCTTGCAAAACTTCGAGCTCTACCCAGTGGTGTCATCGAAATGATTTAAGAACAGGTACTCACTTTTGATTGGCACGTGTCGGGACCCGCCCACCGGAAGTGATGTCATAAGCCGGAAGTGAGGTCGTGGCAGGAAGTGACATGAAAAAAGCCCTTTTTGAGGCCTCAGACGATTTTAAACTGACCCAACAGTTGCAACAGTATTCCACAGCACCCCCAGAACATGTTAAGGAGGCCTGGCATCATGTTAAAACCCCAGAGCAACTCATTTTTCAGTGGCAAGGCAAGGCAAGGCAAGGCTCCGCTCGCTGCCTGCCTGCCTGCCTGGCTCTGAGAACACGCAGGCAACTCAAACATGCAGGAAATTCAAACGTTGCAGAGGGCGGAGTCGACGAGTGGGCGGGCGAATGGGCGGGGCCAGCTGTAATCCTAGAAACCGGTACTCGCGTAGCCCCGTGTACCCCCTGCATGACATCACTGCCGCCAGCCACGTTTAAGGGGTCCATGCTGGTCGCAGGTGCTCTTCTGAAGGTCCCTGCAGCCTCTGGAAGGTCTCTGCAGCATTCAGAGATCTTCGGGCACCCCCTGCTGCACTCTGCTGGCTTCCTGAGGGTCTCTGCTCGATTATTCTGTTGGCAGATAAGGCACCCCTTGCGCCTAACCCCATGGATCCCATAGGTCATAGATCAGAGGTTCGTTATCTGCAAATTTGCTGTGAGGATTTCCAGGAATCTAGTGGATAATTATATGGGGCGGGGGGGGGCAGTGCAAAGTACATTCTGGGGAGGGGGAGGAACGACTTTGTCTCACATGTCAGATTCCGGAACGAAAAATAACAGAGAGTTGATTGCACGTTGATGCTTCCCCCTAAACACAAACAGCCGTGAACCCAGGTCTTGTTTTTGAGCTGTCCCTGCAGGGAGGCCGGGGACAGGAGCAGCAGCAGCAGACTCCGCGGCTGATCCAACCTTTGCAGAGATCCTGGGTGATTAATAAGCTGGCACGGGGACCCATCCTGGTGGGAGTATTTACTTCTCCGAATCCTGCCAAGTCTTCCCGGAGGGAAAAGCTTCAGAGAGTCGCACTTCGCGTATCTGGAAGAACTTGTCCTCTGCTGATGTCGCTTTCCAGGAGGGCAAGGCACGGAGGAAGCAAGGGAAAGCAAAGAAAATGCTTTGCCCGGGCAAAGGAGGCCCAGAAGGGCTTGACCTGGGCTGCAAGCCCATTGCCAGGTGGAGAAAAGTGCATGCTCACTTCTGAATCGTGCTGAAGGATGCCTATGTTTTTAGTGGATGCCGGCCAAAAATTTGTGTGTGTGTGTGTGTGTGTGTGTGTGTGTGTGTGTGTGTGTGTGTGAGAGAGAGAGAGAGAGAGAGAGCAGACACAAGAAACTATTTCTTGATGTAATGTGTAGTTAGCCTGTGGAACTCCTTGCCACAGGACGTGGCGCTGGCACCTGGCCTGGATGCCATTACAAATGCAGCCGGACAGACGTGTGGAGAATACTTTAGGGTATCATTCGCACACCCGAAATGCAGTGGCATCGTGGGAGGAACGGGCTGGGCAGAGGGCGAACCCGGGAGGCGGGCTGGCCTGGGGAGGGGGTGGAGCCTGGAGGTGGCCTTTAGGCTGCATCCAAACGCCCCGGCCCTAGCCCCTGATTGCATGGCCCTGATTCGGGCCGCGCAGGGAGCCTGGATCTGATGCCTGGATCTATGCAGCAGGCGCAGATCCGAGTCACCCATAGGGCTGGCTGGCGCCTATGCCATGGCAAGGGTGCAGACGTGCCCTTGCCCCGTGGATGCTCCAGACTGCACCCCAGCTGTGCTGGATACTGACAGGCCAGCCAGCCTGTTCCAGTGCAGCTTAGGACTGTGCTCGGAGTTGTGCTACAGCCAGCAGCTGCCTGTTCCAGCATGAGTCAGGACCGGGCTGTTAGAAATGCCATGTTGCGTTCCTTCTAGACCCGCTTCTCCACGGTGGTTTCTCTCCGTTCCACAGAGGGAACCATCCCAGCCTTGCCCTCTTCCTCTCTGTGCGCGACAATAGCTTGTGTTCAAAGTGGATTGTGCTCGGTGCGGGGCTAGAATGGCACAGCCTGGCAGCACCATTCAAGGAAAGGTCACAGAACAAAGCTGTTTGTCCCAGAGAGACTCAGCCTGTTCCTTGTGGAGAGGAGCTGGGATGCTGACATCACACATGCTGTGGATCAGGGCTCCGGGGAAGCAAACCGTTCTGCACACAGTCAAATGCGGCATCCTCCCCGTCTGCTAAAAATTCCGATTTTTAAATCCCTTCTCTCTCGGGCCAGGAAATCACGGCCCACTCATCCCATGCATTCCAAGGGATTCATGAATTAAATCTGCACAGATTTGCATATGACTAAGGGTGCAATCCTTGTGCTTGTTTACTCTGAAGTAAGTTCCACTCTGCTGAATGGGCTTCCTCCCAGGTAAGTGTGCACAGGATGGAAGCCTAAAGCAGGGAGGAGGAAAAAACTGCAGTCTTCATGACTGCATGGAGCAAGAATCCATTGCAGGTACTTTCGTAGGAATATCCATGTAAGGGGAATGCTTCTTCCTGCATGAGAATGCCTCTACTGAAATAGTCTACCATTCTGATTTTTTCCCTATCACTTTTGTTCAATACTTTTATGGAATACTTTTATTAAATAAAAAATAAATTGTTTTTATTCAAACAATTATTTGTAAACAGTTGTGTTGTACAAATTAATCAAGGATCCCATTGTATTGATCCTTATTGATCTATAATCTGTATAGATCAATGTATAGATTATTGATCTATAATCTGTTCCAACAAATTCAACAATTAATGCGTGCATACTGCAGAGAAGGAGTCACGGAGGCCTGCTCAAGGTAAGGGAGTGTTTGTTCCCTTACTGCAGAGAGCTGCATTGTCCTTACCCCGGTGCTGGAAAGTTAGTTAGGGTTGTACTCAGTGGTGTCATTCAAATGATTTAGGAACAGGAACTCACTTTTGATTGGCACTTGTCGGGAACCCAGAACCAGCCACGGAGCCCGTTAGGATCCGGAACGCCCGTTCTGGTCCGTTCCCCCTGAATGACATCACTGGTTGCACTCCAAACAAAACAGGACTGATTGGGAAGGAAACATACAAAGAACTGTGCTGTTGGAAGGCAACTTCGATCTGCACTTGTGGAAACCTCACTGCAGCCAAAAAAAAGACCATCGCTCAATTTTGGAAAAGCAAGATCTGTTGCCAGAGTTTTTCTTTTTGCTAACCCCAAATCTGGAAAATAACACATGTGCTAAAAATACCGCATTCTATGGAAGGTACGTAGAAGTAAGCAGAAGGTTTGTATGCTGGTCTCGAAATGGCTCTCAGCTTGTTAAGGCTGTACGGGCTGCCATATGGCGAGACGGCTTGTCAGGCTTCCAAAATGTTCTCCGGGTGCCGCGGAGTTAAAAGAACATTTTCGTGAGGTTCTAAACTCCTTCCGAAGAGTCGTTCGGAATGTGCAGTTTGTCATTATGTTACCAGGAGACGCGATGGGGGGGGGATGATAATGTGATGCTAGCAGGTGACACACTCAGCGATGGCTGATGCTGGAAGTATCTACGACCGACAGGATTCGAGGGAAGATCTGAAACGTCTGCTGTGGACCCAAACGGTCGGCAAAATCCCTTCTCCTCAAACAAGATCCACATTTTACAAGCATGAATGGAGATCTTTTAAATAAGCCATACAGATCCACAGCACAATCCTAGCCTGCAGTTAGGCCGGCACTGTTAGGCCAGCAAATTTTGGCCGGCACAAGAGCCACTGTAAAGCATGTTTGGATCACTCTCGGAGTCAGGGGGGATGGCGTACGACTGTGTGCTGGCCTCTCTGACTCCAAGAGCAGTCCAAGCATACTTTACGGTGTCCCTTGTGCTGGCCAAACTTTGCTGGCCTAACTGTGCCAGCCTAACTCCAGGTTAGGATTGTGCTCTGAAACCTAGATGACTTCAAGCAAGCAAACATTCTCCTCCACATACCCTGGCTCCCCCACCAAAAAAAAAAAAAAAAACCACGTGCAGAATAACCAAACACCTGTTTGCATCCAAAGGGACTGAATTAACAATCAGAGCACCAGGTCCTACCATTGGAATGGGGATATGTGCCAGGCTTAGCTCTAGGAAAAGTGCTAAGTACAAGCATCAAGCCGTGATGCATTTGGTCCCAGTTAGCCCCAAATGCTCACAATGAAGAAATTTCTGGAGCAGTGTAGAGAGCGGACAAACCTATGATTCTGGAAAAAGAGTGATGTGTTTAGCATCCTGTGTACATTTCTCTCCTAGCCCTTAGATCTGAGCATCAGGTAAATGCCACAGCATGTGCAAATATGAGTTTGTGACTATGCCTCTTCTGCCCCCTGCAGGATAAAATCAGACATGTATCAAAACATGCCTTCGAGGCTCATTTTCCTCATAGATTTTTTCATCCCCTGGGACATATGTAATACATATTTTCTCTTCTTCAGATTTTGGCATGGCAGGCACACATTCAGCCAGTGGTGCTTTACCCACTCCACTTCTGGTGGGGGTCACGGGCATACACAGACCACTGGCTGAAAAATCCCTGCCTGGGGTCAATATTATGCCTGGAATCTGGCAAAAGGATGGACTCACTGTTAAGGGATCATGGTGTTTCCTGGGTAGGGAGATGCCATCCGAGTGGTGCACTTAAACCTCAGGCTGATGAGTGAGATTTTTAAGACATGGAGGTTTAAGACGAATCATTTCCCTAACGAGTGTGATCAGTAGAACAAAAACAGAGTTTCTGGCAAAGTGTGTGTGTGTGAGTGTGCATGTGCATGAGTGTGCGTGCGTGCGTGGGCACAATCCTATGCTTGTCTACTCAGAAGTAAGTCCCATTGTGTTCAATGGGGCTTACTCCCAGGAAGGTGGGTATAGGATTGCAGCCTCTGTGTGTGTGTGTGTGCGCGCGTGCGTGCATGCAGAGCTGATCTTTGGCGAACCGCTGTAATGTGTTGCTTGGAGAAAAGCACTCTAATATCGACCCCCATCCAATGCTCAACAGGTATGTTAGCAATGCACACAAATATTAATTATACCAAGGCACAGTAAGACTCCAGGGGATGTGCAGAGTACACACATAACTGTCTTCTCAGAAGCCATTCTTTTTCTCTAAGCAGGGCGTACACAGTCCTCTCTAAATGCGAACTTCCTACCTGCAAATTCACGTATCTGGCAGAATTGCAACTTTCCTCCTTATCTGTGCCTCTGTCCTCGTTATCCACTATGCAGAGACTATGCTTCAGAATGGCACCTGCGACGAACACTGACCCCTTTAAAGTGGCCAGCTGAAGCATCCACCGGCCACGTTTAAAGGGTCCGTGCTGGTCGCAGGCGCCATTCTGAAGCTCCCTGCAGCCTCCGGAAGGTCTCTGCAGCATTCAGTCTGCAATGGTCCAGCCACTGTTTCTTTAAGTGTGGATGCACCCAAGTTAAGAAGCACATCAGACATTTTTGCTGTTCTCCATGGAATTTCCCCCCTCCCAGAAACCGCCAAATGGGCACTCACCCCAAATCCAAGGACGGGCTCTTGCGCCTGTGCAAGGATCCGTGCTCCTTCCTGCAGTGAATATGTCCCGGATAGCCAGACGAGACTTCAGACCCAGCCAAGGGTACCAGGGAATGCCAGCCCCAGAGGCCAGCGAGAGGCAAAGCGCATCAGTAGGAAATAGACCGTCCCAGGACAATGAGCTGCTGTGTGTGTCGAGGCGTACCAAACAGCCGTGGCGAGATGTCAGGATGAAGGGATGTGCAGATGTGCCAGATGTGGGGACGAGGCTTAAGTATTGACGGGGAGCGGGGAGGGTTCAGGGAGAGGCAACAGAAATAGATTGGCTGGCGGAAGTAAACAGGGGGGCTGCCAGCGAGTTGTTATACTTCTAATGGACAAAATGCCTGTACCCCGAGCCCTGCCTGGTGGGTAGAAATGGAGAGGCTAGACTGAGCCAGCATGGGGCAATGGCAGAAATGCTGGTGGTGGAGGTGGGAGATCTGGAACGGAAGACCCTCTTGGGTACCTTTTAGGCGTGCCCACCAGCCACACGTAAGCCATTTGCCCATGACTCTACCCTGCCAAGTCAGTTGCTGACAGGGCGATCCTAACCTTGGGTTAGGTTAACACAGACATGCACCATCCTCCCTGACTCCGAGAGCGGTCCAAATGTGCTTTCAGTGGCCCATGTGCCGGCCAAATTTTGCTGGCCTAAAATCACATGCTACTTTTTGAATGGCTCGTGCAGAGCATGTTTTCAGAAAACCGGACTGTCAGCTGGCCACATTTGTATGCCTTAGAGCAAAATCTTACCCTGGAGTTAAGCCAGCACAGTTAGGCCAGCAAGGTTTGGCTGGCACAAGGGCCACTGTAAAGCGTGTTTGGACCACTCTCGAAGTCAGAGAGGATGGTGCATGTCTGTGTGCTAGCCCCTCTGAGTCCAAGATTGGTCCAAACCAACCCCTGGCCCTGCCCATGCAGTTAATAGGGACGAATTGAAGCCATGGACTGAACAATATGGCTGACTCAGATCATCGCCGCGAAGGAAAATTACATTAAAATCTCTTCATGACACAAGTAGTTGTCAATATGAGAGTAATTTTTTTTTTACTTCTAGACTATTAAGACTATTTTTTTTAACTTCTACACTCAACCCCCCCCCC
>JAJKFI010000022.1:8075256-8137696 GCA_029204185.1 Lerista edwardsae
CCCCCCCCCCCAAAAAAAAACAAATTCTGTTAATGTTCAGTACTCACTGAACGGTCGTTTTATTGAGCCGATGTAATGTGAATACATGAATCTTTCCACGGAAATTAAATCCCATTTTTCGTACAGCGATTCGCACACCCGTATGCAGAACACGCAGGCATGCTTAAAGACGTTGAGATTAACTTTTACACGTGTACAGGGAGATTTTTATTCGAGAATTCATGGCAATCCTCCTCCTTGTGAGTCAGCCATATTGTTCCGTCCATGGCTTCAAGAATGTGACGTCATGGCTTCTCCAGCGTATAATAACTCCACGGTCCAAACATACTTTACGGTGCCTCTTGTGCCGGCCAAACTGTGCTGGCCTACCTCCAGGTTAGGATTGCGCCCTTAAAGACTCCTGGAGCCCAATCAATAGCACATCTGGATAGGGTGCAGGGAGGGTAGTATATACACAACCCCTTTGCTTTGCTTTTGCCCGCTCAGGGCACAGGATGCGTTAATCCCAAGAGCCTCTGAGAAGCAGCAGCCACCTCCAGAAGCACAGCAAAGGAGCCTGACTTCCTTAAGGGATGATAAACTGCCCCAGCTCGCTCTGCTGTTCCTGGCACAGGGCGAGAGAGCTGTGTCAGTCCCCCGCTGTGCCATCCCGGGAGCCGGACACAATGGCCGCAGTTGTGAGTGTGCATGAGTCAATCGACAGCAACCGTGCATTGCAGGGTGATTCATGGAGGAGACAAAGGCTGCAGGGAAGGTTTGCCTGGGCCACGAAGTCATGACAGTTGGAAGCAGAGAATTGGCTTATTGTCCTGGAGAGAGTGTTATGTGTATAGTTCTGCATGCAGGGACTGGACAGTTTTTTTTAAACTTGATCCTGGAGTGCTCTGGTTGATCTCCCAGCTGCCAGGAGCACCTTCTTCTCTGACCCCTGTATTGTCAACAAGCAATGGTCCATATGGCTGGGGAATAGCATGGCCTGCTCACGTTTGATTTAATAAATGTTGCCTTTCTGGATGAGATCGATGGACAGAGCCTGAAAGAAGCCTCACATTTGCAGGGATGGGCTCCAGTGACCGAGTCCAAGCTGTGAGTTGAGTCTCAAGGCAATGGCCTTGTGCCGTGAGTTGAGTCTCAAGTCAATGACCCTGTGAGGTAAGTTGAGTCTCAAGTCAATGAGGTGAGTCGTGAGTTGAATCTCAAGTCGATGACGCTGTGACATGACTGGACTCACGAGTCATAGTGCTCACCTGCCACAATTCAATACAAACAAAAATGTTGTCTATTGACTTGCGAGGCAGAGTCGTTCTGAGAAATGAGTCAAGTTGCAAGTCAATGGCTTCGAGATCGCCCAGGAGGTGTGGTGCGGAAGTGGCAAAGAAAAAAGTAAGCAAGTACACACACACTCTCACTCTCACACACACATACTCTCTCTCTCTCACACACACACACAGGGGGGGTGGGGGACTTGCATCATTTCGAGTCCATACTTGGTTTTTGATGACACAATCCTAATCTGGAGTTAGGCCAGCAAAGTTTGGCGGGCACAAGGGACACCGTAAAGTATGTTTGGACCATTCTCGGAGTCAGGGAGGACAGCATACAGACGTGCGCCCTCCTCCCTGGCTCCGAGAGTGGTCCAAACACACTTTACGATGGCCCTTGTGCCAGCCAAATCCTAACTGGCAGGTTAGGATTGCACCCTGAACCTGGGATCTTCTGCATGCCAAGCACATGTGCCACCTTTGAGCTACAGGTGGACCATGGTCTACTGCAGTGATTTTCCTCTGATAGTCTGGGGCAGTAGGGAAAATAAAAACCTGTTCCAACTAATTGGAGGGCTTGATGGTACTCAGGCAACTGAGCATTCACAATCCACATCATCCTCTCCCACTGTCAGCACCATTGGCTACACTGGACAAGTGCCGGTGAACATCTTAGGCCACAGCACCCTCTAGTGCCACATTGGTCCACATGAATCCCCACTTGAAAGCCTCCAACCCTTGCTCCATGTGCTTCCCTGTGCTTCCACTCCTGCCTCCACCATGAATTGCAGAAGTTTTTTGCCTGCTGTCAGGAACAGAGGATGCTGCATGAGACTATTGGTCCATTGACCTCTGAGTTGTCAGCCACTAGCTCTCTGGGGTTTCAGACAGGGTTCCTCGCCAACCCCACCTGGAGATGTTGGGGATTGAACCAGGGACACTTAGGGCACAGTCCTAACCTGGAGTTAGGCCAGCAAAGTTTGGCCGGCACAAGGGACACCGCAAAGCACATCCAGACCACTCTCGGAGTCAGGGAGGATGGTGCACATCTGTGTGCTGGCCTCTCTGACTCCGGGAGTGGTCCAAACGCGCTTTACAGTGGCGCTTGTGCTGGCCAAACTTTGCTGGCCTAACTGGGCCAGCCTAACTTCCAGGTTAGGATTGTGCTCTGAGATGTGGCTCCTCCCTCCTTTTACCCACTTGCAAGGGCCAGACCGACTCTGCCCAAATCCACTGTACATCAATTTCTTTATTAGTCAGCTGCCCACATCTCCTTTCTGGGCTGCCTACAAAACATCATGCACCTTTTTTTTTTTTTTTTTTATACTGTGCTTGTTGCTGGTTTCCTCCTGCAGGACTGGATGATGCTGAGAAACATCAAGAAGACCAGGAACATGGAGAGCCCCACCACCAGGGCCTCGATGATGGAGTAGGTGTGGGTCAGCTCCCCAGGAGGCGGGAGGGTGCTGGGGGCAGTCACCAAGAACTTGCCCACCAAATGCCCGTTGACGTAACACTGGTAGATGCTGCTGTGTGAGTTGTTCTGGAAGGAGAGGCGCAGGATGCTGCCCCCGGTGGCCTTGTCCAGGCTCTGCGAGCCATTGTTTTGGAGAAGCTCCAGGTGTGTCAAGGCCCTGGGGCCTTTCCGCCAGTAAACGGGGCTGAGGAGGAGAAGGAAGCAGCACAGTTTATATTGGATTGGGAGCCACATGCCAGACCCTCTAACATTCCCCTGATGCAAAACAGGTGCTCTGGCACAATGAAATAAATCTCGAGAGTCAGGGCACAGTCCTAACCAACTTTCCAGCATCGGGGTTCAGGACAATGCAGCTTCGAGGTAAGGCTACAAACATTCCCTTACCTTGAGGAGGACTCCATGACTCCTGCTCCACTGCAGGATGCATCACACGCCCCATTGGCACAGCTATGTCAGTGCTGGGAATTAGAACTGCTGTTTTGCAGCTGAGCCCTCGCTCGCTGAAGAATGGAATGTGAAAAGGATTGATCACTCCCGCGTTCCATTGTTCAGCAAGCCAGGGCGAAGGGTGGGGGGGTCACTTTTCCTCCGAGCGAGCTGCAAAATAGCAGTTCTAATAGTCTGACTCCCTAGAAAGACTCTCTAGCCTGCCACACTCTTCATGCTTCCTCTTCTCCGCCTTCCCCCTCTTCCTTTTTCCAATCCAGGAAGCAGGGGGAGGAGAAGCAGTGAACGTGACGTGGGTGATGGAGGGGGTGCCATCTACCAACCTACCTGAGGCAATTGGCCCAGCCAGCCTCATACAGCCTCGCTCCACTTACAGGTTTAAGTCCTACTATTGAAACTTTTCTCTCTTTTCTTGAAACCTGACTGGGAGTGGCAGGACTGGATCTGAACCTGCCATCTGGAGAGGCCAGTTTACCATAGTTTAATCATTAATGAGCTAAGCTTGTAAGAGTACACAGTTCAATCGAAAATATTTGAAAGCTTTTGGTTCCTACAGGAATCCTCTGAGACTGGGATGTCTGATACCCCAACTATATACCAGGCTGACCACATGATCCCCTCTAACCCCTGCTAACTGGGCAAGAGGCACTTTTCAAGTGGTGTTCCTCTTATATTTAACAAGGGGGAAACAATTCTCCCTATTCACCCCTGCGCAGTGTCTTTTCTAGTGGGTGTTGCTGATGGGTTTCTGCATTTTTTTAGCTCGTGAGCCATGGGGCAGGGAACCATTTCACTTTATTCTTACTAGTTGCCTGTAAACCGCTTTGTGAACTTTGTGTTGAAAAGCGCTACATAAATACTATTGATTGATGGATGATCCTTATCTGGACCACTCTCGGAGTCAGAGAGGATGGCGCACGTCTGCGTGCCGGCCTCTCCGACTCCGAGAGTGGTCCAAACATACTTTGCGACGTCCCTTGTGCTGGCCAAACTGTGCCGGCCCAGCTCCAGTTTAGGATTGCACTCTGTCCTGGACAAAAAAGGCTGGATTTCAGAATAGTCCCGATTTTGGATGTCAGGTTAATAATAATCTACTTTAAAATGCCAGATGCAGGGGATACAGCAGGGCATAAGTATTTGGTTGTCTTGCGTGCTCCCTGAGGCACCTGGTGGGCCACTGTGAGATACAGGAAGCTGGACTAGATGGGTCTTTGGCTTGATCCAGTGGGGCTCTCTCCCCACCGGTAGGATAGCAAATTCTGTTTTATTTACCTCATGTGTACCTCAGAATTTTACGTCCGAAATTTACCTCAGAATGCCAAATACAACAGGATTCAGACAACCTGTTGTCTTGTGTGCTCCTTGAGGCATCTGGTGGGCCACTGTGAGATACAGGAAGCTAGACTAGATGGGCCTTTGGCCTGATCCAGCAAGGCTTTTTCTTATGTTCTTATATTCTTAGGTTCAGGAGTAATCTACCAGTACTTATTCAACCCTCTGCCACAAATTAAAAAAAAAGGGGGGCTCCTTTTGCACTTGGTCTTCCTATGGGGGCCTGATGTCAGGTCAAAAGAGCTTACAGGTTAGGCCACCTCGAGCCTGAGGCCTCACCTGTAGATGGAAGAGGTTGGGCAGCGCAGGTAGGCGAAGGATCTGAGCTGGGGGTGGTAAGTGGTGAAGACCAGAAGCGACACTGTCTTGGCCTGGGGCGACCCGTCACAGGGCGCTTGGCAGGTCTCCACCCGCAGCTCCGGCCCCCGCAGCGGCAGGCTCGGGTGCTTCCTCCGGACCATTCCGCAGGGCAGTGGCTCCTCGACCTGTTGGTCCTTCCTGGTCACCAGGGCGTAGCAAAAGCCCACCCGCTTCCTCTCTCCGGGCTTGCTGCAGCGATCGCAGGGCTGCCAGGCGTCCCAGGAGGTGAAGAGCTTGGCCCACGTGCCGTTGCCCAGCTCCGCGGTGCCGTTGCCCAGGGCGGCCTCGCCCAGGTCCGCGTGCGAGACGTGGATGCTCTCGGCGTCCTGGAAGTCCACGTCGTAGTACGCCACCGTGGCACCCCCCACGCGGCAGGTGTATATCCCCGAATCTTCCACGCTGGGGCTGGGGATATATAAATTGCCGCCGGCGAGCTGGGACTTCAGCTGCAATTTCCGCAGCTCCGAGCGGCTGAGCAGAGGCCGGAAGGGATTCCTCGAGTGCAGGAAGGTGACGGGCTGCTCGTTCACCCAGGCGGGGTGGAGGTACTGCCATGCCACGAAGCCCTGGTCGAGCGCATGGGGGCAAGGCAGGCTCACCGGGTTGTCAGAGATGAAGGCCAGGGTGCAGGGCTGGCCTTGAAGGCATGGCGACCCCAGAGAGTGGCCGTTCAACACAAGAGCTTCTGCCACAGCCAAGGTCAGGCCAAGGAGCAGACCCACGGCAGCTGCCCACGAGGACAACATGTCCAACAGGGCAGAGAGCTGCCAAGGGAACTGGGAAAGGAAGCTTGAGTTGACCTAACTGTGATGTCATCACTGAGGTGGGTAAGGAAATGAGGTCATAATGGATCTTGGGCAACAAACCGACCAGTGAGGCCAAGCAGTCCTTTTGACATGGGCAGGCTGGCCTGGGGTTCTCCTTTATTTCACAGAAAAGGGCCTTCCATGTCAGAACGGTGCTTGCCGCTTTCCCTCGTGGGCCAAGGCACAAGACACACCGTAAAGTATGTTTGGACCACTCTCGGAGTCAGAGAGGCCAGCACACAGACGTGCGCCATCCCCCCTGACTCCGGGAGTGGTCCAAACACCACTCCCTTGTATCTGGCATTCTGAGGTAAAATTCTGAGGTAAATATGAGGTAAATAAAGCAAAGTTTGGCCGGCACAAGGGACACTGCAAAGCATGTCTGGACCACTCTCAGAGTCAGAGAGGCCAGAGCACAGACGTGCACCATCCTCCCTGACTCCGAGAGTGGTCCAAACACCACTCCCTTGTATCTGGCATTCTGAGGTAAAATTCTGAGGTAAATAAAGTGAAGTTTGGCCAGCACAAGGGACACTGCAAAGCATGTCTGGACCACTCCTGGAGTCAGGAGTGCACCATCCTCCCTGACTCCGAGAGTGGTCCAAGCACACTTTACGGTGGCCCTTGCGCCGGCCAAACTTTGCCGGCCTGACTCCAGGTTAGGATTGCCCCTTAAAAATAAAATACACATTGAAATGAATAGGGACCCACCTGAAATTTGCTTGCAACCTCCCTAGTGGGCTGGGTCATGACCCACAGTTTAATTCTGGACTAGAGTGTCTCTTGTGCTGTAGTCTAACGCCTCACTCTCCTCTCCTCTTTTCCAGTCCAAGGAATGGGAGGAGGCTGGCCGATCCCCAGGTAAGGAAGGGCAGCCAATTGGCATGCTGCCTTGGGCACCGAGCGGTTTTGAGCCAGCCCTGAATAAGAGGCTGATTGTTACTGCCCTGGTAGCACTGCAACCAATACGAAATCACAGACCACATACGGAGCTCCACGAACCAGGTGCCTATTTTGTCCCAGCACCTGCAGAGTTAACCATGCACGCTAACTATGGACCTCTGGACTCAGGAGGCAAACATGGGACCGGCAGCTCAGCACTGTGAAAGCTGGAGGCTTAAGTTTGTGTTTGGATTTGGTTTTATTTGCCTCTCGCTCAGTGGTCCTCCAACCTTTAAGCACCAGAAAAATGGCTGAGGACAAAGCCCAGCTGATTGCCTCATTCTCAGGAAACCACCTGGGTTACCCCAGGGTAAGGGTGAGGTCCAGCAGCTTCCCAGCCTGTAATGCATCCCAGATGCAAGCCAGCCAGCCTGCTCCAACGCAGGTTAGGATTGGGCTGATAGTTATTTATGTAACTTTTTTTCCACCAGCCACCACAAATTTGCAAGCTAAATAATGCTCTGTCCTTTGACATTCATCCATTGTGTCCATGCCCTGGGCCCTAAGGAGGCAAAACACAGGGCTTTGCTGTACTGCTAAGAAAAATAAAGAACGTTCCCCAACAGGATTTTCAAACTGCTAAAATGCAACATCTTACAGTCTCCACCACACAATGACTGGAGGAAGAATGCCTGCCTGCGGTTTGCACGTACAGTAAAACCTCTCACTGTGTCCTTTTATCGTAATGTTTGTATTTTGCTTCCTTCCCTTCCCTTCTGCCATTGTTCCCTCTTCACCCCCTTTCTAAGGAGTGGCTAAGTTTTCCAACAAGCGGAGAAAGTTATTTCTGGCATGTCTCAGGCAAGGCTCCAGTTGTGTTTTGTCACGTGCCAAGGGCGGCAGGGCTGCACAATAAATGCAGCATTTTATTCCCTCCCCATCTTCAAATCTGCTATTCCACCTTTCACAGAGCACTCAAGCCAGTTGCAACTGGCTCCATCCTAGCAGGAAATATGCCTGTTTATAGGAATGAATGCAGGTGACTAACAAGGTGGGGAGAGGGAGAGTAATTATCATTTAAGTGTCTTCTGTTGGCAGTAACAACCAACTGTCTTGTAACATCTTGGAATGATAGTATGTGAAAAGCTGGGATGAATCTTGAGGGCATCTAGTCCAGCCCCTTGCTCACTGCATGCAACTGCTACAGCATGCGTGAGAGGTGGTCACCTAGCCTGTTTTAACGACGGCGTGATTTGTTCCAGCACCAGCTTTCGTGGGTTAGGATCCATATTCTTCAGATCAGCGTCCAGAACATCATGACAGAGCGATGTGCCTGCCCCAAGGAGCTTACAATCAAGTCCATCGCCAAAGAGCAACCCTGAAGCAACAAAATGCCAAATGGGCAGCTCCAGTCCCTCTCCTGGGACACTGTTGTGAGCCTCTCGCTCTCGGTCAAATCAAGCGTCGCCCCCTGCTCCAGAATCGCCCTCGCACGCTGACCAATGCCGCAGCCTCTGGGATCAACAGCCCTTGACCAGCGCCAATCACTTTCTGACTCTCGCGTTTCAAAACCAAACAGGCGCTGCGTGCCTTTCCTAGGCAGGTACCTGGGCGAGTTCATTTTCCAGCAGGAGGGGGAGGAGAGGCGGACTTCACCAAGTTGCTCCACACCCACCCCTTTTCAAGTCGTTGGCTCGTTCTCAATATAGTCGCAAGGGGCATGGAGGCTAAACCACCTTGACAAAGGGGGCGGCGTTACGGAAGGCAGCCGTGGGGATGAATTCATTCCCTCCTCCGCCTTGTAAAAAGAGGCCTGGGGGAAAAAGCTATTGTCCTCAATACAAAGTTTTTCCGCCTTTGAAGAGCCGTTCCGAAGTTTTCCTCCCCCCCCTCCCCATCGAGGGGAGTTGGTGGCTTCCAGCCTTTGGGCGAGGCACCGCCCTCGAGAGTAGCACCTGAGTCGAGCGCGGAGGGTCAGTGTTGAGGCAGGCGCGCGCGCGCGGGAGAAGGAGTCGGTCGAGGAAGCGGGCGCGTGCCGAGCCCGACGATTGGAGCCACCGAGCGGAGCTCTCACACGCCGCCTGTCCCCCTCCCCCTTTGCCCCCGGACCGTCTCCCAAGTCCGCGCGAAGGGGGTGGAAATGGAAACTCGGAGAGCGAGGACGCCGCGGCCGGCCGCGCTGCCCCTGCTGTGGTTTCTGAGCTGCGCGTGGATTCTAGGTGAGGCGAAGTCCTCGGTTTCTGCTAGAGTGCGCGGCGGAACTCCACTCCCTTTGCCCCTCCACCCGCCTCTGAAGCAGAACCTGTGGGGTCTCCCACTTGAAAGGGGGGAAACTCGACAGCTGATTGGTCGACGGGGCAGTTTTTTCCCCCCTGTGCGTTCGCACGCGCGCGCGCTCTCTCGCTCTTTCTTTCTCTCTCGCTCTCTCTTGCGCTTGTCCTTAACTCTGCCCACGAATGCCACGATTTGAGAGTGGGGCGTGAAGGTGCCCACCGGCTTTAGGCTTCTCCTGAGGAGGGTCGGGCGTTCTCTTCGCCCAGCCCCCTTTTTCTTGGCCAGGCAGGCAGAAATTCAACAGGTGCTGATTGCACTGCAGATGAATGAGTCTGCGCCTGTGGAATTTCCACCGCTTGCATAGCTGTCTGGGTTTCATGTGCTATAGAATAAGAAAAGAGTTGTCGATGAGTCTTCCCAGAGTAGATGAGATAGCCCTGGGTTTCGTCAGGCTCCTTGGTGATCATGGTTGTGACCGTCTGGTGGAGGTCTAGCTCTCCACTTCCTTCCTCCCCTTTGTGTTTCAGGCATGCATTCCCTGGCTACATGCCTCAGGCTTACCCTGCCTCCTCAGTCTCCGGGGCTCTACATCAGAGGGGCCTGGCCTTGTTGTGGCTTATAGTAGCTTTGGCCAAATACCGTATCCTAAGTTTTTGTAACTTTCTTTATGTCTTGTCTTTGCTGTTCTGGGGCTTGAAATACACTGGCACTTCATTGTGCTCCATGCTAGCTAGGATCAGCTCAGGGCCTTCTACCATCGATGTGTAACAATGCTTCCAGATAAAGCATTAATGCAGACATGCATACCTGGATACCACATCCCTTGTGCAGTACCTTTGTCCCATTGATGGCTTGTAAGGTTTAGGTCTGCTTTCAGGAGCCCGGAAGCCTCCTGGTGCATGGCTAAGGTACAAGTGTTGCATGCAGCTGGTTTCTACTTATCAAAACACACAAGAAAATATTTGTTTATCCGGTGTGGAACTAATCTGTGGAACTCCTTGCTACAGGATATGATTATTGCCCCCGGCGTAGATGTCTTTGAAAGGGGATTGGCCAGGTTGATGGAGGAAAGTCCGTCAAAGGTTACATTCTGTGATTGTGTATACACAACTTTGCTGTTTCTAGAGGTAGGCTGTCTCTGCATGCAGAGTACAGGGAGTACAAGATACAAGTCTCTTATTGTCTTGTGTGCTTCCTGAGGCATTTGGTGGGCCACCGTGAGCTACAGGAAGCTGGACTAGGTGGGCATCTGGCCTGATCCAGCAGGCTCTTCTTAAACCCTACAGCCTAAGAAGGGGCTGAAATTATTGTGTCTCAACCCTAAGGAAATATCCGTGGCGAGTATGTAATGTTTGAGGCTCTTTGTAGGAGCTTTGCTTTCTCTTCTGTGTCTGCTCAAAGTCTGGGTTTGCCCAACTGTGGAGGCAGTCACTGACTTTCTCCCCGGAAGGGTGATTGTCTAATCCTGGCTGGTGAGGCAGCGGTGATACATAGGCACACACGCACACATGGGTCTGCCGAAACTCCAGACCTTTGTGGGCGGAAACTGCGCGTTCTCAGCCACAGGAGAGCAAATAGAGCGAATGACAAATAGAATGAGGAAGAAAGTGGCTCTGTAGCAGTGAATGGAACCTGCCTGCTTTGTTTCAGTTAGAATGCAGTTTTATTTGAAAATAGGGCTTTCTGTTGCTCCGGAGAAAGCATAAAGGAGAATAATGCAACAGCTTGTTTTGGAAAACTTGAGTGCTTCTCCACAAAACAGTGTACAGAGCAAAGAACATTGAAACAAAGCCTGCTTGTGGGGGTAGAGAGGAATAGAAGTGTAACTAGGGATGCCACCAAACTATCTCAGAAATGAATGTGCCTTTCTTGGAAATCGGTGATCAAAAGTCCATCTGAATCCTGCTTGCCACCAAGTAAACTCAGTTTCCTCTAACAGAAATCAGCAGTCCCCTCCAGAAAAAAGCTGGCACATTCCTGTTTTTTTTGTCTGCGACTCTTTCATCTTCTACTTGTGCAGTATGCACCCTTGAAACTGAAACTATTGTAATCACTGACCAACCTAATGGCTGTAACCTCTCCTGTTGTTGTTGTCTGAGGTGGGGAGGTGCCCGGGGCTAGGGCAGTGTGAGGTTCCCGCTTCCCATGCGCTTTAGTAAACAACGCAACAGAAGAGATGCAAATTCTGGCCACCCATTTGCAGAAGACAAAGATCTTGACAGACTGTGGCCAACGGGAAACCCATTCCAAAGTAGCAATTGCATATGTTTGGGAGAGCAACCAGGGCATTACCCTTGAAGGATCACAAGAAATCAGTCAATCAATCAACAGGCAGGAGCTGGGACAAGTGACAGGGGCTCACTCAGTTGCGTGGTCTCGAACTGACAACCTTCCAGTCAGCAAGCTTGCAGTTCAGCAGTTTAACCCGCTGCGCCACAATGTCTGTCTGTCTCCCTCTCCCTGATCCATTTATTGTAATGAGGCAGCCCTAAGGCAGAGGTTTTAAAACAGGGGTGTCGCGATGCCCCAGCCTGAAAGCTTCTGCCCCTCTGCTTTTAAGGGGCAGTCTTGCTAATGGCTAGGAAAAAAACCCCACGTTTCCTGGAGGTCAGGCACCTGGTATCTGTCCTGTCCTGCTCAGGGAAGGTGATTCATGATGACAAATGACCAGCGTCTTAGTTAGTTCAGGAAAACTCTGCTTTGGCAGCTTTCAGAGATCGTGGCTGTGCATTGGGCTCTATTCTGGGATGGCTTTCCCCCTGAAAAGGGGGAGACAAAGAAGCCAAACTGGCTTAACCAGTTAACTCCATGACGGGAGTAACTCCTTCTCCTGAATGAACCTGTTGACAAGCATGGGGCATGTTTATGGAGGTGAACAGCATACAAAAGTCATTTGGCACCTTGGGCCCTGACATTTTTGTGTCCCCCCCGTGATAAATTTAGTTTTGGTAATCTGCATGAAATTAAATTATTAAGGGTCAGAGAAGAAGCACAGACAGTGAACGTTTTCTTTTAATGAACTCTCTCTCTCTGTGTATACTAACTTTGTAAGCTTGTGTATTTATATTTAGATCGTATAAAATAAAGGTTACCCCACGACCGAATGGTCTAGTCGTGACCGACTGTAGGGGGAGGTGCTCATCTCCGTTTCAAAGCCTGTAGAGCTGATGTTTTGTCCAAGGACGAGCTTCCGTGGTCATGTGGCCGGCGTGACTATACGTTGTGGCGCACGGAACGCTGTTACCTTCCACCGAAGTGGTACCTATTCATCTACTTGCATTTTTAGGTGCTTTCGAACTGCTAGGTTGGCAGGAGCTGGGACAAGCAACGGGAGCTCACTTTGTAGCGCGGTCTTGAACTATCAACCTTCCGGTCAGCGAGCTCAGCAACAGTGGTTTAACCTGCAGCACCACCACATCCCTGTATTGTATTGTGTACCTCTTTGTAAAATCTGCCTCTGTTCTCTTCCCCAGATCCTGCCTCTGCCGCACCAGTCACCGTGCTGAACCCCTTCAACGTGGTCATCCTCTTTCAGCCTGTGACTCTGCAGTGCAACTTCCAGACCTCTTCCTCTCAGCCGCCCATCATCACCTGGAAATACAAATCTTTCTGCCGGAGCCGTCTGGAGGATGCCTTCAACCCCAACAGCCTCGACAACCAGGTCACGAACCAGCTGCAGCAGAGCAACCCTGGATACAACCCCTACGTGGATTGTCTGGATAACTCCAGGACTGTGCGAGTGGTGGCAATCAAACAAGGCAACACTGTGAGCTTGGGCGAATTCTACCAGGGCCGGCGCATCACAGTCACCAATAGTGAGTATCCAGCACCAGTGCGCTCATGTTGACACCAGCTAGTGACCTGACTGTTGGTGCATATCTGAGAAATCATTAATGGTTTAGCATGGGTATCAGTAGGCAAGTGGTTGCGTAATGTTCCTTTTTCCTGGCTGGCGATTTTCATAGATTTAATTGGAAGACTGAACTAATTAATTTATTTTAGAGTGCAATCCTAACCTGGAGTTAGGCCGGCACAGTTAGGGTAGCCAAGTTTGGCTGTAATTTATGTTTTGACCACCCTTGGAGAGTGTGCCAGATGTGCGCCATCCCTTCTAACTCTAAGTGTGGTCCAAACATGCCTTTATGGTGTCCTTTTGTGCTGGCCAAACTTTACTGGCCTAACTGTGCTGTCCAGGTTAGGATTGCGCCTTTAGTTAATGTATGTTTATACCACCTTTCTCCAGATTTCACTGGACACAAGGCGGTTTTTAAATTGGCAGGATGTTCATAAACATTTTTTTCAACTGGGGTTTTTACAACTATTCTATGTACTATTCACAGAGCCCTCAGTTTCTCCAGATGTTTCCCTTTCAATGTGTGGCCATTATCCTGGCTGCACTCGTTTACCCTCAGAGCCTTCACAGGTAGCCACAGATCACATCTTGGCTGGTTCTCAAGATTTTTTCCGTCTTTTGTCAACTGAGTCCTCCACACTCCTCACATTCCTCCAGGAGCTCTGTCAGTGACTTCCGGTCTCCCATCCAAGGTTGAACCTGCTTAGCATCTTCAGGCAGGGCAACAGCTCAACCTCCAGACCACACTTCCTGCCTCCACTGTAAATGCTCCCAGGTAAAAAAGGTAAAGGTTTCCCCACGACCGAATGGTCTAGTCGTGACTGACTGTAGGGGGTGGTGCTCATCTCTGTTTCAAAGCCTGTAGAGCCGGTGTTTTGTCCTAGGACAAGCTTCCGTGGTCGTGTGGCCGGCATGACTCTACGCCGTAGTGCACGGAACGCCGTTCGCTTCCCACCGAAGTGGTCCCTATTTATCAACTCGCATTTAGGTGCTTTGGAACTGCTAGGTTGGTAGGAGCTATGACAAGTGATGGGAGCTCACTCCGTCGCGCAGTCTTGAACTCCCAATCTTCCGGTCGGAAAGCCCAGCAGCAGCGGTTTAACCTGCTGCGCTGCTCCCAGAGCTCTCCCTAAATGCTGAATATTGCAAGCCTTACCTAGGCTTTCTGCTCAGCTGCCCCTATAATTATGAGATGGTTAACCTGTGCCTAAACTGAGAATGCACAACAAGTGGGTTTCTGTCTAGCAGTGACACTGAAATCCTGTGCAGCAAGTGGGGCATTACATTGACAGTCCTCAAATTTGCTTTTTACTGCTTCAGGCTGAGTCGAATGAGGAAATCCTCTTCCCCAAAGCTCTCTAGAAATATTTGCTTTGATGAGAGGTGCCTCTCGGCACGACTGGTTGGATGGTAAGCTTGGCAGGCCAGCCAGCCAGGTAGGACGACCAAGCTAATAGGGTTAGTTGCATTCCATTGCTTGTAAACGATTAGGTGATGAAATTGAACCGCCTTTCTCCTCCTGGAGAAACTGAAGCAACAGAGAGGCAATGGAAACTTATCACACCCTGTGGTTCTTGGCTGAGTGGAGTGAGGAATTCTGGCTTATCTCTGTCTCTTTTCCCTCTGCTAAGATAGTTAAGTCTCCTGGGGTCTAGATAAAGTCTGCATTGAGTGGTACAATCAGCAGATTCCAAGGGCGAGTGTATAAAAAATTCACAGGGGAAATTGATGGAGGAAGGATCTTGTCCAGTTCACTTCCTCCTTTCTCTTTTTCCTCCTCTCACTGCTCCTGCAGTTCTTTCAGTGCTAAAGGGGTCATTCCTCTTGCCACCAAATAGTTTTTGCATTATTTGTGTGCAAGAATAGCCATCAATAAAGCGTCTGCTCTGCCCCGTTAGGCCCCTGGGATGTGTTCAGGTATTGCCCTTTAATCTTGTTGTTCAGTTGCTAAGTCGTGTCCGACTCTTCGCGACCCCATGGACCACAGCACGCCAGGCCTCCCTGTCCTCCACTAGCTTCTGGAGTTTGCCCAATTTCATGTTCATCACTTTGGTGACACTGTCTAACCATCTCCTCCTCTGCCGCCCCTTTCTCCTTTGGCCTTCCATCTTTCCCAGCATGAGGGTCTTTTCCAAAGAGTCCTCTCTTCTCATGAGGTGGCCAACGTATTTCAGCTTCCAGGGAGCAATCAGGCTTGACTTCCTGTAGGATTGACCGATTGGGTCTTCTTGCAGTCCAGGGGACTCTCAAGAGTCTTCTCCAACACCATAATTCAAAAGCATCTATTCTTTGGCGCTCTGCCTTTCTTATGGTCCAGCTCTCACAGCCATGCATTGCTACTGGGAAAACCATAGCTTTGACTAGGTGAACCTTTGTTGGCAGGGTGGCTCTTTAATCTAAGGAGTGATAATTTGGATGTGTAAATGTTGGTTTCCTGACACTTGTTGAAGCCACAGGACTATTTTTCCTTGGAACGGTGAGGCATGCTAACCTCTGTGTCATTCATTCTTATCTTCCTTCAGCTTTCCAGGGTCTCAGCATTTTCTCCCCAGGATGTTTTCTTAAGTTTTTTTTGCTGCAGAGTGTTTTGTGGGACCTTGAAGACCTGTAAATGTATTGTAGCATAAGCTTCCATGGACTACAATCCACTGCATCAAATGCATTAAGTGTTATCTGGCAATTTTCCAGACTGCACACAATACTTGATGTGTCTGATGTTGTAGTCTGAAGCTAATGCTACAATAAATATATCAGCCTGCAAGGCCCCACAAGTCTCTGCGTTTTGCATTTACTATCATATCAATTACAGCTATGATTAGCTATTGCTGGAAGTTTAAGTACCAAGAGTTGAGTGTAGGACTGTGCAGACAATGGAGATACTCAAATGTGCCTTCTAAAGAGGAAAGTTGAGCTGTGTTGTGTGTCCTATTTCTGTCTCTGTGAATATTGAGATTGTGCTAGGTTGGAGAGAGGTTTTATTCATAGCACTTTGGCTGGTCAGACTGTAAGGAAAATCTCTGTGGTTTGGATCCACCAATTCAGACAAGAAACCTGCCTGATGGCTGCAATTCACCTCTGCTAAATTCTGTATATGCCAATTCAGTTGTTTTAAAGAGATGGAAGAGAGGAAAAAAAAATTCCTGATGGCAGCAAGGATTTGAGGTCAAAGGCAGAACAGGAAGAAACAGCATTTACTATTCTGGGAGGCCAAAAGTCCGTGGCAAAACCTTGGGGCCTGTGATAACATGTTTCAAAGCCCAGACCTCCAGACTGGGGAGGGTTTACAGGCTGTTCTCTCTCTCTCTCTCTCTCTAGCCTCCCCTCAAACCCGCAGAGAGATTAATGTAATCGTGGGAGATGTTCTCTCATGTTCCAGGATGATCCGAGTCCTGTTCGGAACCCCCCTTCTTGGTTTTTTGCCGATGTGCAATGCTTTCTGCTCATAGGCTGTGCATCGTTCTCTTCCTGCCGCTGCTCAGCACCCCCAGTTAAAACTGCAGTTAAAACTTGACTTAATTACAGCCTTGCAACATGGTGCCCATTCTCGCATGACTTTCTAACCATTTAATTGCAACTCTGGCAGGCGGCTCCGAAAGAGCTGCTTTATAACCTTAATGTGCAGCGCTGGTGTTGATGCTTGGATTGTGAAACCTGCCTGCTTCGGAATGTGCTTTGTGGTTGCTGAATACCAGTGTTGGTGGTCTGTCCCTGGCCAAATCTCTTACCTGTGTTTGCCGGGTTGCCCGTGGCTTCCCAATCTGTAAATAAGTGGCTGTGACATCATTGCCAGTTACTTCTGGTGGTACAGGCATGCTCCAGTATCCACTGATTTGGTATCCACCGTTCCAGTTATCCACAGATATCTTGGATACCGTGACTCCTATTAAAAAGATGGGGGAACATTAAACAATTTTTTTTTTACCTTGTTGCAGCAAAACCGCTGATGTTTCCCTATCTTTAAAAAGGCATCCCTGGTATCCACGATTTCAGGTATATACAGTGGGGTCTAGAGCAGAACCCCAGCGGGTACCAGGGCATGCCTGTATTTCCCATAGGTGGACAGTGCGAAGTGGGGAATAGAACAAACGTTGAGGAACGGTGCCTTAGACCACTGTCTGGAGAAAAAAGATGGCTCTGAGAGGTGTCTAGCTAAGCTTTTGGAACAGGAGCTAAACTCTTAGAGCAAAAGGCAAGGATGAGGAAATTGATGTTTACAGCAGTTTGTCAAATCAGACATATAATTTGAGCTGGAAGGCTGCGGCTAATTTGCATGTCTTATTGGCCTGTAAGTAATGGCCCGTTCAGTACGTTTTTCATCAGTGTCAAGCTGCAGTGTGCAGAATTTATGGTGGGATCTCATGCTCATTGGAAAGTAGCCGGAACTTAGTTTCTTGGGCCACAGGGGAGGAGTCTTCCTGATGCTGCAGCCTCATGCACCTGCTTATAAAATAAACAGCCATTAAGCAGATTCCTTTTCCATAGTTATGTAACTCCTCTTGAGCATCCGTGGGCAGACGGTGAACCCTTCCTTATCGGCATTTGTGATGCCACATCGACAGTGAGGTAGACTTTCAGGAAAACTTCGGGACCATCCAAATCTGAGTTGGTTCTGCTTAACCAACCTTAATTTACGGGCTGCTTCTTTCAAACCAGTCAGTGGAGACAGTACTGACCTCATTAATGGTCAGCACTGTCTCCATTAGGAGACAATAAACTCAGTAGTGTAGCTGTTGCTGCACCCTTCTAACTGCGCTGAAACCAGGTGCACAACTGTGTTGCGGTGGCCAGTTGTAGATGGCGGTACCCCGGTTGTGTTGCAGGAAATAGAGGATGTTTCTGGGCGAGGAACCCCATTTTTTCCTTCCAGGATTTCCAGTTCACCTTGTGCTAATTTGATCCCAGGGTAGAATTAGCACAAGAGGAACGCAGTGTAAGTGGTGGGTGGTGGGGAAGCAAGCATTTTGCTGAGGTCGCTCCATGTTGATGATTTGACCTGCCCAACTAATGGCTGTACATAACTTAGTTGCCCCAAGCTTTTGGGATGGGTTAACCAGCCCAAAATAACCCTTCCCACACACTTCCTCTTGCCTCTTGCCCCTCACACCCAGCTGAGTCTTCCTGCCCTTCTTTTTGCAACCCCTTATTCTGTTGCCTGGTCTTGTAATTGGCTTCTGACTCACCAAGGCTTTCCTCCTCTCCTAACGACCAGCGCATGGCAAGATGTGGTGGCTGAGAAGGAAATCTTTGGCAGGCTCCATCTGTCCTTAGGGTCTGTCCTGTTATCCCAGCCTGATATCTTCATCCCCTTCCATAGCTCTCCTCCCATTTTGGGACCTTGCTCAAAAAAGGCAATGCAGCTGAGAAAAGTTCCTCAACCAGCCATTCTACAGTGGCATCCAATGCCACATTCTCATAAAGAAGTACGGTAATACTTTGCGCTTTTGTTTGGCTAGGGAAGAAGAGCATGGATGGCAGTCCGAAATGGGTGGCTGTCAAAGCATAGCCTTATTTAGCTTGCAAATTTATTTTGGCTGGTGGAAACCAAGTTGATTGGTAAATCAATCAAACAGTATTTATAACCACTCGTCAACAAAAAGTTCAGAACCATAAACAACTGTATAACACGCAAATATGTGTGGAACCTAAATAAACAGAAATAAATGTAAGAATATTGGTGAAGGGTGGATGAAATTGGACAACAGCGGAGAGCTCTTGGATGAAACTTGAAAATGTGGTTATATTATACAGACGTGCTCTGGTATCTGCTGGGGTTCTGTTTCGAGCCCCCCACCCCACCCACCTGTGGGTACCTGAAACTGTGGACACCAGGAACACCTTTTTAAAGATAGGGGAACATCAGTGGTTTTGCTGCAACAAGGTAAAAAAGCTTTCTTTAATGTTCCCCAATTTTTATAATAGACATCACAGTATCTGTGTTATCCGTGGATAACTGAAACCACGGATACCAAATCAGTGAATAGCGAGGCATGCCTGTAATTGAAAACAGTTGGAAGAACCAAGCAGTGCAAGTCAAGGTATGTCTGTGCTTTCACAAACGGCTAGCTCTCCTGTCTCTCTCTCTTCTCCGTGGAAGAGCAGGTAGCAGCAGTGGCAGCCTGTTCTCCTGAATAACCCACAGTCAATTCTACCCACCACAGTAGGGTGTGGCAGCTGACTTCTGTATTTCTCGGTATTCATCTCTGAATTCGTCACCTTCCTCCAGCTGAGAGGTGGCAGGGCATTGCTGCACAGTTTTGTGCTGCAACACTGTCACAATGGTTTAAAGATAATTCAGGCTGGAGCGAGACTTCTGCTTATCTTCATCTTGCTCTCTAAACCAGAAAGAGAATCCAGAAGGTCAGGTTTTTAAACCACATCCAGAAATCTAGGGACGCTGCCTCTTCCGGTGTCAAACTTATCAGTCCATCTAGGCTCAAGATTGTCAACAGGGATGGGTAGCAGCTCTCTAGGGAAGCGGTCTCCAAACGAGTCAGCTGTGTGCTGGGATGGTCCATCGTGGGCTATAGGCCATGATGGATTGTGCAACCTCCTTACAGAGGTGGTGGGCTACTTCAGAGTACCGGGTGCAAGGGAGTGGCAACAGGATGCAGGCATCTTGTTGTCTTGTGTGCTCCCTGAGGCATCTGGTGGGCCGCTGTGAGATACAGGAAGCTGGACTAGGCCTTTGGCCTGATCCAGCAGGGCTCTTCTTATGTTCTTATGATGGGCTTTCCCTGCGGGAACGAGGCTCATCATTCGGAGGATGCACTGCCAGTCTCCAAAGTGTGCTCTGGCCGGCCATGGCTACCCGGATATCTGGATGCAAAGCCTGCTGGGGAGACAGAACCTGGAAATGACTGACCAGTGTACAGTTTGGGGGAGATCAGTGGCAGGGAATGTTCCCTGGTGGAACAGTATGCTCACCCAGGGGGTGGATTCAGACAGACCAAAGGGCTGCTCTACAATGTCAGGTGGTTGTGGGGTGTTCCCAAATCTTATCCATAGACACTGGGGAAGAGATTAAACCTCAGGCTTTTTGCATATTATACAATGTACAGTATATCAACAACCTAGTACTCTTTTTTTTTTAAAGCAATTACTTTAATTCTAATGTAAATTTTGACTAAAAACATGTAACACTGCTTTTTGTACTTCTAACGTTTAGAAAACAGAAATCCACGGAGAAATGGTTTTCTTTTACCTCTCTGTCTGTGTGTGTGTGTACACTGTCTAGGGGAAGAGTCTCAGTTTTCATTGGGCACAAAACATTACAGCTTCTGTGCAGGGAGAAATGTTGCCAGATGCTTAACCTGTGTGTTACCAATGAGCATGTATTAATTGCCTTAAGTAGGGATTTTGGCCACGAATTGGGAACAGGTCTACTCTTTGCACTGGTGCTTACATGTTATCTTCTCTTTGTCTTTTTTCTTCTCCCTCTGCACCCTTCTAGATGCTGACCTCAATATAGATCAGACAGCTTGGGGGGACAGTGGCGTCTACTACTGCACTGTGGCGTCCGTTCAAGACTTGATAGGCAACAACGAGGCCTACGCCGAGCTCATTGTGTTGGGTAAGTTGCAAGGCTCCTGCCGCACACAAGCAACTCGGGGTGCCTTAAGGGCGTGTACCCGGGAGTGTTTGTGTAAGAGGAGGTTCCCTTGCTAGCACTAGTCAGGTTGGGCTTACAGGGTTGATCCTGCCAAAGGAAAGGGTGCTGGGCAAGCTGGTTGTTGCCAGCCATATCAGTAGTCACTCTGCCTCTTTCCCTGAAGTTTATTACTGTAGTCACCTTCTTCTGCTTAGTATGCAAACTGCCATTTCCAGGTCTTCTCCTGTATTCCATTGTGACCATTAAAGCCTGTCTGAGCTGCAGGTGGGGCCAGAACGGACCTCTCTGGTCGGCAGCCAGGAAGGAGGGGAGGGACTGATCTTTGTTTGCTGTGTTTACACGGCTCTTTCTTGGCAGCGGGAGCAGTGCTTAAAGTGGGTGTGGGGATAGGGGTTGGCTTTGCAAGACTTCCCTCTTTCCCAGGCAGCACAAAAAGCCGAGACTGTCTTGTGTAGTGCTTTAACAAAAAAAGGGGGGGAAGTCAAATTTAAATGCTGTGAACTAGGCAAGCTACCATGTATTCGGTTTGGTTTTGCTAGTTTTGGAGACAGCAGGAGATTTATGCTGGGCCCTGAAGCTTTGGCAGTTTTGCTTTCTTATTGTGAGAATGTAAATACAGGTAGATATCCCTTATCCAGACATCTGGACTATTCCAAAATCCTGACATTTTTGTCCAATACCTTTTTTTTTTTAAGTGCAGAAAACGGCAAAGTGTGAATTGGGTAGCACATTGCGGGGGACTGTAGAAGGAGCACAGAGCGAAGTGTGAATTCAGTGTGACTACAAGGAGCAGTTGTGTACAATTTTCTGTAGCGTCAACCCTAGAACGTGTTGTGCTCATTCCCATGTACAGTGCAAGTACAGGCTGTTAGTTGTATTCTCTGTGTACCTGTATAGATGTTGTTGAATAATGTCTAACAGGCCAGCCGACACCCATAGGAGTAAAAGTGAAATAAAGAGGAAGCCTTTCTTATTATGTTTCTGCAGTTATTCCAAAATCCAGGCACATTCCAAGCAGTTTGGATAATGGATGCACAACCTGTAGCTTTTCATTCGTGGATTGTATTGGGCATAAGTGTTTGTCCACTCTCAAATGTCTGGATACGTGAAGCTCATAGAAATGGGCAGACCACCAGGTGTTGTAGCAGCCAGTAACTTAGATAGTTTTGGGAAACGGATTGGGCAAATTCACAGAGGGGGCTAGGACTTTTCAGTGGCTGTTGGCTAAACAGGGCAGCAGCCTGCCTCCTAACTATCAGGTGCTGAGCACAAAATTCACGAGGGCTGTCATTGCCTTGCCCTGCTTGTTTGCTCCCCAGAGGCATCTCGCTGGCAATTGTGGGAACACCGGATGCGGGGTTAAGATGAGCCCTTCAGGCTGATTCTGTGGATTTCCCCTTAAAAATCAGTGGCTGGGGTGCCTGCCTTTGTGAGTAATTGGTCTCCAAACCTATGACCTGATTCGGCTTCCTATGCAATTACGTTGTTGACATAGGCACATTCCTCTGACGGTCTCTGGGAGTTCCTGCCGAGAGAGAAGGAGCAGAGCTAGCAGGTTCTTGGCTGCATCAGGACTGCCTCGGAGCAGGCAGCTGTTCTCTCCTCTGCACGGTGGAGCTGCGCTTTGAGACTCTGCTCCAAGGTGGTCCAAATAGATGAACCTGCTGTTCCTCCTCTCTCCGCCCACCCAGCAGGGTCTCTGCAACCCATTCTGGCTTCTTGCCACCTCCTGTCATCTTTCTGTGTTACGTTTCCCCCCCCCTTTCCTTCTCTTTGTCTGCCAGAAACTAGATGTCCCTTCCCAGGAACTGCGATCAATGAATGTTGTGCCTGGCTGTGCCAGCGTGGATTGTGCCGAAAAATGTCAGCTTTTTTTTCCAACAGAGTCTGAGAAAGGAAATTCCTTTCCAAATATTCCACTCTGTAGGTGAGAGCACAGGCCTGGCTTGTATGTTCTCCATCAGGCAGATTCCCCGATCACGAGTGCTGCTCCTTTTCTTTTCTTTTTTTTTGCCTTCTGTTTCTGTAAGATGAAGTCTGGGCTTTAACTCTTCCCAGAGTGAGTTGATCATTGATCCTATGGAATCAATGGAGTTAGGTGCAAGGGGGTACCTTATTTTTCTGCTATCAAAAGACTCCAGCAGAGTGCAGCAGGAAGTGCCCAAGGATCTCTGAATGCTGCAGAGCCCTTCCAGAAGCTACAGGGACCTTCAGAATGGCACCTGCAACCAGCATGGACCCCTTAAACATGGCTGGAGGATGCTTCTGCCAGCCGTTTTAAAGAGGTCAGTGCTAGTCGCGGGGGCCATCTTGAAGGTTCCTGCAGCCTTTGAAAGGTCTCTGTGTAGTGGATAACAAGGACAGGGGCGCAGACAAGGAGGAAAGTAGCAATTCTTAGCCCCTTGCAGCTAAGTGAATTTGCAGATAGAGTTTGCATATAAAGAGGACTGACTGTATTGCATGGTGTACTTCTGTGTATGTACTCGTGAGTAGACATGTTTAGGATTGGGGTGTAAAAGGCGGGGGAGAGCTGTCTTCTGCCTTGTCCTCTCCAGTCACTGAAATAATACTATCCATGGGGCCTTGTTCTTCCGCTCAAAAAAGGGCAAGCCTCGGGAGTCCTCAAAAGACCTGCAACCGCTCCTACTAGTCTGCCTGCTTGCATAGAGCTAGACTAGGCCGAGGTGAAAAATCAGTCCATTAAAATTGGGGCTGACTGATATTGTTCAAACCTGCGCACTGCAAAGTAGCCCAGCCTCCTTCCAGCCCTCCCAATCCGTTGAACAAAAGGAAAGCAAAGTTGGGGGGGGGACTGCAAAACAGGAAGAAAACAAACAAACCCCCAACTAAATGCAAGGAGGAGAAGGAAAAAGCAGTGGGGAGGGGGAAATATGACAATGAGAGTCTGGTTGCATGGAAGGTCAAGGGTGGAATGTATTTCAGTACAGCTGGAAGGGGTCTACTCTTGTGAGCGAGACCCCCTGAGGCATTGCTTGTTTGCCAGAGATGGCCAGACTAGTTCAGGCAGAGCATGCCTTATCTGGACAGCCAACATCCATATAATACACTTCTGTCCTTTTTTAAAAGCTTTCTGTACTGTGAACGTTTGACTGTCTTGTTATGTGCTCATTCCTACATACTGTACAGGTTGCAAATTCTATTCTCTGCTCTCTCTGGTGTTGGCCATTGCCCAAGAGGCCAGCAGACCCCCAAATAGTTAATGGTGCAAAGAGCAAGAGGAAGCATTTCTCATTATGTGTGCAGCTATTCCAAAATCCAGACAAATCTGAAATCCAGGCACCTGCCCTTCCCAAGCAGTCCGGATAAGGGATACTTGACCTGTAGTCATTTACAAACGAGGTGCCAAAATCAGATTATTGTCCCGAGGTGTCTGTCGCCCTTTCTGGGACACGTTCAAGTAGGAGCGATTAATGAGATGGCCCTGCATATACTTCCGGCTGCCAAATGCCCACCTCCAGGGCAGCCAGCTGTACTTAGTAACTTTTTCTTTTTGTGTGTCTTTTTTTGTGTCCTGTAGGCAAATCCTCCGGTGTCTCAGAGCTTTTGCCAGACTTTCAGATAGGTCATATGGAAGGTACTGGCCTTGCTTCTTCTGGGGCTTTCTTCCTTGGGGTTGGGAAGTTTTTGTTCCTTCTCTTAAGATCTTGGAGGCAGAAGTAGGAGGGGTTGTTCCGAAACGTCTGTCCTGTCTGTCTCTATTAGCATCTGTTGCTATCTTGCTCTTATTTGCCATGCTCTAGGTATTTCAGCCTATAGCATGTATGGACGCATCCTTCCATGTTCCTCTGTGGGCTGAAACAAGGTGAATGAGTGGTTCATGGTCCCGCAGAGCCTGCTGACTGAGTTGGGGACCAAATATATGGTCTGCTTTGTAGGTGTATACACCTAAAGATGTCAAATGTGGATGCAACTTTTGCATGCGCCAGACAGCTGAGCATTGGCTGTGGCTCCCAGGAACCAACTTCGGGGTTTTCTGGCACATGTGAAACCACTTTTTCTGAGCCCTGGACTTGTGCTCTGGCCCTTGGGGTGGTGATGGTGGTCAGATGTGGTGGTGTTCTATTGCTTTATATATTGGTTGTTTTTTATATACTTATTGTTTTATTGCTTTATACAACTGGGTGGGATGCGTTAAATGCAAAAGGTCTGCTGACTTGGCTTGCTGAGGCTGCTGGTGCAGAAGACCAAAACAGATGGGAAACCTCTGCCGAGCCTGGGATTGTGCTTTGTTAGTGCATTTCTTCCGTTTCCATGCTGGTGCCACAAACAAGCTAATGATGGGGAAATGGTTAACCACAGTGAAACAGGCGCCGCAGAGGATATAAACACAAGCAAAGGGGAAGGGCATTAAAAAGCAGGGATGGGTGAATGGGGTTATGAATGAAAACTGCTGTGTTGAGCTGAGTGTTGGGGTTCATTCCAAAGGCTGGTCTACCCTTGGGTTCATAGCAGCGGTGTCATTCAAATGATTTAGGAACAGGAACTCACTTTTGATTGGCACTTGTCGGGAACCCGGAACCAGCCACGGAGCCCATTAGGATCCGGAACGCCCGTTCTGGTCCGTTCCCCCTGAACGACATCACTGCCTTCGCCCCCCTAGGAATCCGGAGTCGCTCCCTTTAACCCTCTGAGTGCCGGCCAACCAAGAAGAAAAGCTCTTTGCAGAGGAATTGGGAGGGGGGAGGAGGGAGAGTGAAGTGGGCGGAGTCAGCCCTAATTTTAACTAGTGGAACTGAGTTCCCCCGCGTTCCCCCTGCATGACATCACTGGTTCAAAGATGCTCCTAAGGCCAGTCACACCTTGCATGGAATCTGTATTTTGGAGCTTGCTGGTCAGGTTTAGATGGAAGGGACTCTGTAATGAGGCTGTGAGTTTTTTTCAGGAGTGGGGCATGTGTGTGTGGTGTGTGTTTACTATAGAGTTGGCCTGATAAGTGTCCTGCTGCAAACACCATTCTCATTCTAATAGCTTTATATAGCTCAGGGGTGGCCAAATTGGGCTCATGGGCCACATGTGGCCCTCCGATCTACAGTGTGCAGGGAAAGGAGATCCTTTTTGCATCGCAATAAATGTAAAAAGTAAACGAGAAGTGTTCAAGCTTTAAAGTTTATTTGCGGGATTTAAACTGAGAGTCCACTGGATTAGAAATGCAAGTTTCATGTTCACGGTGAGTAAATACATTTAAGAATTTAAACGCTGCTTAAATATTGCAGCTCTCAGACATCTTTCTTGCGGCTTTCAAACAGCTAAAATTTATCATGTGTGGCTTTTGTATTAAGCAGATTTGGCCACCCCTGCCGTAGTGTCTCAGTTGTGTGTGAGGGAGCGGGAGGGAGGATGATTTTAACAGACAGCTTTGCTGCTGGTTCTTAGAAGCCATTAAAAAAGCAAAAACAAAAACAAAAAAACACCTATGGGCTCTAGCTGACAACAGCTGTACATTCTTCCATCAGAGTTGGTTAGTGCAATTTGCATATGCAGTTTTGGATTGATGTGGCAAACTCAGTATCCTTGCTCCTATGGGAGTTGTTTGCTGTAACTCCACAGGAGATACCCCTTCCGGTGGGTGAGATGGACCGCTACAACAGCAAGCGGAAAAGACTCTGCATTCCCAAAAGGATCCTGTGCAGTGCTTCTACCTGGGAACAGCCAGGGGTTAACCTGGGATGCAGGCTTGATGCTGTAGCTACGGGAAGGGGATAGTCAGCATATTCAGTAGCTGCGGAGTTAGTGGGGGGGGTATTCTAGAGGCCCAAGAGGGGTTCCGTCAGTCCTCGTTGTGCCAAGCTGGAATGAATGCGCAAGGACCATTGCATACTGGGCCTGCAAAATTTGGGATGTTGAGAGATTGCATCTTTCGTTTTCATGTCAGGGGGCCTTACAGTTAGCCTTTTCAAGTCTTGTTGGAAGGCTTGTTGTTGCCATTTTTAATGGAGGCTGCAGAGCAGGCCTGGACCTGCTTTCTGGACAGGAGATGCAGCTGAGTCTGTCTCACTCTTCCCCACCCCTTCTTCCTTCCCAGACTGGATCTTTGTCATCGTGGTGGTGCTGGGTTTCTTTCTGCTCGTCCTCCTCTTCGGAATCTGCTGGTGCCAGTGCTGCCCCCATACCTGCTGCTGTTACGTCCGGTGCCCTTGCTGCCCCGAGAAGTGCTGCTGCCCCGAAGCACGTAAGTCGCGGATCCCACCTCCGTCCCTGCCGCAGTGCGAATGAACCGGACCGGCTCCTTTCTCAGCCTGCGGTCAACTTAGCTGGCCGTTGGAGCCAGCCTCCTCCATCCCTGCCCATCTGCAAGGCTGCTCGTGTTCGTTCAGTCGAAACACCCCGAGGTCCGTGCGTCGTAGGAGTTGCTGATCTCTCCCAAGGGAACTGGGTGCTAATTCAAAAGCGCCCTGGGTCTTTCCTTGCATTGTGCAGCACCGGCGTGTTGCCACTGGGCAAATGTGGCACTCCGGATGCTGTCCTGCCCGGGGTTGTTCTGTAAGGTGGAGCTGGGGTTGGAGATCCGCATTCCTGATGTGGGTGTGCTTCAAGGACGATCCTTGTTTTCAGTTGCGTTGGCTGTGAATCCAGAATCGGCAGCCTCTGGTGACAGGCGCCAAGTTTGGGGAAGTTCCCAGGATAGTGTACTGGATATTGCTCCTCCTTTAAATAAATGCCTTTTTGCTTGCAGGAGTGGGGTGGGGGAGCCTAAAAGCATGGATAAGGGAGAAGCGTTCGGAAGGCATTGTGGTATATAAACAGAGGGCGAATGGCCTTACAGTTCTGGACCTGCCTTCTGTTGCCATAATTGAACCCATTATTACAATGGCCACTTTTCAGAAGTGGGGAGGAAAGGCCCATTTTGGTTCTGCTTCCCCCCCCCCCACTCTCATTCTGTAAGCAGAATGGTGAAAGAGTTAACAGGATAGCCAGCATTTAAGTTATCCCTCAGGAGCAAATACATCATTGGCTCATGTATCTTAACATACTGCCCCTAGAGCTTCTTTTTCACTTAGATGCTTAGCTACAAGCAGTGGGTGTCAAAACAAGGGGTCCAAGGGCCAGAAGCACCCACCAGAAGCAGTGTATCTGGCCCCTGTTGTAATTGGGCTCCCTCAGATCTTAAAATTGTGAACAAGACTTGCACATTGTCCCACTTCCGTCTGCTGTGGTGTGCAGACTCCAGAGCTGCAGGCAGGCCAAAGACCGGAGTTTCCATGACTGCTTTGAATGTGACTTTAGGAATGTGCTGATCGCCCTGGTGCAGGGGGATCCAGAGGACTAGAAACATGACTCTGCTGTGTCTGTCTTCAGTGTACGTTGCAGGAAAGGCTGCCACTTCTGGAGTGCCCAGTGTTTATGCGCCCAGCATGTACGCATCCAGCAATCCGATAAAAACAGCCCCTCAAGGTGCCATGATCCCCATGGTTCCCATGTACAATGGCTACGGAGTGGACTATGATGGAGCCAGCTCAGGTGAGTGGTTTCTTTTAGCTCTCAGTTCTGGGATTAGCGCCCAGAGCAGTGGTATTCAAACTTTTTAGACCGGGATTCGCTTTTTAGAATGGCACTCGTGTTATGTAGAAGCACTGAACTAAAAACAAAATTAAAAGGAAAAACCCTCACTTGAAAATTCAAACCGTGCAGCAAGGCTTATCTATGCACAGATGTGGAAAAATGTAGACATACCCTCAGTAGAAATGTCAATACAGAAAATATACGAAGTAGTTGAGATGGATATATTAACGGAAAGAGTTAGAAATGGTGAAGTAGATAGAATTAAAAATATATGGAAAATATTTTATGATGGGCTAGATGAATAGGTAGTAATAATATGAAGATAAAATGATTAGTTTAAATTTTAAATGATTACAAAAATGTAATTTTTACGTGTGTGTGTGCAAGATGGTAACCAGCTGTGTAGCTTAGAAAACTATGTTTGCTGTTATCCGACAGATTCCTAATGTATCAACCTATGTACCCGTTACCTATGTAATTTCCTTCCCCTATCCCCAACTGTAGATATAGATATCAATACAAATTTAATGAGGGGAAAAAAGGAAAATTCAAACCGTAAACGCTCACCAAAGGAATCTGGCAAGAATAAGGTCTGCAGCTTCCAAGATGGCTGCTCCTAGCTTTTCACAACCCACCTGACATCAGGTCATGACTCACCAAGTGGGTCCTGACCCACAGTTTGAGTACCACTGCGATGATGACTGTGCTAGGTGCTAGGCGGCCCATCCGAAATTGGGTTGCGATCCACTTAGTGGGCCCCGACCCACTGAGAAGCACTGCCTTATGTAATTAACCTACATTAGCCTTCCTGGGTCTGTATGAGTGGCTTTCCAAATGTACGCACTGTCTTTCTGCGGAAGCCCTCAAGCCTGCTGACAAACTGAAAACAAAGTGTGTAATTATCTGTAAACAAACCATTCATAAGTACGTCTAATTTTAAGGGGGGAAGGGGGTGGGGCCTCGGCTCCAGAATGGCACTATGAGCCCCAGAGGTGTAAGCCCCTGAGCTTGCCAAGGACCCAGGATAGTTGCCAAGGACCCAGTGACGCCTGCCATCAGGTCTTTAACGCCCTTTCTTGTTTCTTGATTGCATTGCAGTTGGTGGGAACAGCTCTCAGGTTCCCCTCCTGAGAGATACAGACAGCCCTGCTAACGCTGGTAAGAAATGCCCTGAATGCAGAGGCAAGGTTGTGCGTGGGTGTTTCATCTGCTGTGATGTGCAGGACTCCTAAAAACAAAAACATTTTTCTAACATCTGAACTGGGTGTTACATCTATACTAGCTAGGCTGGGGTGTGTGTGTGTGCGTGTGCTCATTATGACTGTGGCTCCATCTGCCGACACTACACAGCTGCTATCACTTACCTAGTACACTTTTTAAGTGATTATAATTTATAAAAAAATGTGCCCTTGAAATAAAAACACATTACGCTTCTTTCTACACTTTTCTTTCTTCTGGGGGGGGGGAGTGAAATATGTTGGGGGGAGGGAAACTGTTTTCCTCTAGTAATGGGAAGCTGGGATATCTCTAGTATAGGTTTGCTCTGTTCCTTGTGGTGGAATGTGACTTGCAGAAAACCACAGAAACACTCCCTCATGACCTTTCAGAGAGGGCTCAAGTCATACCTATTTCATCTGGCCTTTGGATGATGTTGGCTGTCTGCCCTCTGTCCCTCTAGTAGTTTGTCATAGTTTATTCACTCCCCTAGTCAGTTGTTTTTCCCATCCTCCAAACGGCCTGATATGGGTCTAGTTCCATTCTTGTACACTCTCAGTGTTCGGTTAATGATCAATGTTGTTATTGTTTTAATGTGTTCCACGTATTGTGGTTACATTGTATTTTGTTCTCTGTAAGCCGCCTTGGGCATTTGCTTTGTCCTGGGAAGGGCGGGGTATAAATTCTTCAGATCATGCTAGTTGCTGCTCCCTTACCTGCAAGGTGGAAGGAGATGATTGTGTGTGGTGGGGGGGGGGGACCGCTGCAAAGGGGAATAAGGTCAACTGTTATGGCCTCTGCCAAAGCTCCTCAAAATTTCAGAGTTTTCTGTGTGTGCTTAAATAAAAAGGGGAGAAGTCCTAAATTCTGCTCCTGCTGTCTGTTCCCCCAGCAGTGCGCAGTGGGTACCGCATCCAAGCCAACCAGCAGGATGACTCCATGCGCGTGCTCTATTACATGGAGAAGGAGCTGGCCAACTTTGACCCGACCCGCCCCAGCCAACCGAACGGGAGGCTTGAGAAAGGTACTTGGGTCCTTCTCCATCATGGAAACCGAGCATCCCCCAGTGGGAGAGTGACAGTAGCACAGGGGAGCGTGCCACGCTGCGCCTCCTAGTGGTGGGGTAGCCTCCCTTGACCCTTCTGTGTCTGCCTTTCAGCCTCGGTGATGAGCGAGCTGAGCTCCCTGCACGAAGAGGACCGGCGCTACGAGCTGCGGCAAGGGCTGGGGCGGCTACGAAGCCAGGCCTTGAGTCCCATCAGCGACCACGAGGAGGAGAGCCTGCGGGGCAGCGAGAACCGCTGCCTGCTGCCCCCCAAGAGGCGCGACCGCTACGAGGACTCCCCACCGCAGAGCTACAGCCGGCGCCCGCGTTCCCGGTCCATGGATGCTTTAGATGACTGGGACCAGGACCGGGACAGGGACCGGGACCCCTACCGAGGCCGCCCTAGAAGCCGCGGCCGCCACGGCTCGGACGAGGAGTGGCGGCGGAGAGACTATTCCCCGGACTCCCAGCATGACTACGAGCGCTACGGAAGGCGGAGCCGGAGCAGGGATGACTTGCGGGACCTGGAGCGATCCCACTACGACGACCAGCTTCTGGAGGAGGCCCTGCGCAGGAAGCGGCGGGCGGGCAGCCGTGAGGAGCTGGACCAGACAAGCGCCTCTAGCGGGAAATCTGGCAACAGGAAGTACCGTGATAGCGGCAGCAGTGGCTTCCCTCCGCCACCGCCACCACCTCCGTACACCGAGACAGAGTCCGTCTCTTCCCGGGGCAAGAATGATCGCAAGCTCAAGAGGGTGAGGATGAGGGGGGCACCTTTTTTTCTAGTGGGCAGGGCTGCTCTGCCTTAGCATTGTGGGTGAAATGGGACCTTCAGAGGGCTTACTCACGTCTCGTTACACTCATAGAGTTGGTTTAGTAGATAGACTAAATAGATAAAGGTACTAAGGGAGATTAAATGGACTTGTTCATTCCAGGAACTAGAACAGCTACAGAAGAGAGCAGCAAAAATTATCTTGGGTTGGGTCATCTTATGAAATTCAGCTTGAAGAACTGGGGGATTAGTAAGATCTTCTGTGAGTTTTGCTCTGAGTCACCTCCGCGGGAAAGAGGTTAGAAGGATGTGGGAGCAAACCTTTCTTAGTAGAGTGAGCCCTCCTTATCCATGGAATTGAGCATCAGTGGACACTGAGCCCTGGGTCAGAGGGCCTCCCAAATGCAACCAGAAGTAGCTTCTAGAAGTGTTCTGAGGCCCACTAGGTAAGTACTGGGCTCCAGTATCCGCAGAATTCAGTACTGGTTGGGGGTCCTGGCGCCATTCCCCTCAAAAACTGAGGGACATATGAAGAGCCCCAAAGGCCCATCTAGTCCAGCTTCCTGTATCTCACAGTGGCCCACCAGACGTTGCCACTCCCCTGCATGTGGCATTATGAGGGGAAATTCTGAGGTAAATGTGAGGTAAATAAAACATAATTTGCTATCCTGCCTGTGAGGGAGGGAGCTGTAATAACTTGGAATGCAATCTGGGCCTTAAGCACATCAGAAGCGCTCCACTGGATCAGGCCAAAGACCCATCAAGTCCAGCATCGTAGATCTCACAGTGACCCACCAGACGCCTCAAGGAGCATACAAGACACCTGTACCATGTTGCCACTCTCTTACATATGGCAGAAATAACTGTGTAGAACAACTATGAGAACAAATGTAGCGACTCTAAAACTCTCTTCCTCCCAATGAAGAGTCTTCAGTGTCCCATCTTTATGGAAGGTTAGGGGGCTCTTGGTTGGGCATCTTAGAGCTGGGTCTAAGGGGGCAGTGTGTGTGTCTTTAATTATAATTTTTATTAGGCTGTTCTAAAGATCAAGTGGGATGAACTCCTTCGCCTCATCACTGGGCTTGACTTTGTTTCCTTTTCCCCTTACAGAATCATGCCGTCAGCCGAGAGAGTTTGGTGGTGTAACTCCTTTTTACAGCCCCAGGAGTCTCCCTTGGACGGGTGAGATGTGCCTGGGATGGCTAACAGCAACTGTTTTGTCAGCATCAAAGAGGAAGAGTCTGGGATGAGAAAGCAGAACTTCTCTTGCGTCCAGCTGCCTAACAGGACAAGTCATTGTGTCATACTTGAGGAACTGTGCCTTAGTTCTCTGCTGAGATTCCCCAGTTGTGCGGATGTCTAGTTTGCACAATGGGGAAAAAATATTTAGGTTCTTTTTTTGGTATGCTTTTTAAATTTCAGGCATCTTTTTTGAGCCTCTTTTTTGATATGGTCTTTTTGGCAAGAGGACACATAAATACGGTCTTCCAGTACTGGAGAAATAAACCAACACAATAAGTCTGCTCAACATCAAATGAAGATCTGTCTGTTTTTGATCTTCTAATTTCCCCATTTGGAATTATTTTCAAAAGAAGACCTGCTCAACTGTGCAGCATTGAATTTTAAAGCTTTCAAACACAGTTTGCACCTATACTGTGCTGTTTTTGTATATGTGTGTCCTTTTGTGTGTGTCTGTTTAAAACAAACCCTCTAACTATAGAACAGCGGGTGCTGTAAATACCCCAAAGTGATAACCATGTACATTTTTGACAGTACCATTTTATAGAAGTGAAAATAAAATGTATAGAATGCAATTTCGATACTGAGCAGAGGCTGGTGGAAAATTCCACTACTACTATTTTGGGGTCCTTGCATCTACTCTTCTGTTTGGGTTTCTTGCCACTTAATCCTATTTCCTTTTCCAGTATCGAGGTCTTGCAGTTTTTTCTCCTTTCTGATAAACTAATCTCTCATCCCCTTCCCCCATATCATTGATGGTTTGTTACTTTCTATGGGTTTGGTGTCCCATAGAGTGATGGGTGCTCTGTCTGATGGTTGATGCCCACCTGTCACCTAAAGCAGCATGCTAGTTGCTGCTCCCTTACCTGCAAGGTAGAAGGAGATGATTTTGTGTGGGGGGGGGGGGACTGCTGCAAAGGGGAATAAGGTCAACGGCTATGGCCTCTGCCAAAGCTCCTCAAAATTTCAGAGTTTTCTGTGTGTGCTTAAATCTGGCAGGAGTCCTAGCTGACTTTGCCGTGGAACATCCAGCTTAACCCCTACAGGGTAGTGACTTGAAAGAACAAATCGCCACGGGAAATGCATGCGCTTCTCAAACTTTCCCGCAGGTGGCGATCAGGTGCACCCGCTGTCAGGCTTGGTCTCCTTGAATGAGGATACGGGCAGTCGTAATGGCCAGCTTGCTCCACTGATGCTCTGAATGCTGAAGCGTGCAGTTTGTAAGCTGGCCACGAGAGGGAGGCACTGCTTGGGGCTTGTGCCGTCACATGGCACTTTGCGTGACCAAGTTCTGCAAAGAACGGAAAAGCCGTGGCTGCTGGAGGCAAGGGAGATTGCAGCCCACGGCGGTTTTCTTAGTCCAGGGAGAACAGATGTTTCTGAATGGGGAAAGCAAGCGTCTTATGCACTGGTCTGAGCATCGTCGGTAGCTATAAAGCCGAGACACAAAGCTCATTCCAGCCTGTCTGTGTTAATGCTTTCTTCCTCGGTCATATATTTCTTCCATGGCAGAAAAGCTTGCCACCCAACATCCAGCCTAAAATGCAGCTGATAAGGTTTTTATCAGTGTTTCTCAAACTGTGGGTCAGGACCCACCAGATGGGTCGCCAGCCAATTTCAGGTGGGTTGCCTGGCACCTAGGGCAGCCGTCATTGAAAATGTGGGAAGATGAAACACAGGAAAGAGGGGAGGGCTGTGTGGTTATTTTGCTTGTGCCGAAGTTGTAAATTAGGCAATTGTTTTCTTTCCGATTCACTTTGCTGTTGGAAAATGGCTGAGAAATCACCCAACTTCTTGCTGCATTCTCAGGAAAGCAGCAGGCTCTGGCGTCACAACGATGGCACTTCCGGCCGTGACATCACTTCCAGGGGGTCCCCGGAAAGACTGTCATTCTAAAAAGTGTGTCTCGGTGCTAAAACATTTGAGGACTCCTGTTGCATCACATAATTTGGAACAGGAAGTCCTTATCATTCATGCTAGTCTGAAAACTGCCATGCAGTGATTAGAGTGGACAATATTCAATAGCTGGCAGGAGGGAGGCAGTGGTAGTTAATCGCAGTCAAAATGGGTAGATGGCAAGCAGCAATATTTTCATTTAAAAATGCATGTAGACAGGTGGGACTGGGAGGTGCTGCGTCTACAAATCAATGCAGTTGATTTGGATCTAAAAAGGCAATAGATCTTACTTGCAGATGGAGCCATCCCTAGGGAAGGGCAAGTAGGGTGGCTGCTGGGAGTCTTCCACTTCCATGATCAATACATTGCTATAATGGGAGGGGGTCTGCACATTGGTGGGGTTGTCCTGGCCCTGCATCCTTCTAGGGATGACTCTGTTCGCAGTAGCACAGCAGGTTTGATTTGCAATCACTGGCCAGGCTTAATCCCGATGGCCTGTTTCTATTTTGGGCTGACTTTTCTAGAACAAAACATCACGAGGCCCCGTGCTCGCCCCTGCACCCTTCCTCCTGCATCTCGTCCTCGCCATGCTGAATTATTTAAAAAGCTGAGTCACTAAAATCCAGGTCAGTCAAGACAGGGACAGCAAGGAGGCCTGGAAGTTTCACCTGGGTTGGTTGCAAGTCTCAAAAGATACAGAGTTGGATGCTGGCAGAGACTCATCTGTGTCTCTGGGAATATGCTGTTCTCAGCACCTCTTCATTCTAAATCCTTAAGGGTCTTGGGAACTGTAGTTCTGAGCATGCTTGGTGGTTCACAATAATGCCACAGGGTCCTTAGCATCTACTCCACTACTTAAAGGTCACCCAGGGGTGGTGACTCATTCAAGAACTCATCCAAGCTGGGCACCACTGGCCACCACCCCTGGAAGACCCCATTTGACTGACCTCTTGATCACCCCAGTACAGGACAACTCTGGGAAGCGTGGTAGAAGCCTTGGCCACTACGAGTAAGATGGGAAGTGGCACTCGACATCTTTGCTCCAAAGCCTCTTGGGACTGGCACGGAGGACTTAAAAACAGCTAGCGGAAAAGAGAAAAGCAATTCAATACACAGGTAAAAGCAAAGCAACAATAAGCGTGATTGTTCTGCCGAGGGCTTTTAATGGGAATGAAGCCTGTTGAGCAAACAAATTTTTTTTTTTAAGCCATGCATTCCTTTCTGAGTGATTTACAAAAGGGTTTGTGAGCATCCTGTTAATTTGCTGGCATCAGAATGTGGGTTTCTTGGCATGGTATGTAGTGTGTGGAATGACTGGCTCTAGCTGTCGGTATAGATCCCACCTCTGTTCCAGCCAATCTCTCCAGACAGATTTTATGCTAGTGCCTCAGGTTTGGATGGAGAATCTCCTCTAGGAATGGTTTCCAGAGATTCTTCGTCCTCCACTCTGAGTCAGGGAGGACGTTGCATATCTGCGTGCTGGCCTAAGTGTGCCAGCCTAACTCCAGGTGAGGATTGCACCTTCAGGTTCCTTCTAACCAGGGATGCCTCCCTGGGTTTGAACCCTCTGCAGGTAAGGCAGGCCATCTGCTGCTGCGTGTTGGCTCTTGCGAAGCTACTGGGCTATGGAGTCGGACCATTGCGCAGTCGAGCTCAGACTGGAAGCAGCTCTTCTGTCTCTCCTCTTGCACGCTCCACTGGAGAGATCCTGATGAGTTATTTTTAGCCTGGCTTTGCCACTGCCCCAGGCCTCCTGCCCGGGCTGCTGCGGCAGATTGCTGCTCAGACAAAAACGCATCGATAAACTGAAACTGCCCCCTTGCCCAGCTGCAGTGGGCGCTGTCAGGAAGGCAACGGGGAGCGGGGTGGGGTAAAGGGGGTTGTGCAGCCTTGCCGGATACGGCACTTTTGAAGCAAATTCATAGAGGCAGGGGAAGGTGGGTGATCTGAGCAGCAGGCGCAACGGAGGCTTTTCACATGGCAGGCCCAGGCACGTGCAGCATCACTGATGTTCGATTGCGGCGCGGGTGCAATCTCCATCTCACTCTCTGGGCAGTGGAAGGTGCGGTATTTGGAATGCAGAGGTTGATGCTGGTGCACTGATCTTGTGCCAAGGAAAAAGGTGCCTGAGGAGGAATATGATGGAGATTTGTAAATGCAGGGGGTGGGAGGAGTAGACAGAAGGAAAGTACTAGAACCAGGGGATATCCACTAAAATTGAGTGGGGGCAGGAGCTAGAACAGACAAAAGACAATATTTCTTCACCCAAAGTGCAATTAATCTGTGGAACTCCTTGCCACAGGATGCGGTGATGGCATCTGCCTTAGATGCCATCAAAAGGGGATTGGACAGATTTCTAGGTCTATCACAGATTAGACTGTGATGCGTATGTGTCAGCCTCCTTGAATAGAAGGGTATAAACGAGGGAAATATGCACAAAAAATTCACTTGGCGCTGAATATTTTGGGTTTTAATCCAGGCTTTCCTTTCGCAGAACAGCCTGCGCCTGCCCTTGGGCACGATGATCGCGCTTGTCAGTTCCTTTCAGCCCCACATCTTTCAAAAAGGAGCGGGGCAGAGAGGTGTGCGGTTGTCCTAGTGAGCGCCTTCCATGGGATGCACAAACCGTGAAAGCAGGGTTCTCCTGGAGGCCTGGCCTTCTCAAAGACAGCGGGGAGAGCAGCTGTGCTGGCAGGCCACCCCCTGCCCCTCCCGTCTTTTGCATTATTGACGGCTCAATTGTGCTGGCTCATCTCTGGGGGTGACGTCAGTGAGGACGCAGCCTGGAGCTTGTCGGGCTCCCCTCCTCCCATTTGATGAGACTGAGGAAAGCAGTCCGGGTTAGCTAGCGGCACAGAGAGGCCAAACCTGCTTGGAAGGATTCCTGCTATGCCCATCTGCTTCAGCATCAAACCCACCATTCCCCAGGGCCTGTTTTTCTCCCCCTGCCCCCTTTCCTTTATTCCATTCATTCCGCTGATATCTCACAAGCTCAGAGACAGTTTGTTCCGAACACTGACCTGTACGCGGCAGTTGCAGAAGATGCTGATTGGGGGCCATTGACCTGTGTGTGGTGCATTGTTGGTCCATGCACTTGTTGGGGTAGCGGACTGTGCATTCCAGTTCGGGGTCTGGTTCCTGAGTCCAGTTCGGGGTCTGGTTCCTGAGTCCTTTGGAAGCAAAGCAACTGGAACAAGAAGGCTGAGAAGACACCTTGGCAAAGTGTACTTCCCCAGAGCAATCTACGGGCAGAAGGCTGCTTGTGCAGAGTGCCCTAAGAACATAAGAAGAGCCTGGCTGGATCAGGCCAAAGGCTCATCTGGCCCAGCTTCCTGTACCTCACAGTAGTCCAGGCAGCACACAAGTCAACAAGACACCCGTATCATGTGGTCATTCTTTTGCATTTGGCCTTCAGTGATTGCCTACTTCTAAGACCAGGGGGTTGCGTTTTATACCCATCATGGCTTGTAACCTGTGATGGACTTTTCCTCTCTAAACCTGTTCAATCCCCTTTTGAAGGCATCTAGGCCAGGTACCATCACCACATCTTGGGGCAAGGAGTTCCCCAGATTGATTAAACGCTGAGTCAAGGAAAAATTTCCTTGCCATTTCTTTCTTTTATTTCCTAGGAGTGCATTTAGACTATGCTGGTTCTCTTGGTATTACCCTGATATTGATGCTAATGCGGTATATAAATACAGTTGATTGATTGCCATTGATGGATGGTGCAGCGCTGCAAGAAAAAAAGGGGGCCAACCAAACAAAACAACAACAACAAAAAACCACACAGCGCCCAGAAGCTCTCGCGCGTTCCTCCATTTGCTCCCCGACCACCTGTCTAGACAAGGGGTCTAGACGCAGCAGCAGCACCAAGTGCAAAGGGAGAAAAAGGATGCTCGGGATGCGTACTGCGCATGCGCGCCAGGAAGCGCGCGCCGCCGCGGCCGTTGAAGGAGGGGAAGGGGGTACGAAGCCCGCTCGCGCGCTAGGCAGCCTCGACAGAGAGCGCGCCGCCCGCGGCTGAGGAGAAGGCAACCTTGGTGGGCCGCGCTTCGCCCTGCGCAGGCGCGCGGCGGCGGCTAGGCGGGGGGGCTCGTTCCACTCGGAACAATCGGGGGCGTGGCCGTTCAGAGGCGGCGGCGGGGATTGGCCGTTGCCTGGCAGCCGAGCGGGAGGGCGTTATATAAGCGAGCGCCCGGCCGTTGCTCGCCTCGTTCGACGCCTCTGGGACCCTGCCTCCAGTAAGTCGTTGGTGAGGCGTAGCGGGTAGGGATGCTGTGGAGAGGGGGCGAGGCCCGCGCACAGGGGGGTCTTGCTTGTGGTCCAATATGGGGGGGGAAAGGTTGGGGGGGGGGGCTGTATGGGTGGTTAGGAGCTCCCTATAGAGGAGGCTGCAAGGTGGGGGGGCACAAGAGGGGGACCTTGATAAGCAGGGCTGGGGGAGGGGCTTGGCCTGGTGGGAGTTGGGGAGCTGTAAGTTAAAATGTTATAATGTTAACCATTTGAACACTGCCCCCCACCCCAATTAAGCCCCAAGGCGCTATGGCCTTCTAAGTAGGGTTACCTGATCCAAACTGGGTCAGGGTGCCTCTACCTTTAGCCATAGTATAGAAGAGGGAGTTTGGGCAGGTGCAGCTTTTGAAGCCCTTCCGTGCTGAGCTGTACCTGCCCAACAATGGCTAAAGGTAGAGACACTCTGTCCCAGGTTGGATGGAGTAACCCTCCTTACAAGGCCATAGCGCCTTGGGGCTTAATTGGGGTGGGGGGGCAGCGTTCGAGTCATTAACATTAACCTTGGAAGTCTTTCCCCAGTTTTGGGGTGTGTGTTGGTGGTGGTCCAGGAAAGTACTAGGACTGGGGTGGACATCACTGCAGAAAGGTAGCAGAGCTCTTTGTGGTTGTGTGTGTTGAGATTTCTGGACACACAATGGTGTTGTCGCTTTCAGTATTTGCAGTTGAGTTAGAGGGGGGTGAAATAGGCTGAGCAGAATGAGTCAACTGGTTATGATTAGTAGGGTGCTGTTGCCTTCTGCAGTGCCTCTGGTGTGGGGAAAACACAGTATGCTAATGAGGGTCTCTGCATAGAAGCCTCCCAATGGGGGAGTAGTCTTGTCCTCCTTAATTTCAGCAGCATTTATAGGCTGCTGTTAGACTCCAGGCTAGAGAAAAAGCCATGGGTGGGTGACTGATAGGAGGCTTGGGATAACTTGGTGGTGAAGGGTGCCTTGTTGGTTGGTTTGGGGGCATGGATGGCAGGATGCCATTCTGGGCTTCTGGCATCCCAGGTGTGGTTGATGTCCAAAAATTTTTTAAAAAAATGCAAGATGTTACTTTGGGGCTTGGGTGAGGAAAGGGGCTGTGGTGTTCAGTAGTGTGCTGTCACCTTGCTTGGAAAGAATTTGCAAGGATGCTGGAGGGACCGCCCCCCCCCATCCTGAGGTGGCATAGGAGGAATGCCAAACCGCTAAAGAAGGCCGGAATGGAATAGAATGAGAGTGGGAGATGAGGTTGCAGAATCATTTGATAGAGCTCTGCGTCTGTGCAATGGATCTCTCTGGAAATGCAACTACATCAAGAAAACTGGTGAATCCTGTATAGTCCCATTTTTATAGCATTGGCCGTTTTGTAGGGCAGTTCTACCCTTGTCCTTGTTTTACGCAAGACAGGGACACCTCAAACCTTGTTTCTCAAAATAATGTAATGAAAGCTGTGATCCTATGTTTTTCCCTACTGTAGCATATATAAGTTCAGCTTTACCAGCGTTTTCTACTACCCACCTCTTTTGTAGGAGAAAGCTGGTTGAAGAATACGACTCTGAGGTTCTTGCAGATAAGTTGTACAAATCAAAATAGAACAAAACTCTGCTATAAGGTGCCCTGCAAGTTTCAGGTGAGAGAAAGAGCTGCCTGATGTTCATATACACAGTATATACTAGGCTTTTTCCCCCCTAGGAATTTTTTGCATAGGCAAGGAAAGCAAAGACCCCTGTTGCCTAGTGAGCGGAGTTGCCTTGCTTCCTGCAACTGTTCGTTTTATGGTTGTGTATATACATCCAATGTGTTCATATGACTGCTGCTTTGAGATTAGGACGCAGTGATGGTGAGCTGCGTGCAAGCAGGCACGCTCCAAAGGACAGCAGCTGAAACATGGCCAGGATTATCCCTCCGGAGAAATTGAAAAGCCAGTTCTTCCTTACAGGAAATGCTTTTTTTTTGGGGGGGGGGGGAGGATAACCTAGTTTGCCTTCCACTTGCCTGCATAACTGCATGATAAATTACTTGTACCAAAATTAGTCATATCAAGTATAAAGCGATGCCATGTTAAAAAAATAATGCTTTCCTGACCTGGCAAAGTACCCCATGAGTGGAAAGTTCAGCATCCTTCCTCGTGTCATGTAATTTTTGCACTTAAGTAAGTGCAGATGAAAGCATGTAGGTGAAACCTGGTTAAATAAAACCTCCCATATGGCCGATTTATCAGTTGAAGTGAGACTTAATTGCTCTCATGTCTGAGGTTGGGTCTGGGTAAAAGGGATCCATGGCTGAAACAAGTAGCGTTTCTGCAAAGAACAGCAAGACCTATTGCTAGGAAACTTGCTCATTGGGTTGAGTTAAGGCCTATGCAAGCCAGTCTTCCTTTAAGCTTTGCTTCTGACTTCAGCAAGCAACTTACGGGCAAGAGAAGATAATCTAATTTTCTCACTGAAAAGCTGGGTACCAGCTGTTGTCATGATGCCTGGGTGCAGTGAGTCAATGTTGAGAAGTGCAATTCTATGCAGAATTAGGTGCTGTGGTGTTCTGCCACCCATATCACAGGTGCGCCTAAATCCAGTGGCATCGGTGGGCTCACACACACCTAGGATTGGCGTGTCAGAGTTCTCAGCCGCTCCATGGACTCTCCAAGGTCACTGCCTCTGCAGCTCGGATGTGATGCTTTAAAAATGCTTGGAGACAGGGAGTACGTGCAGAGGCTGCACTGGGCTGTGGTGTCTGCTTATTACGCTGTTGGGTGGGTTTGGCACTCGCCTCCTGGCCACTAAGTGTCACTGCAGCAACTAGATGCCTGCAGTGAGATGCTGGGAATGTGCGCATGTCAGTGATGGATTAATAGTATTGCTTGATCTGGTATATACATGGAGGGTCAGAATGGTAGTGAAGCAACAGACAAAATTCAGTCAAGCTGGAATTTTCCTGTCTTGGCAGTCTCCTTGCCTTTGGTTTGAAGATGTTGCAATCAAATTTTGATGGTGATGTCGGATAAGCCAAAATGTTTTGGAGTTACAAGAAGGCTGCAAAATCTCACCGATTGATATTATCAACATGTTCTTGCAGTAGTGCTGTAGAAATAAACCCATGACTGCTGCAGAAGCATCTGGCTACTTGTACTGGATTGCATAGTGGGAAACATACAAAATAATCCCCTTGATACAGGAAACTGAGAAGTGTCATTTTTTAACTGTACCTTGTTATGAAGATACGGTGACAAATCTAATTGCAAAATTTTGTAGGATCTTCTGGCATGAATCTGAGCAGTGTTTCAATACAGAGGTTTAAAAATATCTCTGGTGCACTGGGGAGGGGAGCCGGCTGTGTTGAAATAAAATGGCTCCTGCTTCCTCCAGCAGTGGTTGGTGGATGTTCTCTGGCCTGCTGTCTTGTAATTGTGAAAAAGCTGCAGGCTCACGCAAGAGACTCTGGACTAAGGTCTAGAACAGCAGCTACAGCAGAGTTCTTGGCCCACCAGTGGGTCACAACCCAATTTTGGGTGGTTCACTAAATGGACAGGCTATGTGCCTGAAGGTTTAAACAACTTCCTACTTGGAGGGAGCACTGCTGCCCAATCACCATTACAGCCACAGAGGCTTGAGTGGCTGGCCAAGTGAACCTTTTTTTAAGGTGGGTCCCAGTGCTAAAAAAATTGGGACTCGCTGGTCTAGGAGATGTTATCCCAAAACGAGCAATTTGGTGGATTCATTTCAGTGCCCTCTTGCTTGGGTTGGCAGAACAGCTGCCCTGATTGCATAAAATGCATCATTTCAGAAATCTGAGCACCCAAAATTGTGGGCTCTGAAGTCTGAGTAATAACTCAGTCTGCCATCTTGCAGAATGGCTTGAAGGCCTGGCAAGCCGCTATCCCAGAAGAAACTACCTTTTGCCTTAAGCAGATGAATTGCAAGTCTGCTAAAGCAAGACAGCTGGAAGCTAGGATTTTGTGTTGAAGTCTTGCACCTCTCGGTTTCATGCACCAATTATGTTGCTCTCCTCTGTTTTGCAAAGTCACGCACAGTGAGATGAGAGAGCTTGTGTGTGGCACTGATACAATCTTGCTGAAGGTCAAAGTGGGGAGGCGCAATCATGGAGACTGGGAATCGGGTATCAATTCTGAATTACTAAAATATGACCATAACCCACGGTTTTAATTTGTGTGCCACCTTTCAGGCAGCAGTGCCCCCAAATGTTTTACATACAATTAAATGAACAGAATCAGTTTTGTTCCTCTTGAAAGGCAGCTGTAATAGTGACGCAAAGCTGCCACCTCTTCTTCCTCCCACAGCAGCTTGTGTGGGCAGTAGTGAGTGACAAGCCTCAGCCCAGTCCATGCGTACTAGTGACTTCTCAGGCAGGCCTGACGTGAGTAGCCTTCCAGGAAAATGGCCGGCAGGAGGAGCAGGGGATCAAAAGATGACAATTGCACCACTTTCTCAGAAGAAGTGGAAGCAGGTATCTCAAGCGAGTCTTCCTTGCCTTTTATAGCAAACTTCCTATAGCAAAATGTATATATGAACAGGGTCAAGGTTTTTCATGGCAGAAGCCACATAGCTTAAATGGGAATCCAGTTCCGTTTGCCTAATGGTGTAGAGGCCTGGTGGCAATCCAGAATTCTGAAGAGCAGGCGAAAGCCTCCGGGACCCAGAACAAAACCATCTGGCTCTGGCATAAGGCTGCTTTTTAAAGCTTGCATAATAGTCTGTCTGCAAGAGCTCAGATGGTTCTCCAAGCTCCAGTGTACCCATGGAGTTCACAAAATTGTGACGCTATCCTGCTAAATGCAGTGTTTAAGGGGGGACGGTAGTAGGGAGAGGCTTTGGGAGACCAATGGGGATGGTGTCACCTTATGTAACCATCTTGAAATGTGGCATTTGCTCCCTTGATTCACAGCCTTGGGTATGAAAGACAAGGGCCTCCTGTAGTGTGCTTCTGAGTGTGAGCGGAAGCACTGTGCACATTGTTGTCTTGACTTGTCCAGCTCAGCCATGCTCTTCAGAGCAGAAAAGGCATCTCTTGAGGGGCATGGGCCAGGCCCTGACTTTTGAAGCAGAAGGTAGATAGAATGTGATGAGACCTTGAAATGGCAGCTGGTCTAGTTGTCTGTCAGAGAAAAATGCTTGCAGCAGTGCTCATATGGGCCAATAACTTCATTTTCAGTTATTGAACAGTATGAAACACTGAGCTACTGGCACACTTCATATCTGCAGAGGTGATACTGATGGAAGTTGCCCTGATCTTTGCCTAATAGCTGCCCAAATCCTGCCTAATTTAGCAGGACTTGAAGATGAGTTGCTAAATCTGTAACTTATTTAAAACTCTATTAGGTGCTTCAAGTGGCGTTTTGGTCCTGTTTCCAAAGAACCAAAGTTTAGAACGAGCCTTTCCCTCTCACCCCAAGACTCCTGGGAAGCTTTGACATCTCAGAATAGCCAGATGTGTGTGACCATCACTCCATACCCCAAGCTGGTCCTTGTTCGGATTCATCTGGCCGATTCTGATGCCCATAAGAACACAGGGAAGGAAATGTCATGGGAGAAACAATTTGGAAAGGGAGCTGCAAAAGCCCGAGTGAGGGGTACAGAGCTAGCGATGGTTACAGGAAAGCTCAGTTAATGTTCACTCAAGTTAACCAGTGTCTTGAAATCCTATTTCAGTATTTCTAGGTACAGTAGATAGGCCAGAAAGGGAGAGGCCATGCAGAAAAATACCTACCCGTAGTTGCTCTCCACCGGAACAGGAACAATGCTCATCTACAGTTAGTGTCAAAGTGTTCAGGTAAGCGCACTTCTTGAAGGGTCTCTGTTGGAGTTTAGATCTAGCTGGATTTTTCCACGCATCGGCACCGTCTCTTTCACGAATGGTAAGATCTTGTGATCTGTGGCCACCCCATAGGAATGATGGACCCTACAGATTTGCAGTCTGGGATTCCAAAAGAGTTCCTCTTGCCTATAGGTTAACAATCTAAATTCTCTACAGAGAATGGTGATCATACCTTCATGTTGGGAAGAACACTTCTCTCCCAAGGGCTCTCCTGTATAGTGGCTTTCTCTTCATGCAAACAAGAAAACCTAGTGCCAGTAAGACCAGCATGATATTCCAGATTGATTTGAAGACAAACCTTTCCTTTGTTCTGCATATTGAGGGCTTGTTTATGTATTCTGGAGGATTAGCCTATGCGATGCATTTATACCAATTTAATTGTCATGGCTTCCCCGTCCCGCAAAAAACCTTAGTAATTGTAGTTTGGAAAGGTTACTGAGAATCCCTGGACATTTCTAACTCTTCTTCCAGAACTTCTGCTTCCAGAAACGCTGGTTTAAACCGTTGCTCTCCCTGGCATTTGTTCAGAAACAACATGCTTAATCCTTCCTTACTCTTCCAGGCTTGAGATCTCTGAAGGGTCTCCCCCAAAGATATCTCCTGAGCCTACCCCTCCTTCTCCTGCAACACCGGAGCCAGAACCGGAGCCAGTACCCGAGCCAGAAGCGCCACCTCCACCACCTCCTCCTCCTCCACCTCCACCGCCTCCTCCCAAAAAAATGACTGAACTAGCTGTGGGAATCAATGGGTAAGAGTCTTCCTTCACTGCTTAGGCTGTGGTTTTTTTTTTGTTCTTAATGTGCACTTGGTGGTTCTCAAAGGAGTATCTACAAGAAGGGGCCTTCCGGGCCGGCATGGTTATATTAGTTGTGCTTGTTTCACCTTTGCAGCATGAATTGCTGTACATGTAGGGGTCTGTTTTCACAGTGCTTAGTTGGAATGATGCTAACTGGCTTGCCAATTGGATCATGCCAATATAACAGACTGACAATGAGCAGGGTTGGGGAATTTTCAAGTTCTCCACCTTCTAGGGAATATTTTCCACATTGGTATGCCTGCAGAGGAGTAGTCTTCATGGCTACTGCAGAACTCATGAACAAAGCTGCAGATTCTGGAGTCCTGTAGGTATACAGCGACTTTGCCCACCTGGCCTTCTGGGTTGTGGCACTCCTCCTGAACATGCAGCCGCTCAGTGCCCCAAACGTGGCCATTGCATAGGAATGTAGAGTGCTGAGCAAACTGTCCGCCAGGGGACTTGGGTCTTGCCATAATTGATCTTCTCACTGAGAAACTTGCTAATAAGGTTCCAAGGAGCCCCACCATTCCCTGGAACACCAAAACCCCCACTGAGTAGTTCTGAAGATGGGCTGTTGAAGCTGAGGCTGGGACTCATTTGGCATGCTGCAGTTGATGGCAGCTTTGAGGATCTTTCCAAGATGGTTCTACTAACAGGAGGAAGGCTGTGAGTGTCCAAAGCCAATTATCTGGGACTGCCTCTTTAACCATATGGTGCTTCAGGGAAGCAAAGTACTCCAGGCTTCTTGCAGAGTCCTGAGCTTGGTGGTTAACTTTAAAAGTTATGACAGCAGCTACTGATCTCTGAAAAAAGGTCTCCTGGTGCATTTTAATTATCTGGAAAAGGTTGATTGGACCGCAAGCATTTTTTTCCTTTTAAGTGGGTGGAAGGTGTTGCCAGCATTCAGACTCTTTAACAGATGGGTTTTCTTTCTTCTACAGATTTGGCCGTATTGGGCGTTTGGTCCTTCGGGCCTGTGTGGATAAGGGGGTCAAAGTTGTGGCTGTCAATGACCCTTTCATCGACGTCAACTACATGGTAACAGCTTAGTTGGGTCACTGCTCAACTCTGCATCTCCTTGTGGGCTTTGTCTTTGTGATAAGGAAGGGGTCACTTTTGGGGGAATAGGTGACCCAGACTTAGGCACCCATGATCTTGTGCGATAAGGGCAGATGTAGTTCTTAACTTGGAACCTCTTCATAGCTTAGGTTGAGCTGTACTACAGATTGGAATAAAGTGCATCCTTAAACAGGAGGGTACATGAATACAAGGATTCCAATTTAAGAGCCACATGGAGAGAACTCATTTTGATCTTTCATCTCATTTTATGGAAAGGGGGTGGTGAAGGAGGATGACATCCCCACTCCTATCTGATACTCGCACAATGGGCATCATGTTTGCATAGGCACTCCTGCAGAAAATGCCCAGTGCAATTGGTGTGACCCATGCAAGATGCCAGCTAAAAGATGCTGTGGTTCTTGCTTACCCAGCCAGGCTGTAAGCAAAGATGACATCAGCACAGGACCGCTCGAGGGCACCAGAACAATGAAGGCCAACATAAGGCGTTCTGTATAGAAGATGACTGCCTGTGTAGGGTTTCCTGTTCCAGCCAAAGAATGTGGCTATGGGGCCATCTGCCTGGCACAGTATGGCATTAATGGGCTATTGCTCTCCTCCTTAGGTCTACATGTTCAAGTATGATTCCACTCATGGGCGCTTCAAGGGAGAAGTGAAGGCTGACGGTGGCAAGCTAGTAGTGAATGATATGAAGATCTCTGTATTCAATTAGTAAGTGGAAGGTCAATGAGGCACTGTCTTGACTAGGCGTGGCCACCCTTGCTTGTGGTTGACAGGAGGCCTTTGAAACGTTTGCTAAGGGGTTGCGCTGCACATGTTTATGCTGCCTAGTGGCAAATTTAAGATTAGCATTTCTAAGGCATGGCCATATTTGCACTTGTTCACACCTGCCTTCCATAAAACATGTCACTGATGCATGTTTGCAGGATAAATGTTGCAGGCAGAGATGCAACTGAATGGAACAGAGCTGGTGGGGTGTAGTAGATAAAAAGTATTGGGTGGACTGAAAAGACCCGAGTGTGAATTTCCACTTGGCCGTGAAGCTCACTGGTGACTGTGGACCGATCTGTCTCTTGCAGGATTGTTGGGATGAAGTGTAGATTGGGAAACCACGTATGTCCTTTGAGCAAAGGTGGGGTAAACCATCTTGAGCACCAAGTTTTATTACCTAGGGAAAGATGGTATGGAAACCTCCAAATAAAGCATATAATTCAAAGAAACGTAATCGCAACCCACTTCCGGGTTGTGATTGTGAAACTGGAAATGGGTTGTTAGCCTTTTATCCGTATTACAACATTGGGGGAGCTCTGTGGAGGCCTCTGCAAGGCCGCCCGCACCCCCTGGAGCCTGGTGCTGTGCATGTTAAATAAAATGCAGCTCCGGTTGCCCCAGGCAGTGACACGATCCCAGAGATCGTGTCACTGCCATCTCCCCTCCCCTGCAAGCACTTTCAGGGAGAGTTTGAGCCACTGCGTTTGAAAACTGTTGACAGCTAGATTGACAGCACGTGCCTCAAACTGGTTTCATTTCTGAGCAGGAGCCCAGCAGGCAGGACCTGGAGAAATAATGCTACATTCTTGTCCCTTGCAGCAATAAACCCAATGAGATCCCTTGGGGTGAGGCAGGAGCTATGTATATAGTAGAATCTACTGGAGTCTTCCTCACTGTTGACAAAGCATCGGTAAGTATGTGGAAGTGGCCACTTGTCTAGCTTGCTCAGGAATGGAAATCAATGCTGGGCTTCTCTGATGGGGCTTTTCCCAGCCTTCCTTGTAGGTGCTTGGTTTTTTTTAGGTACACTGGCATCCATCCATGCTCTGGGCTAGGCCTGCTGGTGCCCCCATGAGATCGGGGGGCCTATGTGATCTGTTCTCCTCAGTTCCTTCTCCTGGCTTAGTCTGTTCTTTGATCCCCAGCCTAAACACCTGCCTCTCTTCTGCAGGCTCACTTCCATGGTGGGGCCAAGCGAGTAGTGGTGACTGCACCATCCCCAGATGCTCCCATGTTTGTGATGGGAGTCAATCATGAGAAGTATGATGCTGGTCATATGACTGTTGTGAGGTAAGGTGACCCTCTGACACAAGCCTGGGGGTGGAAAATGCCTTCGCTGTGCCAAGGCAAGACTTGGGCAGAGCTTGTTGCAAGGAAGGAAAATGAAGGTTTTCCTGCAGGGAGCCTGTGGCTGTCGGGATCGAGGCTAGAGTCCCCTCAAGGAGCAGATCTCACCTTGATCTTTCACACCACCGGTCTTGTCCTTCAAACGTGCATGTGGCAGATTCAAAGTATTCTGTGTGCATCCAGGCACACTCTTTCACGTTATTTAAGATGTGCCAGCAGTTAGCTGGAAAAGGGACACTTTTCCACCCCTCGGTCAAAAACCAGGGCATGGTATGCACCTTGGGACTTGCTGTATGGGGCCTGGAATGCAAGAATGTTTTAGTTTGTACTCCAGGGTTAGAAGGGGGGGTGCTCTAAAGCAGTCACCATTGATCTGAGGGGCCAGCTTCAGGAACCCCAACTTTGGTCAGTAAACTCCTGGGGGTGCAACAAGCCAGCCAAATGTCTTCTGTGTCTTCCAGCAATGCTTCCTGCACCACTAACTGCCTGGCACCTTTGGCCAAAGTCATCCATGAGCACTTCGGCATTGTGGAGGGTCTTATGGTAAGAGCGACGCCAGGACAGAGCTTGCCTCAGGGCAGAGTTTCCTTTTTCTGGCAAATTCTTCAGTCCACTAATTCCCTTGATCTCCTTTTGAGGGAAAGGAAGGTCTTGTGGAGACTAGGCGGGGTGTGCTTCGTATAACTTCTGAAATCCAGCGTAGGAACACTGGAAGAAGAAAAAATGGCTGTATTTTTAGTGTTCAAAAAATATTGTGAAGCTGCCATTCAGTCCTTGGAGAGCAGGGAGTTAATACTGTAGTCATGCTAGTATACATTAAATTTGATTATTGTTTGCAATAATATTGTTCCTTCTGGACTTTGGTGGTGGGCTTCTGTGGTTTGTTTACCAATTGCCAAGAGGCAGAAAGTATGTTTGTAGCTCATGCTCCTGTTGACGGTTGAGCCCCAAGTTTATCACCTTTACAAATACCAACACGCAAACAAATTAATAGCATGTTAGTTTCACTTCTGCATGTATAGGAAGGCTGCACTGCATGCCAGAGACTTGAATATGTACTATAGAGATTTTGAAACTGCTTTTGACATTTTTGTACCAGCAATGAGCTTCTCTTGTTTGCAGACCACAGTTCATGCTTACACCGCCACTCAGAAGACTGTGGATGGTCCCTCTGCCAAGGCTTGGCGCGATGGGAGGGGTGCCCATCAGAACATCATTCCAGCTACTACTGGAGCCGCAAAAGCAGTGGGCAAGGTCATCCCTGAGCTCAATGGGTATGAGATGCATCTTCGCCTTGGAGATTACTGTATTACTGTAGCATCCCTCACTGTTTGGCCCCTGGGAATGGCACCTTGTGGCAGGTCATAACCACCCAACCAGGTTCAGGATCCTACCCTTGGAGCGTTCCTCCAAGCCTGTTGTGTGTGCTGCTTCAGGTTGCCCTCATTGCTTCTTTGATTAAGAGCCAAAATCTTGAAATGTGTATACAAGTGTATATGCTTGTAATCTAAATGACGAATGAGGCAGAGCATGCTCAGGAGCCATAAACTATTGAGCTGTCACGAACAGGTTGTCGGTGTGGTGGTGGTGGTGATGGGGAGAGAATGTAACTTTCTAATTGGAAAGCTAGATGATTAGTATGCCTTGCCTTAGAGACCCAGGATTTCAGTGATTTGAATTCCTCTTTTAACAGGAAGCTGACTGGCATGGCATTCCGTGTGCCAGTGCCAGATGTCTCGGTGGTTGACTTGACTTGCCGCCTTGCTAGGCCAGCAACCTATGCTCAGATCAAAGACGCTATGAAGAAGGCGTCTAAAGGGCCAATGCATGGTATCCTTGGATACACCGAGGATGAGGTGAGCATCCATAGCCTCTTTACAGTGGCACCTTGATTTGGGCAAGTGTGGAGGGTGAAAAGTGGGCCTCCCACCAAGTCATTGGGGTGTCCACAGTTTATCTGACTCCCATCACAAAAAAGGAGGTGTCCAGTTCAAGACTGCCTAGCTTGACCAGATCCAAGAAGTGCCACCCTGCAGTTCTCATAGTGGCCATTTTACTTAATCAAAAGGCCCTGTTCCAACCAAAAATTCACAAGCTGTCCTAAACACTTGAGCTTCACCCTGGTGAGCTCCTAAGGAAATGAGTTGGGCGTTTATGGAACCTGGTATGCAAAAGGATCTGGTATGGTGTTGATCTGGACATCCCAAGGCTAACGGGTTTAAATCTTTTTCTTCAAATGCAATAAAATCTCACCTATATCCCCTGGTCTTCTGGCAGGTTGTTTCTACTGATTTCATTGGTGACCAGCATTCCTCTATCTTTGATGCTGGAGCAGGGATCTCCCTCAATGATCACTTTGTGAAGCTTATCTCCTGGTAAGTAATGGGGAGGGTGTTGGCTTTGTTTTCCAGCTGGGCTTCCCAAGCCCATTGGGGCAAATGTATAGGAAGCTGAAAACAGCTTCTGAGAATGACAAGCTTACCTATACAGCTGCTGTAGTAATGCCATTTCTGTTGAAAGCAGACCTGCAGCAGCAGGCACAGCTCATGTGGTACAGTGTCCTGGGGCAATCAGAACATTGATGCCTCACTTGCTGAGAAACCATAATAGATGCTGCGTCTGCGTATGGGAGATAAGGGCAGTGTTCAGTTATATTAAAGGTCAGGCTCTACAAAGGTGTCTGTAAGATATTGAACTGTCTGCCTGCATAAAGCAGCATTCTGGGATACGAGGGTCTTTTAATGCTTTCTGTTTCGGCTCCGCAGGTATGATAATGAATATGGCTACAGCTGCCGGGTTGTTGATCTCCTGAAGCACATGTATACCAAGGAGCACAAGGAGCATAAGGAGCACCACTGAGCACTTCAAGCACTCTCCATCCCAGGCAGTCCGAGAGTGGCCACACCCCTTCTTTAGTCAAATAGGTTTGATCTCCTGGCCAGTTCTTTGCTTCAACCACAGAACCCCAAACACTGCACCTTTTGTGTGTCACTGTTGAGCTTTGTGCGTGTACACATGTGAGTGTGACTCCTGCTTTCCACAGCAGCTTGTATGAGCTTTAAAATTGTAGTGAAGACAATATTGCACCAAATGTCCCTCCAAAGGGGGACGTTTAACCCCTGGAGTTAAGCATTGGTTTTTGTGGCTCTAGTGTCCTTGAGATCTTGTAAGGTGTTAAAAATAAAACCACTGAAGCTTTTGTGAACCTGAAAATGGTGTAATGATTCTCCAGTTCCTGTGAGTCTCCAATCCAGTGCACCATACATGTGACTTCATGGGCAATGCAAAATGTCAACTGCCTTCAGATTTCTAACAAATGGGGGAAATTAGAATCCTGGTTTACTATCAAGCTGGAGCCAAATGCACACTTTCTGTAGTTTGTCAGCTGGCAGGGCTACTGGAAAACTTGGGGTTTTGAAAAGGTCCTAGTCCTCATGGGCTAGTCCTCATGTTAGCGTAACATGTTGATAGTATCTGCCCAAGTGCCAGTGTTCAGGGGTAGAACATGTGCACTCTGCATAACTGGTGACATTCTTCAAGATTGCCTCTGCTACACAGCCCCACTCCTGATTGTGACAACTAATCTTGTACAACAATCTAATTTTGTTGGCAACAACCATTCCTCTCAATTTAAAAGAGTAGCACACACCACTACATATATGCCAAGTTGACTTGAAATGTTGTATTGACAAGGAAGGCCTTAACTGCATTTTTATGTGCAGAGTGGCCACAGTGCCTGAGAGTGGATCTGGGGTTGAAGCCTACATGGGTACTTTTTGGCCAACCTGTACGTCCAGCTGCTGCCAGATGTGGGGGTAAGCTTATTGCAGGAAAGGTTCATGCCGTGCTCCTTGCACCAGGTTAAATTACCTGTCCTAATCACTCTTCCGTGGTTTCAGGTGAAGCTGTCTTGACCCTCACAGGTTAGCGATTGGCACAGAGCTCTGAAGTGACTCTGCATTTTGTCTTTGCAAAGACACAGAAGCCTTCTGTTCTGGAGTGACTCTGCAAAATGTCCCACTGGTGCTCATTGTTTTCCTAACTTGCAAAGGAGATAAGTGCACCCTCCTTGCCAGCAACTGGAATGCTTACAAAAGAAGGGAATCTGCTTCTTGCATTCACTTTTTAGCTTTCTGGTCACTGAGTGCCAAAATATAGAGGGGAAGCACTGCCATTTATCCTAAAATGTAGCAAAGCAAACATTTTGAATATCCCGGATCCTGAATAAGGTGTATGTGGCAAGTGTCCTCCTGATGTGGAAATTGCAAGTTCCTCAACGTTCTTTTGCACCTGGGCTCCTGCTGTTGTAATCCTGAATGGCCTTTAATATTGCCTCAATCAGCCTGGGTGTTAAAACAGGTCAGCAGTGGCACCTAGTGGCCACTCTTGCCATTCCAGTCAAGGTCACCCTGCATTGTGAGCTCTTAACACAGGAGTGGGAGGTGGTGATGTTGCCTGATCCACTTAGCAGAGCGCGTCAGCAGGTAGGGATCCCTGGGCAAGAGAGGAAAGCTGTGTCCTCAAACTGGAGCTGTGTCCTCAAACTGGATTTATCAGCTGAAGGTAGGGCTCCTGGGCTCCCTACAGGCACACTGGAGCAAGCGGTTTGTCAGCAGAAACGCAGGGCTGCTGAGATCCTCTTTGGCTCAAGAAGCAGCTTAGTGGATTAACGATCTAATTAACTGCATTCTTCAAACTTGTTTGTAATTTAGCCCTTGTTCCGCTAGCCAACACAATTATTTGCTTGTTTCCTCAAAGCCTGCCTTTGAAACAATTGGTTCCAGGCTTGTGTGAGTCCCAGGAAGGAAGTATCAGTGGTTGAATTGGTCATGATCCCTGGTGCAAACTGGAAAAGGATCGGTCTGACTGACTCAGTCAGTGTGCCAAGCTGGATACCCACCTCCCCAGTCCTTCAATTTCTGCCTTGGAGTGATGGAAGATAATCTGCCTTTATGCAATGGAATTAGGCATAAAGAAGAGAGGGAATCCTAGGCAGCTCGCAGAGGCACCAGCACGGAACATCTGGGGTGGATTTAGCTGGCTCTAGCTTTGCAATAACCGCTGCCAGGCCATTGACAATAGTCATTCAGCCCCCTGCTACCTGGGCGAAGAAGCAGCTTTTATGGCATAGCTCTCTTATTGAGCAGGGGGGGAACAGTTGGCCCTGCTCACTGCAGCAGTGTCAAACGGCTAGGGTCTCCTTTGTGATTGTGGGCCCTGCTGAGCTGTTTCTCCAGACCCTTCTTAGCTAGGGGCAGCTGCAGGACACACGTGTGCTTCTCTTCCTTGCATTGGGTCAAACAAGGAAAAGGGCAGAAAGGAACAGGGGAAGGGAGGAAACACTCCTCCATGCTTCCTTCTCTTGCAATCCAGTGAGAGGGAGGAGCAGTGACCTGAGGCAACTGCCTCATTTGGCCTTGTATGTGGGCCGGCCCTGAATGCAGATCAAAATGCCATGAGATCAAAATGTCACTGCAAGTGAGGAAGGTGAAGTGCAAACTTACCTGGGAAGGAACTTAAAAGGGCTTATTTCTTAGGCATGCATAGGATTGCACTGAGAGTTTTTATAGGCTGTGCTGTACGAGTCTTACTCCGCAGCCCAAGCAGCTTGGCACAAAACTACAATTCCCACCATGCAACGCTCATCGCAGCCCTCGTTAGAGGGAAATCCCCATATTGCACCGCGCTGGAAACATCCTCCCCGCCCCTCTTCTTCTTGTCCAATACGCTTCCTGCGAACGGACGTGGTTTACGCGAAGGACTACCGCTCCCATGAGGCTTTGGCGCGGCCCCCCCGCGCTGCATTCTGGGGGTCGTATTGCGCCGCTCTCTGCATCTGAGCGAAAGAGACGAAGAAGCGAACTACAACCCCCAAAACTGACGAAGGGAGTCGTTGAGCGCATGCGCACGTGAGCTAGGCAAGGAAGTCGTGTAAGTCTGGTAAGTACCAAGGAGGAATGGGGGATGCTGGAAGGGACAGAATATGGGTTCAGGCGTCTTGTGGCTAGAGGGGATGCTCAAAACCCATGAGAGGGGAGAAGGGAAGGGTGTTTTTTTTCGGGGGGAGGACTTGATTTTATTGTTTTGCTGCCACATTGATGGTTCTTTACAGGGCAATGTTTGCAAAAGTCTGGGCTTGCTCCTGAGCGCTTATAGTAAATGGAGTGGGAGGGGACAGGTGGTAGGAATGGGGGGAGAGATCCGCCCCGCCGGGGGGGGGGGGGGTTTGACTGTCTTCCAGCCCTAGACTTTTTGGTGTGAGGCTGGAGAGATCAGGTGTTGGACGAAGAGTCAGGATTCTTTGGTTCTCTCCCCAGCACCCTGGTGGGTTAGGATGCATGGGGGAAAGGTTGTGCGCAAGGGAGTGGCAGCAGGATGCAGGCATCTTGTTCTCTTGTGTGCTTCCTGAGGCACCTGGTGGGCCACTGTGAGATACAGGAAGCTGGACTAGATGGGCCTTGGCCTGATCCAGTGGGGCTGTTCCTATGTTCCTCTGAGTACATGTCTGAAGAGGAGCATCTGGTTTTGGTGGCTGCCAAAGAGAAATGCTGTGGCGAATCTTGACTCGCCACCAGTGTGTTTACCTCAGAATGCCAGATGCAGGGGAGTGGCAATAGAATGCAGGCATCTGGTGGTCTCACGTGCTCCCTGAGGCATCTGGTGGTCCACTGTGAGATGCAGGAAGCTGGGCTGGGTGGGCCTTTGGCCTGATCCAGTGGGGCTCTTCTTATATTGTTTTTTTGTTTTGCAATACTTATCTTTCTCTCTCCCCCACCCCATGTTTTCTTTCCCAAGGCACACCCCAGAGGTGCTGGGTGGGAAGAAAGCCACCCCCCTCCTGCCCCTGAGCTTGGCTCCATCAGCCTGCCACCAAGATGACCCTCTTCCATTTTGGGAATTGCTTTGCCCTGGCTTATTTCCCCTATTTCATCACCTACAAATGCAGCGGCCTGTGAGTACCGGAGGTGAAAAGGTTGTGCAGATAGTTGGGATGGGGAGGTTGTGATTGTACGGAAGTGGGCTTGTTTCCCCTGTAAGGTGCAGCTCATTAATGCATTAAAGTGGGCTTCTGAGGGAAGCATAAGAGATAGCAAATTAAGAGGAGGGGGGAAATAAATATGGTCTTGCTGGGGTGTACAAAATTGAACAGGTGTGATTGGTTCAACGCACACCTTGGCATGACCTGCCGTGGCCAAACACCCCTCATTCTGATTCCATTGTTGAGTCCAACCCACACTGCTTGATCCAGCCATTCCACCTCAGCTCTTGCCCCAGAGAACTCTCCCATTCCTCTGTCTTGGGTGGTAGAAGAGATGGAGCAGATTACAATCTTGGAGGCTGTTGGAGGAGGAGAAGGATGTGCAAGAGGGCTGATGCAAGAGCAGCTGAAATGCCACCTTGCTTGCAGCATGGATGGGAACCTGGCACTCTTGCCTGCCTCCTAGAGGATTATGGGGATTCTCTCCCCACATGCATCTGTGAATGTCTGCCTCTTTCAGATCGGAGTACAATGCCTTCTGGAGATGCGTGCAAGCTGGAGCCACCTACCTCTTTGTCCAGCTCTGCAAGGTATTGGTTGACCCCTTTCGCTGCCCACAAGCCATCTAATCTGGATTTGAAAGTGGGGCTTTCCCATTGCAGAGGATCAGGGGGTTTGTGGGAGGTGTTGGTTTTGCTCTCTGGAATTGAGGTTGAATGCAGTGGGAGGGGGAACTCGTAGGCTTGCTTCCAGTGATTGGACAGAAGTGGTAATCCAGAAAAGAATACTAGTGCCCCCCCCCCCAATATCCACAGGGGGTATGTTCCTGCTGCTTTGCGGGTTCTGGAAACTGCGGATAGTGGTGAACCCTACTCAGCGCCCCACCCTCTGTTGTGCTTGTGAGTCATCTCTCTTTGAGATGTTCTGTGATGTTTGATGGCTGGTGTGTGTGTTTGTGTGTCTGCTCTCTGTCTTACAGATGCTGTTCCTTGCAACGTTCTTTCCAACTTGGGAAGGTGGAGCAGGTGCTTACGATTTTGTCGGCGTAAGTTGAAGGGAGTACACGTGTTCTAAAGCTGGTTTCATTCATTTGGAAAGGATCTAGGAAGCTTAAGGTTAAGGTCTCCCCATGACCGAATGGTCTAGTCTTGACCAACTGTAGACCCTGCTAACTGGGCAAGAGGCACCTTTTCAAGTGGTGTTCCTCTTATATTTAGCAGGGGAAGAGTAATTGTCCCTCTTCACCCCAGCACAGTGTTTCTAGTGGCTGTTGCTGGTGGTCTGCCTTTTTTTAGATTGTGAGCCCTTTGGGACAGGGAGCCATTTAACATTATTATTATTATTATTATTATTATTATTATTATTATTATTATTATTATTATTATTTGACTGTAAACCGCTTTGTGAACTTCGTGTTGAAAAGCGGTATATAAGTACCTGTTGATTGATTGATTGATTGAACTGTAGGGGGCGGTGCTCATCTCCGTTTCTAAGCCTGTAGAGCCAGCATTTTGTCCGAGGACAAGCTTCCGTGGTCATGTGGTCAGCATGACTATGTGCCGTGGCGCACGGAACGCCGTTCCCTCCCCAGCGAAGTGGTCCCTATTTATCTACTTGCATTTAGGTGCTTTCGAACTGCTAGGTTGGCAGGAGCTGGGACAAGCCACGGGAGCTCACTCCGTCACTAGGCAAAGGCTAAAGTGGTTGGGGCTTCCAAGGGATTGGGTTTTATTTTTTTCCCCCTGTGGCCTGGATCCAACGATGTCGTGTTTCCTTGGATGACTTCGTTTGAGCTTAGGGCTGGCAGGTTGGAGATCTGTGAGTCTAGGAGAGGTTGGGAGGGGTCCAAGGAAAGTGAATTGGATTGCTCAAGTGCCCCCCCCTCCTTCTCTCTGTGGCACCAGGAATTCATGAAAGCCACCGTGGACCTGGCTGACCTGGTGGGGCTGCATCTCGTGATGTCTCGCAATGCAGGAAAAGGGGAGTACAAGATCATGGTGGCCGCGATGGGGTGGGCCACCGCGGAACTCATCATGTCCAGGTGAGCTGGGCTCAAGCCCCACTGAACTGTGCTGGCCTAACTCCAGGTTAGGATCGCGCCCTGAATTTTCTAACTGGTGGCTCACGTCTGCAGTGAGCAATGCTGGCGCCTAAACTGCCTGGCAGTGTTAACCCCTAATCTACAGCACATGACAGCTCCTTCAAGTTGCATATTGTCCAGGGAAAGATGCTCTGGGCTTGCTCAGGTGCTGCACCGACTGCTGGATATCAGCACCGAAAATGGGTACTGGTATTGAATTCCAGTGCAGCTGCATTCCGTAATCTTGAGCGTGTATTTTTAAAGTTTAAAGTATTTCAAGGCAGCGCATGATCTCTGGATGTGGCTTTCAGAAGCCTCCTGTTTGCAAGATCTCTGGATGTGTGTATAAAGCGGCCTCTGACAGCCCCTCGTGTCACCAATAGGTGCATCCCGCTCTGGGTAGGCGCTCGGGGCATTGAGTTTGACTGGAAGTACATCCAGATGAGCATCGACTCCAACATTAGTCTGGTAAGTACCAGTTTTGCCACCGCTTGCTCCCGGCTGTCCTGATCGTCAGGAAACTGCTTGGGAGCTCTGCATGCTTTGCAGATTTCAGTTCCATCTTCTTCTTTTTTAAAGCGGGTAGTTAATCTGTGGAACTCTTTGCCACAGGAGGTGGTGATGGCGTCTGGTCTTGATGCCTTTAAGAGGGGATTGGACGGATTTCTGGAGGAAAGGTCCATCGTGGGCTATAGGCCATGATGGATTGTGCAACCTCCTTACAAAGGTGGTGGGCTACTGGTACCGGGTGCAAGGGAGTGGCAACAGGATGCAAGCATCTTGTTGTCTCATGCCTCCCTGGGGCACCTGGTGGGCCACTGTGAGATACAGGAAGCTGGACTAGATGGGCCTTTGGCCTGATCCAGCAGGGCTCTTCTTATGTTCTTAAGTAAAGCAATGCGGTAGAATGACAATATTATTTATTTTTGGTAATGAGGGTTTCCAAGAGGCGGTTTAGGAAAGGCATATTCTAAAATGCACTGCTTTTCACCCCGGGGCATAAACAACCTGTGCAGCTCCTTGCCGCAGGATGTGATGCTGGCACCTGGCCTCGATGCCTTTCAATTGGACTTGGGTTTAGATTCAGATTTAGGGAGGAAACATCATAGGTTACAAGTCATGATGGGTGAACATTTCAGAAGTAGGCTGTCTCAGAATGCCAGATGCAAGGGAGTGGCAACAGGACACAGGTATCTTAGGTCCTTTGTGCTCCCTGAGGCATCTGGTGGGCCACAGGAAGCTGGACTGGATGGGCCTTTGGCCTGATCCAGTGGGGTGATCCTCCAACTATCCCTTTTTCTTCTAGGTCCATTACATTGCCGCAGCTGCCCTGGTGTGGATGTTCACCCGCTACGACTTACCCAAACACTACCGCCTGCCCCTCACTTTCCTCCTGGGAGTCAGCGTCTACAAAGCCTTCTTTATGGAGTGAGTAACTGGGTGCTGTCGAGGGGGGGGGGGTTGTCACGGATGATGGATAATGACCCACCAAGCAGAGAGAAGTCGCAGCAGGAATTTTGCAGTCAAGGACGCTAGAAGCGAGAGAGACGGCTCGGAGAACAGGCTTCCTTCATCAGACTTTATTTCAGGATAACGATACAGCATTCCAACTTCACCAAAACGACCCACGCAACCATTGCCAGAGCTCACTGGTTATATACATTCTTTCAGCCAACCAGATAGCTCCAATTAGAATAATTGCCTGAGTTGATTCAGCTGTGCTCTGACTCAGCACATTCACCATCCAGGTGTCCTGATTGCCTCTCAGAGAGGTCCCAGAATTCTTAGGCACAAATTCTCTGGTTCTGAGGGCTGACCAAACTTGACAGGGGCGACTGATGGGCAGACAGTAGCTGCTTTGTGAGCGATCATCCTGCAATGATCACTGAGAAGGGGCAGGCAGAGGGTCACTACAGGTCAGCGGGCAAAACACTGCCCCCTTCTGGTACATGCCGGTTGGCGTTGCTGTTTCTAACAGTTGTAGCCCCTCCCCAAGTCCTGACCAGCCCCACCCCCTTTTTCTCTTTGCAGGTCGTTTGTTCACGTCTTTTTGCTGGGCAGCTGGACGGCGCTCTTGGTCAAGGCCGTCATCACCGGCCTCCTGTCCCTCAGCTCCTTGACGCTCTTTGTCACTCTGGTACATGGCAACTGAGGTCCTCCTTTCCTGGCGCAAGGGGGCCACCCAGACAAGACCATGCTCAGCTTGGTCCTGCCTCAGTGCTGGTGCAGCTTCCCCTTGCAAGTGGAAGGAACCATAATAAAAGTCCCAGGTGTTCGTTTTTTTTTTAATTTGGTTTCTGAAGGTCTTTTGGCTGTGGGCTTCACCCGCCAGTCCTGTGAGATGGAATTGGGGTAGCTGTGGTTGCACTTTTAGCTTGTGTGGGCAGCAAGTGGGTTGGATGAGCCCTTAGATTTACCTGCCCCTTGGTGGCAGAGTTCTCCCCTCCCCCAAATCATAGAAGGGGCTTTGGAGGTCATCTAGTCCATCTCCCTGGCAACGGCTGCCCAGTCCCTGATCGGTGGTTCTCCAGCATTATTTGCACCGTGTCTCATAACCCGAGGTAATCCTTACATCAACCTTGTAAGGGAGTATTACTATCCCCATATTACAGAAGAAAGGCAGTGAGGAAGTGGCTTGTCTAAGGCTACCTAGTTGTAGAGGCAAACTAGGGAAGTCCGAATTTCACAGCTCAGTCCTGTAGCCCGCAGTCTTTATCAGTTCTACAAAGAGAGCCAGGACGATGTAGGGCAGTGGTTCCCAAACTGTGGGCCGGGAGCCAGTTTTAGGTGGGTCATGAAGCGCCAAGAGCAGCCATATTGAAAATGTGGGATGCTGGAAAGGGGGAGGGCTGTGTGGTTATTTTGCTTATGTCGAGGTTGTAAATAGGCTTTTTTTTTCCTGATTCACTTTGCAATTGGAAAACGGCTTAGAAATTACCCAACTTAGTGCTTCATTCTCAGGAAAGCAGCAGGCTCTGGCATCACAATGATGGCACTTCCAGCCATGACATCACTGCCGGTGGGTCCCGGACAGATGGTCATTCTAAAAAGCGGGTCCCAGTGTTAAAGCATTTGAGAACCACTGCTGTAGGCGTTTGGAAGTTAAACCTGGAAGATCCTGGTTCAAATCCCTGCTCAGGCATGAAGCTTCCTGCGTGACTGTGGGCCAGTCAGTCTCGCTGAGCCTCACCTACCCCGCAGGTTTGTTGTGAGGACAAACAAAGGGGAGGAACTCTGCGTGCCAGCTTGAGCTCCTTGGAGGAAGGGCGATATAGAAATGTGAAAAATTAATAAGTGAGTTAATTTGAAAGAGGGTGAATAATGTTCTGGGATGGGACAGGCAAACTGTTGCCACAGGCAAGGAAGCAGGCACCCTCAGTGACCCTGAGCATTGTACTGAAAACCAGTTAGAAAATCCGCAGAAGACCACCGCATTTCCCAGCCCGTAAAAACTGGTAGCACGATGACAAAAATGTTGGCTTGTCTAAGCTTGTTTTATTTATATACAGCATTTTGTATCCTGCTGATCTAAAGAAAACCCAAGGCTGCATGGCTAGTTGTGGCGTAAAAGAAACATACAACAGGATATGAAAATTTTCCTGCTTGGTTGCCTTGAAGGTGCTCTCGACTCGCCATGGGTGATTAGCTGAGAAGCTTTTGGTGCACCTCTGTTACATCCAGTGGGTTGTTGCTGTGAAAATACTGTAGTCCTCTTGCCTGTACTCAAAATGCTTTTTAAGTATATGTAATGGAACAAAGGTAATTCCCGCTGTGCCTCTAGAAAAAGATGCAAACTGTTGCACATGTATGTAGTTTTCATAATCTTTTGTGCTGCTACTGCTAGGAAGGCTCAAAAATGCTCAGAATGGTTCGCCCAGCATGTGCACTTCTCTTGCAGGAGATTTTATCGGGCATCCTTTTTATGCTTTCAGGAGCCTTAGAAGGCAAGAAAATTGGTATTTATTAGGGGGGAAGCACCCTGAAATTCTCATGATGCAGCACATTGGATCCACCCCCAATTTCTGCCGCTGTTGGTGGGATCTTAGCCTACAGCTCTCTCTGTTTTCGCTCCACCCCCCTCCCCAAGCTAAGATCATGCAGCCCTGGTCATCTTTAAAATAGCTGCAGTGGAAGCACCTGGGCTATGATGCCTAATCTAGAAGGGTGGCATGCAGCAGGCTTTGTTCTGTAGCTTTGTTCATGCAGCAGGCTTTGTTTTGTAGCCTTTTGATTCCTTGTCACTTGTGGTGTCTTGTGACAGCAGTGATGCAGACAGCAAGAGTGGCGATGAGGGCAGGGGTGGCCCACGGGCCGTAAATGGCCGTGTTCAGTAGTAGAGTTCTTTGTCCCACCAGCCTGTCGGGAGGGAGAACGAATTAGATGTGATTGTAGCCAAGGATGGCTTCCCAGAAAGGTCCCAGCACCACTGAAGGTAGGCACAGAGGACCCCACGTACAAAGGTAAGGAGATAAGGAAGGCACAGAGGACGCCACTTGCAAAAAGCAGTGAAAGAATCTAATCTACCTTGCAGGGATGTTGTGAGGACAAAAGGGGAGGAGCCACGTACACCCCGCCCCCCTGAGCATCTTGGAGGAAGGGTGGGAGGAAAAGGTGACAAATACGGCGGGCTGCAAGTTCGGAGCCTGCAATTTCACTGCTTTGGAAGGGGGCAGTGAGTCGGTAGGAGGGAAAGTGGGGCAAGGCAGTAGCTGCTGCAACCTAGAGAAAAGGATGCGTCCTGGCTGTGGTGGGACTCTCAGCCCCAGTGACTTACTTCCAGGATGTCTCCGGACTCCCAGCTTCCGGATTTCATCATAGACGAAGATGAGGAGGCCGAAGGGCAGCGGCACCAGCCACCACTGGAATCTGGAACAGGCCGGAGAATGGCGGGTTGCTAAGCCAGTTGGGCTGGTCTGAGCCAGACAGAGCTTGCCCCTGCCCTCCCCCCCACCCCCAGTATGACTTGCACTCCTAGACATCCAGATTGAACTCCTAGGCTGTTTTGTTTACACCCAGCGGAGCTGAATGAGATGCTTTCCCAAGCAATACATAGGAAAGGTGGGCCATTAGCTGGACAGTCAGCATCGCTGTCCATGGTGCTGATCTGATGGGCACTCTTGTGAATTTGTGCATCTGCTTTCTATTCCTATCCCCCTAGTGGGATAGATTAGGCAGCTGGGGAAATGAACTGAGTACAAGGAGAACTAAACTGTGGGGTAATAGTGCCAGCTTCTCTCTCTCTCTCTCTCTCTCTCTCTCTCTCTCTGTGTGTGTGTGTGTGTGTGTGTGTGTGTGTGTGTGTGTGTGTGTGT
>JAJKFI010000022.1:8137706-8159184 GCA_029204185.1 Lerista edwardsae
GTGTGTGTGTGTGTGTGTGTGTGTGTGTGTGTGTGTGTGTGTGTGTGGTTACAGAACCATTGCGACTGTATGACTGTGTCCTCCACATTTGTGTCCCTTACTTTGCATCTTGGCCATTTTTGTCTTAGAGAGAGAGAGAGAGGCTGGGATAAGAGGCATAGGATATAATATTTGTTGCCCAGTTATAAAGGCATGCAAATGATGCATTTGACCAGGACATAAATGCCCTCTTGCACTCTCATGTTCTTCCTCTACTCCTTCCCCAAATTAACACTAGAGCAGAGATGGCCCCTTAGGCACCCTCTCCCATTAGAAAAAAGTAATTAGCCACTCCTGCCCTGCAGAGTATCCTTCCAGGGACTTGCTATTGCAGTGAACATAAGAGCCCTGCTGGATCAGGCCAAAGGCCCATCTAGTCCAGCCTCCTGTATCTCACAGGAGCCCGCCAGGTGCCCCAGGGAGGCATGAGACAACAGGATGCCACTCATCCTGTTGCCACTCCCTTACACCCAGTACTCTGAAGTAGCCTACTACTAATGTAAGGAGGCCATACTAGTGCCATAGTAGTAGTACTAGTAGTACTAGTACATAGTAGTAGTACTAATACTACTAGTGCCATAGGGACACTTGTTGTTGCCTACCGTATGGGCATGAAATTGAAGATGTTGGGCATCCCAGGGCAGTAGCAGAGGAAGCAGCCCAGGCACAGCTGGAACACAATGGCGATCACCAGTACTTTATTTCTGCAAAGGGAAAGAGGAGAGAGAGGTGGGAGGGCAGGAATGGAGGAAGACCTGGGCACAGCATGTGGCTTGTGTTAAAGGATCAGCAACAGCGGTCCTGGCCGAGAAATTAAGTTGGCCAAAGAAGAAGAGCTTGTTGGGCGTGGTGATGGTGAAGGGAAAGCATTTCAACCCTGTTGTACTCCCAGTGACGTCATTGAGAGTGCCAATCGGCAATTGCTTGGATGGCCACCTACCGAAATAATCCTTGTTGGAAGACAGAGAGACGCCGTGTCTTGCGGATCAGCACGTCCGCAATCTGGCACATCTCGATGCTAATGAAGAAGACGGTGTAGCACGTGTACTCCTGGTACAGCCGTTGCCCAAACGTCTGCAAGAAGGGAGAAGGGGCAGTGGGTGTGTAGTTGTACTCGGAGTCTGCTCTCTCCCAAGGCACCGGTCCACAACATCAGCCTAGCAGTGCTGATGTTGGAAGGGAGAAGTTGTGCTTCTCAAAGAGTCAATATTTATTGCTATCCTATTGCAAGTTGAATTGGCATTTTATTGCATCTGGTGTGTGTGTGTGTGTGTGTGTGTGTGTGTGTGTAGGGCTGATCTTCATTTTTGGGTGGGTTGGTTTTTAGCGCCACTTATTGCCAAAATTGGACCTAAAAACATGTCAAATCTCAGCCCCCTCTGCTGCTTTTCTACCTCCCAATTGGATTCTATCCCCATCTGTTTTTAGCCAATTGTTTCTCCCCCTCCTAATGTACAGTATGTATTTGATTTTTCTCATGCTTTACTACCAAAGGGCACATAAAACTATAACAGGTTGTTACACATACACATACTATAAATGTACAAAATTCCTCTGTATTACAGACTTTGTATTCCATCCTGCACTCAAAACTATAAAGAACTGCTGGCAGGCAGAAGGGGTGAAACTTGAAGATGCAAAGTTGACAGAGAGGAGAGGGTTAATATGTCCCCCCCATCTCTGAGATCATGATCTGCAAGGGGAAGGGACACGGCAGATCAGTGCAGCTGTTTGAGACTTCGGAAGCAGCCATTGCAGGTCCAATGATCAGAGGGGGCTGATCAGAGGGGGCAAAGGGGCAGTTGCCCTGGGCGCAAGATTCTTAGGGGTGCTTATCCGCTTACCCATTCTTGCCCATAGCTATCCTGGACGTCCTGAAGGTGGTCGTTCTCCCACTGGGCCCGGAGCCCCACGCACTTGAGGGGGTACCAGCCTTCCTGGGCCATGGCCGTGAAGTAGTCGGTGAAGCCAGCAAAGGATTGGATGGCTCCTGGATGGCACAGAAAGAAATGGGTGATTGGACGAGGGCTTGGCCAGTTGGAACAGATTTCTCTGGCCACCTGAGTTACTCAGGACCAAGGAGAAGTGCGATCAAATTCCCCCCCCCCACAATTCCCAATACAATCTCTCCTTGGTGGCTGTGTTTAAGGGGTCACCAAGGTCTCGGGGCCCACCCTCACAGCACCAGACACGAATTCCAGCAGGGCCAACTTTTTCCTTCCTCTGCTTTGACCACCAGACACCACTCTTCAAGGTGTTTCACGCACCAATCTGGAAGTAGGAGTAGACTGCCAGGGCTTCGTTGACGAGGCGATCCCGGCGTGGGTTGCGTGGCTTCAGGTGCATGATGTCACTCTCTGCTCTCTCGTAGGCCAGGGAGACCGAGGGAAACTGTGGAAAGAGAGGAGGGAGCAGAGGGTGGGCGTCAGGAACAAGATCCAGGAGTCCTGGGGTTGTGTTCATGCCTCTGTTCCAGTGATGTCATGCAGGGGGAACGCGGGGAACTAGGTTCCACTAGTTAAAATTAGGGCTGACTCCACCCATTTCCCCCCTCCCCCTCCCAATTCCTCTGCAAAGAGCTTTTCTTCTTGGTTGGCCGGCACTCAGAGGGTTAAAGGGAGCGACTCCGGATTCCTAGGGGGGTGAAGGCAGTGATGTCATTCAGGGGGAACGGACCAGAACGGGCGTTCCGGATCCTAACGGGCTCCGTGGCTGGTTCCGGGTTCCCGACAAGTGCCAATCAAAAGTGAGTTCCTGTTCCTAAATCATTTGAATGACACCACCGCTCTGTTCCTTCTTTAGAACTGGCCAAGACAAAAAAAGTAGTCCTATGCTGCATCTGAGCCTTTAATTGCGACTTAATCCAAAGGTATCAGTAGGTGAAACTTTTCACAGCTTGGAGAAAAAAGCCGGATCACCTGCTGCTGTCGCCGGGCGACTGATAAGAGCACAAGAGCGAGCACTGGGAAAGGAGGTGGCAACCCTGGCTCCCTGCCACGCCCCCTCCTCGCTTGCCTGGCCGAAGGCCTTTTGGCCACTCACAATGTCTGTGCACAGCTCGATGAAGAGGATGGTGATGCAGCCGAGGGGCAGCGGGACGCTGACCGTGATGTAGATGAGGTACGGCGTCAGCTCCGGGATGTTCTTAGTCAAGGTGTAGGCAATGGATTTCTTGAGGTTGTCGAAGATCAGGCGTCCTGCAAAGACAGAGATGGAGCTTAGCAGGCGGCTCGGGAGTCTCCCGGGGCGGCTAAGGTGTTGTCTTGCTGCAGAGGCGTTAAGTCTTCTGAGACCTTGTGTGAAACGGGGGCTCACTTCGTTTGAACTCTCCAACAGGAATTGGACTCTTGGAATTTTGAGGAGGGGAGGGAAATTGTTCCTTGGGGGATGGAGAGGCTATGGGGAGAAATGCGGTAGGCAGCTGGGGCTCCTAGCTTCTTCTTCTTCTTCTTCCTTCTCTCTCTCTCTCTCTCTCTCTTGTGTGTGTGTGTGTGTGCGCCTGCCCGCACCACAACCAGAGCTATCAGGGAATTGTGGCACTCATTGGAGAGTCGGACAAGAGGCTGCCTCTGCAATCGTACACCACAGCCTTCCAGCAACAGACCCTGTTCGACGCCAGTGACGATGGAGGCAAAATTGTCATCTAGCAGGATCATATCGGCCGCATTCTTGGCAGCATCGGATCCCGCGATGCCCATGGCCACACCGATATCGGCCTTCTTCAGAGCCGGAGAATCGTTCACTCCATCCCCTGTGACTGCCACAATTGCGCCCTGCGGATATGAGAGAGAGAGAGAGAGAGAGAGAGAGAGAGAGAGAGAGAGAGAGAGAGAGAGGTTCAAGCATTTGACTTTCTGAGACATTTCTGTCCTAGCCTGTGAGTTGTTAAAATCAATTGTGTTGAGGAAAAAGCATCCAGAGGCATTGTGTGGGGAGGGCAAAGGGGCAGTTGCCCTGGGCGCAAGATTCTTAGGGGTGCAAAATTTCTTAGGGGTGCCCCCCGCCCATACCTCCCTGCCTTCCCAGCTTGGCGCATGCCTTGCTGCCTTCCCGCTGCCTTGGCTCTTGCTGCTGCTGCTTGGGCGACTTTGCGCGAGAAATCCCCCGTTAGCAGCTCCCTGCCTTCCAGACCTGGACAGGCAGTGAGGTGCCTGCCACCAGGCTTGGCTCCTGTAGCCTGCACTTGAGCAATTTCACCCAAGCGCCACCCATGGGAGGCAACGTTATGATGTCACAACGTTGTGATGTCACGATGTGAAGTGCCTGGGGCTCAGTTTACTCCCGGTATGCCTCGTGTGTGTGTGTGTGTGCGTGTGCGCGTGCGTGCGTGCGCAACAGGAGCCTTACTCCCAGCATGGGCAAGGCATGCTAAGCCCCTGAAAGCATCGTAGAAGTATTGACTTCCCCCTGCACTCCCCATAGTGTTCCCTACCAGTTTTTGGCAGCTTTCTACAATGATGAGTTTCTGTTGCGGGGAGGTGCGAGCAAAAACCATCTCTGGGTGCATCTTGAGGATCTCCACCAGCTCCTCGGTTTCCATGTCTTTCAGCTGGCTCCCATTCACTACACATGCCCGGGCATCCCTGAATGCAGAAGCAGAGAAAAACAGCACCTTTTGCTTCAAGCAAGCAACCGCCACAGCAAGCATGGCGGCTTCTGCCGTAAAGCGCTGCTGCTGAAAAATGCAGGAAAACCCAATCGGTGCACCAGGTAATCTAACAGTCAAGTGTAGTGATTCTGCAGCCAGGGCTGCGTAGTTTGATGCTCACCGTTTGTTGACCTGCTCCACTGGGATGCGCAAACGGGTGGCGATGTCTTCCACGGTTTCGCTGCCCTCGGAGATGATGCCCACGCTGGCAGCGATGGCCTTGGCAGTGATGGGGTGGTCCCCTGTCACCATGATCACCTGGCAAAGGTGGGGACAGAGGCAGAGAGGTTAGCCAACCAAGTCGTGCTCAGTGATGCGCTGGAGATAGCATTTCTACCAGTGGTGGATTAGGTAAAAGTAAAGGTTTCCCCACGACCGAATGGTCTAGTTGTGACCGACTATAGGGGGTGGTGCTCATCTCTGTTTCTAAGCAGAAGAGCAGGCGTTTGTCCAAGGACAAGCTTCCATGGTCATGTGGCTGGCATGACTATACGCCGAGGCGCATGGAACGCTGTTACCTTCCCACCGAAATGGTACCTATTTGTCTACACGCATTTTTATGTGCTTTGGAACTGGGTTGGCAGGAGCTGGGACAAGCAGCGGGAGCTCACTCCGTTGAGCGGTCTCGAACCATCAACCTTCCGGTCAGCAAGTTCAGCAACAGCGGTTTAACCCGCAGCACCACCACGTCCCTGTTAATGCTGGATTAGAACGTTGCGGAAGATTCAAAGTAGAGGTTGTTGTAGCCCCCTTTTGCCTTGCATGTCTACTCAGAAGGAAGTCTCATGATCGTTCATGGGGCTTGCTCCCAGGTAAGAATGGATAGGATTGCAGCCTCTCTGCACGCTTCCCGGAACACGTTGGCTACATACCCGGATACCAGCCGTGCGACACTTCATGACGGCATCGGGCACTGTGGCTCTAGGCGGGTCGATCATGGAGATGAGGCCTGCAAAGCAGAGCCCGCTGGAGGGGAAGTTCATCTCGTCGCTGTCAAAGGTGTAGCCACGTGGGAACTCGCTCTGGGGAAGGTATAGGTGACAGAACCCTGCGGGCAAGAGAGAAGCGGGATAAGGCCCGCCCCTTGCGATGTCATCGGGTTATCGACCAATGGAGGACGTCCTTGGCTTACCCAGCACGCGCTCGCCGAGCCCTCCGAGGTCCATGTAGGCTGTCTGGAAAGCTTCTTTCCACTGCTCATCCAGAGGCAGTTCCTGCCCTTTGATCATGATGGTGGAACAACGTTCCAGGATGCGTTCAGGCGCACCCTTCATCACCAGCAGGTGGCGCTGGTCGCGGGGGTCCTCCAGCTCATGGATGGAGAGCTGCAAAGGGAAAGCCCACGGAGTCATCCTTTAAGAACATCCCTCTTTGAAAAACTCTCTTCCCCCTTGTTTGGCAGCGAACTGAGCATTGTCTACATGCACACTGAGAGGGCAAAAATGAACCCCAAGTTGGCAGCAAGAATTGCAAGAAGGATAAAGGTAGGACCAAGCTGTTACATTTTGGAAATCTGACCAATCTTGATAAGAACTGAGCTTAGATGGAACAATGGGATGTCTTGGGATAAGGCCTCCTGCATCTTTGCCTGGCTTGTTCAGCATTAATATAGCCTGTTCAGCGATTTGGAGCAGAGGGAGTGGAACGTGTTGTTCTGCTGACCTGGAACTTGTTAGTGGAATTGAAGGGGATCTCGCAGACTTTTTTGTAGCGTTCCCGGAACTCCATCACATTGCCCAGGGTGATCTCGGAGAACTTCACAAGGGCCGTTTCCGAGGCATCTCCAATCACGATCCGCTGGGGTCAGAGGTCAAGGAGAAAAGAGGAACCACTCAGTCATCTTGGAAGGCTGAAGTGCAAGCCCGTTTGAGTAAGTGATACATAAGAAGAGCCCTGCTGGATCAGACCCAAAGCCCATCTAGTCCAGCTTCCTGAATCCCACAGTGGCCCCACAGATGCCTCGGGGAGCATACAAAACATACTTGCATCTTCTTGCCACTCCTTTGTGCCTGGCGTTCAGAGGCAGCCTACTCCGAAAACCAGAAGGTTTGTATACCCATCACGGCTTGGAACCTGTGATGGGCTTTTTCTCCATCAATCTGCCCAATCCCCTTTGAAAGACATCCAGGCCAGACAGCCTCACCACATCCTGTGGCAAGGAGTTCCACAGATTAATTACACGACAGAAGTCTTTTCATTGTCTCTGGGCCTGGACTTCACTAGGGCTCTGAACAGGGCCAGATGTCTATTTCATGTTTAGATACCACTCCAGGGAAGCCACATACCGAGGGGTTGCAACCTGGTCTTCTATCCAGGAAACCAACCAGCATCAGAACGTCTTTGCTTCTGCCTTAAGTCCTTTCCATTGCAGTAATGTCTCCCTCCGCCTTCCTTACCTTTGGCACAGGTACGTTGTCTTGGCCCGATTTGAAAAAAGCCCGGTTGCAGAGGCTCACAACCTTGCAGAGAGCTCTCCAGGTCTCGGACGACTGATCAAAACTCTGCCCTGCAAGGAAGAGAGACAGAGAGTGAATGTGAGTAAGGGCAGGGAGAAAGGATGACAAAGAAGGCTTTTGACTATCATGTAGTCCAGACTTGCTGGGCCTTGCAGGTGCTGTGAAATGAGAAGCAAAATTTGCATTCTGGCCCAGCGATGTTCATTATCCCTCGAGATGCGATCACCTCTGGTGTGGTGCATGACAGCTGCTAAACCCCATACCTGACTGGTCCTCCGTGGTGTCTGCTGTGTGAATCTGGTTGTCGAACCAAAGATGGGAGACCGTCATGCGGTTCTGTGTGAGGGTTCCGGTTTTGTCGGAGCAGATGACGGAAGTGGAGCCCAGAGTCTCAACAGCCTCCAGGTTCTTCACCACGCAATTCTTCCGAGCCAGGCGCTTGGCTGTGAGGGAGAGACAGACCTGCCAAGGCACAAAAATGAGGCAAAATACCAATATATAAAGCTTAGGTTGCAATGGCATGTGTGCATTTGACTCAGTGTTCAAAGTAAAGGAAGGTCAGAGCAGGGCTTGACTCCTTTTTCTTTGTGGTAGCCCAGCCTATTAGGGAGCCCAGTGGCGGCTATCAGGGAGCCCAGTCCTGGCACTAGTTTTTTTTGGAGGACCTTGGTACAAACGTCCTGTGAGCCCCTCCCCCCTCCATGATGTACCCTCCCTATGCTTTGGAACATGGAACCTGGGAGCCAGGCAGCAGATGGACATAAGTTCTCCTTCATGTTGCCAGACAATGAAGAACTCTCATTTTGATGGGTGTTTTCTCATTCTCCACATCTGAGGCCAGGCTGGCCATAGATGTAATGATAGTTTGGCTCCCAATGTTGCCAGAAGAACATTGGGAACATAAGCTACCACAATAGGCATGAAGAAGATACCAAATTAATAACCCTGATTGGCCAAGTGTTAGCTTATTTCTGACGTTGGAGTATTATCAGTAAAGTTGTTTCTCCTGGAAAGTCTCCAAGCGGATGGAGCGGTTTACTTACGGTGACAGTTGCCAGGAGACCCTCGGGGACGTAAGCCACCACAATGGCCATGAAGAAGACCATGGCCTTGAGGAAAGGATAGCCAATCACCATGGCGACTACAAAGAAGGTGGCACCGAAGAAGATGGCCAGGCCAGCGATGATGTCGACAAAGTGCTCAATCTCGATGGCGATGGGTGTCTTCTCGTTCTCCACACCTGAGGCCAGGCTGGCAATGCGCCCAATGATGGTTCGGTCTCCAGTGTTGATGATGATCCCAGTGGCTGTTCCTGAGGGGATGTGAGGAGATTTGTTCACTTGGACACTTTCAGAAGGCCACATCCCACCTACTTTGCCCTCCCAAGAATGCCACCATATTTGCTGTGGGACCGCTAGTGGATTTGTGCTGTGGATTAAGGAGAAGTGGATGAGGCCTACCACAGAAAGCCAAGTTTAACCTAGGCACAAGATACCTCTCCTTCTTACCTTCTAAGCACATGGTGGAGAAGAAGGCAATGTTCCTGGTTTCCAGGGGGCTCTCGTGGGTGCATTCTGGGGCCCTGGTTTGGGGCTCCGATTCTCCAGTCAAAGAGGAATTGTCCACCTGAGGGAAAAACATGGAGAGTGCCACATGTGCGGCCATTTTGAAACAGCGGTGTGGGTACCGCTGCTTGTGTGTTGCTGGTTTCTACATGGCTGAGGTGATTTCAAAGTGATTCCCCACTGTAATGTCAAACGGTGCCAGCCTAACTCCAGGTTAGGATTGCGCTATGAGAGGGGGAAAAAAACACCTTTTTTAAATACGGAGAATGGAAATTTACTCAGTGATGGTGAAAGGAACGCTAACCTCCTGCCTTTCACTTTGCCCAATCTCTGGAAATCTCTTCGTCGTCTGTTACGACAAACAAGTCAGATTTTATCTTATTTTCCAGCAGGGGGCAGTGGCAGCACATTTGCTCAAGCTGGGTGGTGGCGGTGCTGTGGCTTTCCGCTGCCTCATCTCGCTCACCTACCTTGCAGCCTTGGGCGGTAATAATCCTGATGTCCGCTGGGACTCGGTCTCCGCCTTTGATCTCCACTAGGTCACCCACCACCAACTGATTGGCGTTGATCTGGAACTTGTCCCCGTCTCGGATCACCGTGGCTTGCTGTGGTTGAGAGAAGTAAGAGTTAGAGTTGCACCAGGGAAGCTACACAATCACCTGTGTTGTGGTCTCTGATGGGGAGGTAAAGCTGCCCTGGGGTATGAACCCTGCCATGGAGGGGGGGATCAACAAGACTAGCACAGTGGACCCCCCCAAACCTACCAGTGGGTCGCGAGCCGATTTCAGGTGGGTCGCGAAGCACCTGGAGAAGCTATGTTGAAAATATGGGACGATGGGATGCTGGAAAGCGGGAGGGCTGTGTGGCCTTTTTGCTTGTGTCAAGGTTGTAAATAGGCTTATTTTATTTTATTTTTTCCGATTCACTTCGCTGTTGGAAAATGGCTCAGAAATCTCCCCACTGATTGCTGCATTCTCAGGTAAGCAGCAGGCTCTGGCGTCACAATGACGGCACTTCTGGCCATTAGAACCATTGGACTAGCAGGAAGGGAAGGCAGGTGGGACATTTCAAGATAGCCGAGAAAGTGACGGGCATCCTCATGCCATGTCCCCTGTGCCGTCCCATCCATGAGTCCGATTGAGGCAGTCGCCAAAAGTAGCAGATTGGTGGTGGGGACACACACACTTCCATCTCTGGCCCTAAAAAAGTATAGGATCCTTTTTGCTTTGCAGCTGGTCCAATCCTGCACTGTCTTCAGCCACAGGGGATCTTGCACCTGGGAGCATCCCAGCTCTGCCTTCGGCTTCCCTGCTTCCCAGCTCTGTCTTACCTGAGGCACGAGGTTCTTGAAACTTGCAATGATGTTGGTACTTTTGAATTCCTGGTAGTAGCCGAAGCAGCCGGTCACCACCACCACAGCGATGAGGGCGATAGCCAAGTATAGCTGGGGTGGGTGGGGAAATACAAGGTACATGCGGTGAGCTGTCAATCACACGCTGCCCCAGCAAAACCCCTGAAGCGATAGTTTGTTATCCGCAGAGTCTCTAGCTGCGAAGGTTTCCACCGCGGGTAACGAGAGCTGACTGTAGCTTGGCTTAAAACAAGCCAGTCCGATTCAATGCTGGTGGAGTGGCTTCTGCTTTAATTACAGTAGCCGATGGAGAACCTGAATGTCAATCTTTGCTCCCAGCCCTTCTTTGCCCCTTTCCAGGATTCCCGGGTACTTACATTGTCTGCGCTGGTGAGATCGCCTTGCCCTTCCTGGATGCCAAAGGCAATCAGGCAGATGGCAGCCGCCACCCACATGAGACACTGCAGCCCTCCGGCCAGCTGACGGGCAAACTTCACATATTCAGGGGTGCCCTTGGGGGGCTTGAGCTCATTGGGGCCATCACGAAGGAATACCTCTCCGGCCACTGTACTGGTCAGACCCTAGAGGAGGACAGACCCTCGGAACGTTTTCTTGATTCCACCCTAGAGTCCCGATTTAGGGCGCAGTCCTAACCTGGCACAGTTAGGCCAGGAAACTTGCGCTGGCATTTGTTGTGGAGCAGCAACGGCAAGCCTTTGTTGCTTCAAGGGTTGTGTAGACCAGGCATGGGGAGGGGGGGGTGCAACATGGCAATGGCCCCCACCTGTGGAGCCTCCCTCCACACTTATCCTATTGCATATCCCCTCTTTAAATGTGAGGCCATTACCTTGGAGACACTGGTACGATACTTCATCTCCAGGTCTTCCACCTCTAATTGGTGATCATCCTGTAAGGGAGAACAGCATCAGACAGGAAGGTCCCAAAAGTCTGAGAGCCACTGCTATATAACACTTTCCTGGGAGTGGGCTCCACTGAATATAATGGGACGTATTTCTGAGTGGACATGCAGAAGGTCATGCCATGAGCCCATTTGGTACTCTCTTCCCTGCAAGACGGTGTTCAGGAGAAACCAGCTCTGCTAGTTTCCAGCAGAAGCTGGCTGCCTGCAGTGCCATTTGGCTAATTCTTGTGACATAAAAAACCCACCCACACTTCCCTCCTTCTTTTCCTAGGGCTGTTTTTTTCTTTCTTTCAAATTGAAGATGATTGATTGATTGATTCAGGGTGCAATCCGAACCTGAAGCTGTCCAAATATTTAACTGGGTAAACTTCCTTAAACAGTGCTTAAAAAAATATATTCATTTATGTAAACATCTTGTCTAGAAATGTTATGAATATCAATATTTTAATTAATTATAGTGCTATATTAATAGCAACAATAATAGTGACAGACAATCCACCTGAAGCATATGTGGGGGGGGGGGAGTGAAGAGGATAAAGAAAGCAAAAAAATATTGATTATGTCACTTCATGCCTGATGATGTCACTTCAGGCCATGACGTCACTTCTGGGTTAATGACATCACTTCCGGTGGGTCCCAGCATGAGTGCCATTCTAAAAAGTGGGTCCCGGAGCTACAATGTTTGAGAACCACTGCCCTAAGCACTGATACGTGATTGGGAACTGTGCAAATGAGGCAAATAGCAAGTTGCACGAAATATAGAATTTTGTCGGCAACACGCAGGACTAGGGAAATCTCTCCTTTGAGTGACTGGAGCTCTCCACTCAGCTCCTGTGAGAGCAGCCAGATCAGCTAGGTTGGGCTCCTGCCTCACCACATCCATCTCTTTCTTCATGCTTTCCAGCTTCTCCTTCTTCTTTTCCCCTTTGTGCTTCTTCTTCTTGATCGTCACGTCCATGTCCCCGCCGGACCGCTTCTCCATCTCCACCGAATACATATCGAACTTGCCCTGAAGCAGAAACAACATCTTGTAAGAGCCGCCATCCGGGGTCACTTCACTCGTGGGTTATGATTACTCATATGCAGTGATGTCATGCAGGGGGAACGCGGAGGAACTCAGTTCCACTAGTTAAAATTAGGGCTGACTCCGCCCACTTCACTCTCCCTCCTCCCCCCTCCCAATTCCTCTGCAAAGAGCTTTTCTTCTTGGTTGGCCGGCACTCAGAGGGTTAAAGGGAGCGACTCCGGATTCCTAGGGGGGCGAAGGCAGTGATGTCATTCAGGGGGAACGGACCAGAATGGGTGTTCCGGATCCTAACGGGCTCCGTGGCTGGTTCCGGGTTCCCGACAAGTGCCAATCAAAAGTGAGTTCCTGTTCTTAAATCATTTGAATGACACCACTGCTCGTATGCCACTTCGCAATAGGAGTAGTTCACAAAGTGGTGTACCGAGGAAAATACGGGTGCAATCCTGACCAACTTTCCAGCATTGACCCAGCTGTGCCAATGGGGCATGTGCTGCATCCTGCAGTTGGGGGGTAGCCACAGAGGCCTCCTAAAGGATTTGTCCCCTCATCTCAGAGCGGCAATGCTGGAAAGTTGGTTAGGATTTCACCCACAATTCCATTATTTTAGCAAAAACCTCCAAGGTTTTTACTCCGTCATCACAAGGCCTAGAAACATATTTGTTTTAGTGGCGATTCACGGAGTTTGCCTCAAACAGTAGCAATTCTGGTTCTACCACATTCTGTGCTCTGCTCTGAGATTGCTGCCCTGAAGATTTTTGTAGCTCCTGGACACCTGATGCTTGTGAATTTTTTGAAATCTGGAATCAAGAATGGAATTTGCTCTTTTGTGCGTAAATGGAGTGGGTTGACTTCTCCAGGAAATGGTGAAACTCACAATACTAAAATCGGCTTGGAAGGTTCATAGACACATATGCTGAGGTGGAGAAAGAATCAGGACTCCATCCTCAGATTTTCTAATTTATGCATAAATAAGAACATAAGAAGAGCCATGATGGATCAGGCCAAAGGCCCATCTACTCCAGCTTCCTGTATCTCTCAGTGGCCCACCAGGGGCTTCAGGGAGCACATGAGACAACAAGATGCCTACATCCTGTTGCCACTCCCTTGTATTTGGCATTCTGAGGTAAAATTCTAAGGTAAATAAAACAGAAATTGCTATCCTCTATGTGGGGAGGGAGCCCCATTGCAACAAGCCAAAGACCCACCTAGTCCAGCTTCCTGTAACTCACAGTGGCCCACCAGATGCCTCAGGGAGCACACAAGATAATTAGATATTTGCATCCTAAGGGGTATCACAGCCAGTCAGAGCCAGCGTAGCCCCCCTTTTGCTCTAGCTGCTGGGAATGGCTCTGAAGAGGAGGGGGAGCGACTGCTCGCAAAACCAAGTGTTGTGACCCCCCCTCTAGGTACGCCTCTGGCTCTCTGTCCTTCTCCGGAGTAGTTTCCCATGCAAGGTTTCTGTCAATGATCACGTTAACCAAGAACCTGCATTCTTGGAATAAAACTTAACATTTGCATCACATTTTGCTGAGTGCCCAAAGCCTTTCTCCTCTGGATGTTTTTATACCTGTTTCATATTGCTGCTCAAAGGGCAATGGCAGGTTCTGAGTGAAAAGCTGAGAATCCCTACGCCTCCCTTTTGAAAAGCTGAGAATCCCTATGCCTCCCTTTTGAAAAGCTGAGAATCCCTATGCCTCCCTTTCTGTTGGAGCATCAAGAGGAAAACCAGAGAATCCTCACTTACCGCCTTCCCCATCTTGGTTCCTTTGGGCCTGGTGCCTCCTGAGGTCCACAAGACAGACCCGGGTGGGTCCTGAGCGTTTGTTGCAGCAGCACAGCCCAGTTGACCAAATCGTGGTCTTTCCTTGCTACCCCCTTTTATAAATTCCTGTGGGTGTTGCCTTGCCTGGGACTGAGAGGTGGTTTCCAGCACCCCAACTGGGGGCCTTGGTGCTCTTCCAAGTCACACACCAGGAGGTGACAGCCTTACCAAGGCTGATAAACACAGCAAAAACTTCACCTTGGAGCAACCTTCTGAGGCTCTCCTGGGACAAATACAGCCAGGCATTTGAAGCAAAGACCTTGGAAGTGGGAGGAGGGACGGCGCACCTTGTATAAAAGGAAATGGACGAGGACAGGACTACAGGGCAATGGAGTCAGAGGCGTACCTAGAGGGGTGGAGAACACCAAGGGCTTCTACCTGAGTGCTGCATCATCTTCTGGATGTGTGGACAAGGAGTGAGAGCAGTGTGCTGGCACCAGCTTTCTGGGGGCCTTGGGATAAGCCCTGCATGACACCTGCGGATCTTGCACTAGGCACAGCCAGGGGTCCTTGGGAGCTTAGGGGTCAGCCCCACCCAAGAGGGCCCATGTCTTGCCCCTGACCACGATGGCACTCTGAGAAAGAGGATCACCCAACAACACTATTCAGCAGGAGACTGAGGAGGGACAAATAAAAAGGAAGTGCTTCACTCAGTGCCTCAGGATGCAATCCGAACCTGGAGTGAGGCCGGCACAGTTAGGCCAGCTAAGTTCGGCCAGCACAAGGGCCACCATCAAGTATGTTTGGACCACTTTCGGAGTCAGAGAGGCCAGCACACAGACGTGCCCCATCCTCCCTGACTCCGAGAGTGGTCCATACGCCACTCCCTTGTATTTGGCATTCTGAGGTAAATTTTTGAGGTAAAATTCTGAGGTAAATATGAGGTAAATAAAGCAAAGTTTGGCTGGCACAAGGGCCACTGTAAAGTATGTTTGGACCACTTTTGGAGTCAGAGAGGCCAGCGCACAGATGTGCACCATCCTCCCTGACTCCAAGAGTGGTCCAAACAAGCTTTATGGTGGCCCTTGTGCCAGCCACAGTTTGCTGGCCTAACTGTGCCGGCCTCACTCCAGGTTCAGATTGCACCCTGAGTTTTTTTCTCCCAAGCAGGAAAAATGCAGAAAGTGGTGCTATGCATTTTTATTGTGTTATCACCTCTCAGGATTAGACGCATGCCTGGAAGGGAGGAAGTCTGTTTCTGGATCTTTGCCCTGGATCCTCCAAACTCAAGCAGGTATGAGATGCCCAGGCTGCCTCCAGAGTCACCTTCCCTTTTCCCTCCTCCCTCCCCCGAGAGGACCTTGAGAGGACCTTGCTGGAAAATGCCCCACTCCGGGAACTGGCACTGCCTCCGTCATGCCCACGGACTTCTGCATCGTTTTGGAGTCAGGCGTGTCCGGCGCAGACCGCCCTTCCCCCCCTGCTTATCAACCAACGACCTTATGAAAGTGAAGGAGAGATAAGGAAGGCAGAAGGATCAACACGCAGGAACGCAAACCGCACGCCGAGGCGCATTCCCAGGGGCCCTCCGGCCACCCTCCCCTTCACATCCTAGCACAGCCATGCTTCAATGGTGATTGCAAAATATCCCATCTGCTTGGGAGCGGCGTCAGCGCTCCCATGACGTGGTGGAAGCATCATCCGTGGGTCTGATAAGGCACTCCAAGCAAGGTGCATTTCTCAGTTCCTGAGCATGCAGGTTGGGGAAGAAGTTTCCCATTGCACCAGCTGTTACAAAACATGGCATTCCCCTGACTTGAGCCTGGGTCTCCCTACTTGCAATCTAACCAGGACACCAATGCCCCACTCCTTCCCTCCCATCGTTTGCAAGCAGTGATGTCATGTAGGAGGAACACGGGGGAACTCAGTTCCACTTGTTAAAATTAGGGCTGACTCCGCCCACTTCACTCCGCAGTGCTCTCCCCCCTCCTTCCCCCTCCCGATGCCTCTGCAAAGAGCTTTTCTTCTTGGTTGGCCGGCACTCAGAGGGTTAAAGGGAGCGACTCCGGATTCCTAGAGGGGCAAAGATGTCTACCCATAGGAACCAGTCTACCCATAGGAACCAGCTGCGGGTAGACCTGGGCTCCGCCAGCCTCCGGCTTATGACGTCACTTCCGGTGGGCGGGTCCTGACACGTGCCAATCAAAAGTGAGTTCCTGTTCTTAAATCATTTAGATGCCACCACTGTTTGCAAGCCCTCTGTTTGCCTATCTGCCCTCTGCCAAAGACGGGCAATGGGATGGCTAGAGTGGACAGAAGGGGGTTCTTTTCCCTCTCTCACAACACCAGAACCAGGGGACAGCCACTGAAATGGAGCGTTGGGAGAGTTAGAAAAGGAAAAAAACAACACATTTTCACCCAGCGGGTCATTGATCTGTGGAACTCCTTGCCACAGGAGGTGGGGATGGCATCTGGCCTAGGTGCCTTTAAAAGGGGGACTGGACAGCTTTCTGGAGGAAAAGTTCATCGCAGTCTACAGTCCGTGACGGGCGGTACATCCTCCGTACTTTAGAAGTGGGCTACTTCAGAATGCCAGAGTGGCAACAAGATCTAGTGGTCTCGTGTGCCTGGTGGGCCACTGTGAGATGCAGGAATCTGGACTAGATGGGCCTTTGGCCTGATTCAGTAGGGCTCTTCTTATGTTAACCCCTTATGTTCCCTTCATTAGCATTAGACATCATTAGCATTAGACAGGAACGTGGGAAGAATCTCCTTAACATCTAGTTTTCTCTCCCCCTCCCCCGGAGTGTCATATTATACGACCTAGGGAGAAACCACTTCTCTATTTCAAACAGGAGCTTGGAAGGGGGAGGGCCTTGAAACCCCCTCACTTCCAGGAACTACCGTCAGCTTGGAGAAGTAGTGTCTGTAAAACGGTTCAGCTTCTCAGCTCTATGCAAAGTAGGGCGTGAACAGGATTTAGTTCTCACTTCCTCGTCACCTGTGATTTGAAAGCTAAATTCTCTTTGGCTTTCACAGACTGTGGCGCTGCCAGAGCTTAAGCCCTGGCCTGCAGACTGACAAAGGCAGTCAAGAACTAGTGGGAGAACTGGTTCAAACTGGGTTCCGACCAGGATGCAGTTTTCACTTCCTTGTCGTCGTCTGTGATTGGAACTGACATTCTCTTCAGCTTTTCACATGGCTAACTTTCAGTGGGCTGTAGGCCGACTGAGCTGATCGCCTCAGGCAGAGAATTGGTGGGTGCCCCCACCTCTCCTTAGTGTCCTGCTCCTTTAATTTAAAAAGAAAGTGAGAAACAGAACAGGAAGTGTGGAGGAGAAAAGAACGGTGGGCTAGAGGGGAGGTGTCAAACTCATTCTTCCACAGAGTGGGACTAAACAGCACCCGTGGTGCCTGCTGGGGGCCGGAAGTGGCATCACAAAGCAGAAGTGATGTCACTGAGAGGATGCTGGCCAGAAACAGGCACTTTGTTCTCACATAGAAACTCATTTGCTGCAAACGACAAGAGAAAAACGGGCAAAACTTGACAGAATAAAAATCTTGAGCCAAATTATCACACAGGTCGGTGCCCTAGGCTTCACCTGTCCGTCTTCTGCCCTACTTCTCTTTATTTTTTTAAATTTATTCCCCCTCCCCAGCAGGTAAGCTGTATGCCCCACCCACTAAATCCTCACACAATTTAACAAGTAAGTAAATTATCATTTTAAAAAAGAAACAAAACAAAGCTGGAAAGTTCCGTATTCCTCCCTGCCCTGAAGATGTGACATTCAGCAGCCTGCTATATTGTCTTCTGTATCACAATGTAAATGTGGTTGCCTAAGTGAGGGTGTGTCATGCAGCACATACAATGCCCTTGTCTCACTTCAGTTAGTTTCAGTTGACCTTCTCACAGGTAGTCTGGACAATGTCCTTTGTGGGACAAACACACTTGATACTTCAACATTCGTCAGTCCAGGTGCTCAGGCTGGGCAGATCTGAACAGAGGCGGATCTACAGGGAGGGCAAAGCTCTAAGTGTTGCAAGAAGCCTTACCCTGTCATGTAAATCCCTCCTCTCCCTTGCTGCTGTAGCCAGTAAGCAACGCCAAGATGTTGCTGTTCCCTGTGAGGATTGGCTAGAACAGTGCAGGAGAGGAGTGATTTCCACTGCAAGGTGAGGCTTCTTGCAACACTTAGAGCTTTGCCCTCCCTTAGATCTGCCTCTGGATTTGAAGTAGGAACTGTTCATCACGGAATCCGGTTGATCCATTCATTTAAAATCCTGCTTGTTCAGATTTTTCCTTTTTTTCCCCCTCTTGTAGATAGGTTGTGAAAGTCAGGCTATTTTTAGCTGCTGCAGGGCTCTGTCCCTTCTTGCTACATTATACCCTAGAAGCACATTTCGTATGTGGTTTTTTTTTTGGGGGGGGGGCTGTCAGTCTTGCCGCATCACCAGACTCCGCCATGTGACGTCACCTGCCCCTTCCTCGGAAATCTCCGGAATGTGGATGCAAGCAATCCATGAATCCTAGTGACACTTTCTCCCCGCCCCCTGCTCAAGAGCACTTGAGCCCTGGCTAGTTTGACGCAGGCCGAAGTTTAATCATTCCAACAACAGACGTCTGGGTAGTGTAAAACAAATGCATTTTATTTTGCAAGGCATTGCAAGGCTGGTGATAGCTCAAAAGGTCTTTTAGTAAAGCAAACAGTGTTATCTCAGCTAATTAATATTGACAGTGCATCCTTCCCCCTTAAACAAGGGGGTGGGGTGGGGAACCTACTAACTGACTTTCCAGCACCAGGGTAAGGGCAATGCAGCTCCAACTTAAGGGAGCAAATAGTCCCACACCCTGAGGAGGCCTCTGTGACTGCCCCCCAACTGCAGAGGCAGATCTAAGGGAGGGCAAAGCTCTAAGTGTTGCAAGAAGCCTTTCCTTGCAGTGGAAATCACTCCTCTCCTGCACCGTTTTAGCCAATCCTCACAGGGAACAGCAACATCTTGGCGTTGCTTACTGGCTACAGCAGCAAGGGAGAGGAGGGATTCACATGACAGGGTAAGGCTTCTTGCAACACTTAGAGCTTTGCCCTCCCTGTAGATCCGCCTCTGGCAGGATGCAGCACGTGCCCCATTGGCACAGCTATGTCAGTGCTGGAAAGTGGGTTAGCATTGCACGCTCATTCACTCACTCTCACACACGCCCAACTCTCATGGCTGGCTGTGACCCAGACCGTCTTTACATATCATGGTTTAGAGGCTAGTTTGTCACTTTCTGGCTCTGTGATGAGTCTGCTGCGGATTTTGCATCACACATGGTATTGCTGGCTCGATGCATATCCAAAGCGCCTTGACTTCTTTCCAAAAAAGGATAGTTTTGTCCCGGTCAACGCAATGCTCCCGAGTTCCTGCCCGCAGCTGCGAATCGGCAAGTCGGGGGTCGAGAAATCGAGTGGGAAGCAGTTCGGAGGGTGTCCCGTTGTGGGACGATTCCGAGAGGCGGTGAGTTCAGGTGGGATTTTTCTGGCTTGGGGACGAAGCACATGGATGTTGCCCAGTGGTGTCATTCAAATGATTTAGGAACAGGAACTCACTTTTGATTGGCACTTGTCGGGAACCCGGTACCAGCCACGGAGCCTGTTGGGATCCGGAACGCCCGTTCTGGTCCGTTCCCCCTGAATGACATCACTGATGTTGCCTTAGGATTCTAATTGTATCCGGTGGTGACGGAGACGACCAGGACAATGTACAGAATCAGGAGCCCGATCCCGATCCCGAGGGCTGTGTGGGCAAAGATGCGGGCCATCCTCGAGTTCCGCTTTGCCGCCTCTGCGTTTCCAGCCAGGTTGGCTTCTCGGGTCTGGGGAGAAAGAGAGAGATGGAGAGAGAGATGTGATGGGTCAGAAAACACAAGCAAGTGGTGCTTGGACCGTTTCCATTTCCGGGAAAGTGCTGGCAGGCAGTCCTTGTCTGAACGAACAAAGAAACCCTTTGTGGCCACTACATGACCTGGGAAGAATGTAGCACAAAAAGGCAAGGACTTGGCCCAGTACGCCGGGGGACGAGATTCAAGCTACGCTAGGATAGTATAGGGAGTTGGGCTCAGCTTGGGCTCAGCTTATACTCAGCTTGTGCTGCGAGTGCGTAAGGCCAGCATAAGCGAAGCCCGCAAAGTTTGGCCAGCACAAGGGCCACCGTAAAGTATGTTTGGACCACTCAGAGTCAGAGAGGCCAGCACACAGACGTGCGCCATCCTCCCTGACTCCAAGAGTAGTCTAAAAATGCTTTACGGTGGCCCTTGTGCCAGCCAAACTTTGCTGGCTTAGTTTATGCCGGCCTAACTCCAGTTTAGGATTGTGCTCTGAGACAGCAACAAGCCACTTGCTTTATTTTGCACACTGTTTCTGGGAAACAAGAAGCTTGTGCTTGCAAAGCCACATGCCAAAGAGATGAGAACAGAAATATATGTTCAACAACCACCAGGTCCTGCGTTATTCCCTGGTTTAGACAGCACCCATAATTTTGTGGCTGAAAAGTTTAGACTGTAATCGCTGTAATGGGAACTAGAAGAAAATGCCCTGAACAGTCTCTACCTAGCTTAGAGTGCAATCCTAACCTAAAGTAAGGCCGGCACAAGTTAGGCCAGCAAAGTTTGGGGGGTTTCAAATAGCACTGGGAGGGAGGCAGATCTAAGGGAGAGCAAAGCTCTAAGTTTTGCAAGGAGCCTTACCTTGCAGTGGAAATCACTCCTCTCCTGCACCGTTCTAGCCAATCCTCACAGGGAAAAGCAACATCTTGGTGTTGCTTACTGGCTACAGCAGCAAGGGAGAAGGGCGATTTACATGACAGGGTAAGGCTTCTTGCAACACTTAGAGCTTTGTCCTCCCTGTAGATCCGCCTCTGCTCTGCCTGCATTACTACACTGAGGGTGAAATCCTAACCTGGAGTTAGGCCGGCACAGTTAGGCCAGCAAAGTTTGGCCGGCACAAGGGTCACTGTAAAGCGCATTTGGATCACTCTTCCACTCTGGCTTATGGGGGTGCCCTTAATGCAATCCATAAGCCATCCACTCGCTGAATGATAGCCAACTGATGGTTCCTTCTATAGCTGTCTAATCACAGCTGCTGGTTGATGTTCTTTTCCCTCTCTCACAATACCAGAACCAGAGGACATCCCCTGAAATTGAGTGTTGGGAGAATTAAAATAGATAAAAGGAAATACTTTTTTACTCAGCGGGTAATTGGGCTACGGAACTCCTTGTCACAGGAGGGAGTGATGGCATCTGGCCTGGGTGCCTTTAAAAGGGGATTGGCCAGATTTCTGGAGGAAAAGTCTGTCGTGGGCTATAGGCCACAATGGGTGCTGCAACCTCCTTTCCTTAATAGTAGGCTATCTCAGAATGCCAGGTGCAAGGGAGTGACAACAGAATGCAGGCATCTTGTTGTCTCTTGTGCTTCCTGAGGCACCTGGTGGGCCGCTGTGAGATACAGGAAGCTGGACTGGATGGGCCTTCTTATGTTCTTATGTAGAGAGGACAGAATGAAAGGGAAGGGGAGCAGGCCTCCTTTGCCCCCTACCCCAAATTTCAAGGACTGCATGGCAGGCCTTCTCTGCCCCTCCATGCTTGCAAATGCATGCACACAAACACTCATGCAGGCACATGCTCACTCTCTCTCTCTCTCTCTCTCTCTCTCTCTCTCTCTCTCTCTCTCTC
>JAJKFI010000022.1:8169406-8193944 GCA_029204185.1 Lerista edwardsae
TACTACTACTACTACTACTACTACTACTACTACTACTACTACTACTACTACTACTGTTGTTGTTGTTGTTGACTACTACTACTACTACTACTACTACTACTACTACTTCTTCTTCTTCTTCTTCTTCTTCTTCTTCTTCTTCTTCTTATTATTATTATTATTATTATTATTATTATACTTTTGCACAGTCACTACAGATATAGTGACCGGTATACTCTGAGCATCGGGTCCTTCCCAAGGATCTGGGATGTTCAGAGGTATTTTCTCAGAATGTGGGCAGTTCCTAGAAGGGCTGCCTTTTGTAGTTAGTATTATTTCCCTGTTGGGGTTTTCGTCTCCTGCCACTTATTCCTAACTTATTGAAACTTTCTATACTTCCTTGAGAGCGCCAGCTTGTTTCATGCCAAACTCTAGGAGTATACTTTTCAACTAATATTGAAGCATGGCAACATTGAATTAAGCAGTCTTTCAGATTTAAAAAAAAAAAGAGAGAGATGAAAGAGTGCTAGCCTTTGCATGTCTGTGCAGTATTTAGTAGGACTTTCTCTCCTGAAAAACTGCATAGGACTGCAGTTTTATTGCAACATGACCTAACTGTGCCAGCCTAACTCCAGGTTAGGATTGCGTTCTATATCGATGCTTAAGAATCTGCACCTGTGAATAAAAACCACATTTAACATTTTAATTCAACAAATTGTCCAAAAACACCATTTTCAAACACCTCTTCTTAGATCTGAGAGCGGAATCCTAACTAAACCTGAAGTCAGGCCAGCACAGTTTGGCCGGCACAAGGGCCGCCGTAAAGCATGTTTGGACCACTCTTGGAGTCAGAGAGGCCAGCAGACAGATGTGTGCCATCCTCCCTGACTCTGAGAGTGGTCCAAATGTGCTTTACACTGGCCCTTGTGCCAGCCAAACTATGCTGGCCTAACTCCAGGTTAGGATTGTGCCCTGAAAGTCTGGTGCTGTTGGTTGGTCCTAACATTACCCAGGTCAGTTTGGCTTCGCTTTCTGGGAGTCAGGGTGCAGGATATAACCCCACATTTTTGTTACATACGTCTCTTTCCTAACAGGGATTGTCCGCTGTCAAGCACCATCTCTGGAGATTATTCCTAGCAATGGGGATGTGGAGAAGGACAAGCCCGAGAGTTTCTTGTGCAAAGGTAAAATGAGGTAATTGGGGATGTATGTATGTATGACCAAATGTGCTTAACGTGATGCAACTTTCCAGCCCTGATTCCAGTAGTGAAATTCAGGGGGTTCGCCCAGGTTCTATAGAACCGGTTGTTAAATGGCCAGGTCCTGCCCACTCGCTTACCTCGGCTGGCTTCGATTTTTTTTTTTTTGGCTTTGGCTATGACATCATAGAACCGGTAGTTAATTCATTTGAATTGCACCACTGCCTGATTCAGTCAAGGTGGGAGGTTGTGGCATCCTGCAGTGGGTGGAGACAGTCAAGGAGACCTCCTCAAGGTAAGAGAATGTTTGTTCCATGACCTCCGTCCACATTGCAGCGGCATCGGAGCTGGAACGTTGGATAGGATTGGGCCCCTAGTCTTGACATTATCGACCTTTCCAGCCAACGGATGGAAAGGGCCATCCAACTTTCTAGCTGTTTCTCCCCTGCTCTTTGAAACCCTTACCAGGCAATTCATAGTTGCAAAGACTATGCATAGTTGCACTTTTGACTTCTCTACTTGGCAGTGAGAACTGGCGGGGAAGCCGAGTTGACGTGGTACGACCCCGAAGGCGAAGCCATCTCGGAGGACTCTGAACCATATAGAGAAGAGAGCGTGGACGAACTGTCCAAGTGGCTGAAAATAACACTTTCGGAGCCCGGGCAAGGTGGGATCTTCCAGTGCCGGGGGGACTTTGACGGAGAGATTGCGACCACCCAGATCAGAATTCGTGTCATCCGTAAGTGACATTCGATTGGGGACTTGGAGCTCAATCCTGGTATTAGGCCGGCACAGTTAGGTCAGCCAAGTTTGGCCAGCACAAGGGACACCGTATTTTGAGACATACAAAATAATGCATGGAAGGGTCGATAGAGGGATGTTCTTTTCCCTCTCTCAAAACACAGCAGAACCAGGGGACATCCGCTAAAACTGAGGGTTGGGAGAGTTAAAACAGATAAAAAGAAGTACTTTTTTACCCGGCGGGTAGTTAATCTGTGGAACTCTTTGCCACAGGAGGTGGTGATGGCATCTGGTCTAGATGCCTTTAAGAGGGGATTGGACGGATTTCTGGAAGAAAAGTCCATTTTGGGCTATAGGCCATGATGGATTGTGCAACCTCCTTACATTAGTAGTAGGCTATTTCAGAGTACCGGGTGCAAGGGAGTGGCAACAGGATGCAGGCATCTTGTTGTCTCATGTGCTCCCTGAGGCATCTGGTGGGCCGCTGTGAGATACAGGAAGATGGACTAAATGGGCCTTTGGCCTGATCCAGCAGGGCTCTTCGTAGGTTCTTATGTTCTTATGTCAAGTATGTTTGGTCCACTCTCAGAGTCAGACAGCCCAGCATACAGATGTGTGCCATCCTCCCTTATGTTCGTACCTGGTAAACGTTACTATATAAGAAGAGCCCCACTGGATCAGGCCAAAGGCCTGAAAGTTTACACGTCAAAGAGCTGCATGTAGCTTAGGAGCCATGGTTTGGCCACCCCTGGCTTATTGCCATCCTGACTGGCAGCCATTCAGAGAATTTGTAGTCGTGGACATGGGTTCAGAATGCATGATATGGAGATGGGCATCATTGAAGTTTGGCCTCTTCCAATTCCTGATGCTTATCCCTGGCTGTGGCTTACAGAGAAAGCGACGTTTGTGTCCGTGCCGGACCCTGAGAAGGAAGTGGTGGAAGGCACAAGGGTGAACTTCAGTTGCTCTGCCATTGGGATCCCACAGCCAACACTGAGATGGTTCCATAAAAACCAGGATCTCGGTCTTCTTAAGGATGGTGAGTACATGATACTCATCACCGTTTTGTGAACTTCTTGTTGAAAAGTGGTGGATAAATACAGGCGCTGTTTATCAGGCGCAGCTCTGAGCAAGCCGCATGGCTGAATCGGTGCTGCGCGGCCTGGGGACGGGAGCTCCACCCCCTACCTTCCTGGCCCACCCAGTTCCTCCCTCCCTCTTGCCCTCCCTGTCCAGAACCACAGTGCCCTCAGCTAGCGCCCTTGGACCATCGCTGCTGCTAGCATCGGCCCAAAGGCGTTGACATGAGGGTGCTGATCGGCGTTGCACACCAGCGCTGCTGCCAGTCGGCCAACAGTAGCAACTAGCGTCAGCCGGACACAGGGTGTAGGATTGTGCTCCACATATCCGTGGTACCCGTGGATAACTGAAACTATGGATGCCCAATCAGTGGATACCAGGGCATTCCTGTACTGTTTGTTTGATTGATTGATATAGATAGAACTCTTCTCTCCCATCAGCCTTGCCAGTCACATAGCATCTCTCTTTTTTGGGCCACAGGACGCATCTCTGTTGAAAATGGTGACCTGGTGATAGAGGATGCTCACCCCTCAGACATGGGACTCTACGCTTGTGCGGCCAGCATTGAAGAGCGGAAGGAAGTGGCTTTCATGAATGTCACTCTACGTGTGAAATGTAAGGCTGGTTTTGCGTCTTCTCATTGTGTCAAAGCCGGGACAATGGTCCGTGGAGGGTTGGCATTGTTGGGGGCATGTACCTAATCCATGCTGATGTCTGGGATGCTTAGACTAGATGGATCTATGGATCTGGCAGTGAAGGGTACCATAGTGAAGGGTAAGTCCCTTGATCAGATCAGAGTTGATCTGGTAGAAAGACCAGTTCCAATGCATTGCACTGGTGAGGCATATCCATTAAAATGCATTGGATAAATTAACCTTTCTTAGGGTGCAATCCTAACCTGGAGTTAGGCCGGCACAGTTAGGCCAGCAAAGTGTGGCCGGCACACCATAAAGTACGTTGGGACCACTGTTGGAGTCAGAGAGGCCAGCGCACAGATGTGCGGACACAGACAAACGTTTCAAGCCTGTTTCTGAGAGGCGAGATCGGAGGAAGAACAAACAGAGGAAGGAAAAGAAGGAAGCGCGCACACACACACACACACACACACACACACACACACACACACACACACCGCAAGTAGGATGTCATTGAAGGAAAGGGCTGCCAGTCAAGGAGATGGCTGGTCATCACCCAGAGATTGGTGGACCAAAGAGGCCATTCCTGGGGAGGTCTTCTCAAGCTCTTCTCTCTGGCAGCAATCTGGTTTGTCTTTCTAGATGCTCCCAGGATAGAGTTCATCGCGGGCACATCCCTGGTCACCCCAATGGGAAATTCGACCAAGTACAACTTCACCGTCCTGGCCCACCCCTCCCCTTGGGTCTCTGTCTCCTGGAAAGGAAAAGTGTTTGAAGGCGATGAGGTTGCGTTGGTGGTGCAGGACGAAGACAGATACATTTTCTCCTTTGAGGTAAGGTGCAGTTGCAGGCAGCCACAGCCTTGAGGCTAGGAGATAGGACAGACCCTTGAGATCTGGGGCATTTCCACTCATAAGGAACTTGCCCCAGAGCGTAATCCTAACCTGGAGAAAGGCCACCAAAGTTTGGCCGGCACAAGAGCCACCATAAAGTGCATTTTGGACCTCTCTCAGAGTCAGGGAGGATGGTGCACGTCTGTGTGCTGGCCTCTTGACTCCGAGAGTGGTCCAAACATACTTGACGGTGTCCCTTGTGCCGGCCAAACTTTGCTTTATTCACCTCATATTTACCTCAGAAATTTACCTCGGAATGCCAGATATAAAGGAGTGGCGTTTGGACCATTCTCGGAGTCAGGGAGGATGGAGCACGTCTGTGTGCTGGCCTCTCTGACTCCGAGAGTGGTCCAAACATACTTTACGGTGTCCCTTGTGCCGGCCAAACTTGTGCTGGCCTAACTCCAGGTTAGGATTGCGCCCTCAATCCTGTCAACATAAAATCTCTGTTCAAAATGCTTATTTGCTTTACAAGTACCTACATTGCACTTTCTCGACCCACTAATCTAGGGTTAAGGGCACCCCAGAGCAATGTTCTTCAACACTGTGAAGGGGTTGTGAACGCTCATTTTGCGGCTTGTGGCAACCTTTTGAAGCCTGTTCAAGCTCCCATCCAAGAATGGTACTGATCAAACCTGAGTTCTTGCTATAATCCTACACAGCTCCTTCTCTCTGTCTTGCCCCACAGCCCCTTAGGTTGGCCCTGATCAGGGGGCTACTTGACAGGGTTGTTTTGAAGACACAAGAGGTAGGGAGAAATGGGGTGGATGACTGCGAGCAGGAGGGCGCCGGAATTGGGGACGAACCCCCAGCTTCATTATTTATTTTGGGGGGTTGTATCACTAAAAGGTTTGAAGACCACTCCCCTAGAGTACAATCCCTATAGGCCCCGCCTTCAGAGACAGCTCCACCCACCCTTCCTATCCTACGATCCAAATGCTGTTCCATTATTTGAATGATGTCCTTTTTGTTGGTTGCAAAAGATGTCCTTTTTGTTTGTTGCAGTTCACGCCGACTTCCAAAAGTGACATTTCAGAAGTGGCAATCACGGCAACAAATGAACAAGGAAAGAACACAAAGACCCTTACTCTGGTGGCAGGTGAGCACAAGCAATGAGTAGAGTTGTTGTTAAAAATGCATACAAACACCACCTTTGGGGAGTTAAAATATCTGAATCAAATCACAGAACACCGCATTTTGGTGTTTAAGGTCTTTTCCAGAAATTAAAATCGATTACTTTCCCAGTTAGAAACAATACTGTGGCTGCATCTGCCGACACGATCTCACCTATATCATCTACTTAGTACACATTTAAAGAATTTAAAATGAATTAATAAAAATGGGAATGAGAATGTAGAATAAAAATGCATCACACCACAATTTGCTATTGTAATCAAAAAAGTTTGGGGAAAAAATATCACCCAAAAAACCTCACACCCCTAGCAATGAGTCTTTAGTAATCTGGATGTGTTGACACTACAGATTTAACCGTCTAAAACAGCTTAAACTTCTCAGCACTAGGACTCACTTTTTAGAATGACAGTCTGTCCAGGACCCACCAGAAGTGATGTCATGGCTGGAAGTGCTGTCATTGTGACGCCAGAGCCTGCTGCTTTCCTGAGAACGCAGCAATAAATTGGATTATTTCTCAGTCATTTTCCCATAGCAAAGTGAATCAGGAAGGGAAAAAAAAGACTGTTTACAACCTTGACACCGGCAAAACAACCCCACAGCCCTCCCCCTTTCCAGCATCGCATCTTCCCCTATTTTCAATATGGCTGCTCTAGGTGCTTCGCAACCCAACTAAAATTGGCTTGCGATCCACTAGTGGGTCCTCCTGACCCACAGTTTGGGAAACACTCAGTGATGTCATGCACCCACTACGCACCACTACGCGAGTACCGGTTCCTAGAAGTTGAGCTGGCCCCGCCCACTTGAAGCTGGCCCCTGCTATTTGACTAGGGAACAGTTGAAGCAAAATATGTATATACACATCTCTAGAAAGCAAAGCAATAGAAGTTAAATCAACACTAACCACAAGCTGAAGTTATTACAAACATGATCACATCCATGGCAACAATCACGACATCACTTCCGGCTTATGACATCACTTCCGGTGGGCAGACCCCACAAGTGCCAATCAAAAGTGAGTACCTGTTCCTAAATAATTTGGATGACACCACTGGAAACACTGGTTTAAAACATACAAAGGGAATCACCACTGGGGGAAGAAAAATATCACCGCCTGGTTAGTGGATGAATATGGGAATAGCTCCTGACTCCTCTTTCACCTGCTATTGTGATCAGGTTTTTTTTTCTCCCCTTCCAGAAACTCCAGAGGAGCGGTTGGGACTAGGCAGCATCTTGGCCATTGTGTTGCTGATCCTCCTAGTGATGGTGGTGGTGGTGGACGTATCCTGCTACTACAAGCGCCAGCGTGGCCTGCTGAGGTTCTGCCAGTCCCGCATTCTGAGGAACAAGTTGTCTGGGGCAAGCGCAGAAAACAGCAGGTGAGTGGGTGGCAGGGAGACGAAGGTCGGAATTTCCGAAAATGGCAGGCAAAGATACACACAGCGGTGGTGGAGCTCTCATCTCGCTGCTCTCTACTACCTGCCTGCAAAGGACTAGCTCAACACTTCCTGGCGCCTGAGACTACAAGCCAAATGCGTCCCCCTTATCTGCTAAATCTTGTCGCCTCCCACTTCCTGAACTAGAAGACACTCTAGCCCACCACTCTCCTCCTCTGAACGTGTCTTCTTCTGCTCTGTTCCCCTGATCCTTTTCCCAGCAAGGTTATGGGAGAAAGAGGGGAGGTGGAAATGAGTCTGTGGGCAGAGGTGGATGCCCCAGCCAATCTGTTGCCTGAAGCAATTCTCTCAGTTGGCCTCATGGATGAGCCGGACCAATAATACCTATCAATGGAGTTGTGTGTAGCTAGTGATTTCCTAGCAGACTTTGACTCAATAGTTCCTCTCTCTTTTTCTTTTTAATGCAATTTAGGGTGCAATCCTAAACTGGAGTTAGGTCAGCACTGTATCGTGTTTGGGCCACTCTCAGAGTCAGGGAGGATGGCACACATCTGCGTGCTGGCCTCTCTGACTCCAAGAGTGATCCAAGCATACTTTACAGTGTACCTTATGTCGGCCAAACTTGCTAGCCTAACTCCAGTTTAGGATTGTGCTCTCAATGTTAGCAGCAAATCTTCCCCCACAAACAGGAAACAAAGGTCAACCAACTTCCTGTTCAGTCATGATGTAATCCTTGTTCCTTCCTTCCATAGGCTCTCAAAGTCAGGCAGAAGCACTGCGGGGAACGTCTCGAGCACTGACGCCTGAACAGTTTGTGGCGAAGATTGTTGAGATTGGACAGCTCTGTGAACAGCTTGAATGGGGCCAGAACCCTTAGTATTCCAATCAGTGCTCAAATAAAGAGGAAAGAAAAGGATGGGCGGGGGGGGGGAGAGGGATGAAATTGACCAGCCTCAACCTCTGGACTCCCTCTCAGTTTTGGTCAGTTTCCCCCCTTGTAGGCATTTTCAAAGAGTAGCTTTTGTCCTCTACTTTTAAAGAGTAGTACAAAAAGAAAAGGGATTGAGTGTGCTCCCTTGTAAATCGTGCATACGTTCAACCCCAAAGTAATGCCCCTTACTCAGTGATGTCATGCAGGGGGAACGTGGGGGAACTCAGTTCCACTTGTTAAAATTAGGGCTGACTCTGCCCACTTCACTCTCCCTCCTCCCCCGTCCCAATTCCTCTGCAAAGAGCTTTTCTTCTTGGTTGGCTACTCATTATATACTTTCCAGCACCCTCCATCCTTCACCAGGATTTCTGCTGGACCAGTGGTTCTCAAACCTTTTAGCACAGGGACCCACTTTTTTGGAATGAGACTCTGTTCGGGACCCTCCGGAAGTGATGTCATGGCCAGAAGTGCCGTCGTTGTGACGCCAAAGCCTGCTGCTTTCCTAAGAATGCAGCAAGCAATTGGGTTATTTCTCAGCTGTTTTCCAATAGCAAAGTGAATCAGAAAGAAAATAAAAAGCCTATTTACAACCTTGACAAAACAACCACACAGCCCTCCCCCTTTCCAGCACCCCATCTTTCCATATTTTCAATATGGCTGCTCTAGGTGCTTCGTGACCCACCTGAAATTGGCTCAAACCTACTGGGGGGTCCCGACCCACAGTTTGGGAACCACTATGTTCAGTGATGTCATGCAGGGGGAACGCGGGGGAACTCAGTTGCACTAGTTAAAATTAGGGCTGACTCTGCCCACTTCACTCTCCCCCCTCCCCCCTCCCAATTCCTCTGCAAAGAGCTTTTCTTCTTGGTTGGCCGGCACTCAGAGGGTTAAAGGGAGCGACTCCGGATTCCTAGGGGGGGCTAAGGCAGTGATGTCATTCAGGGGGAACGGACCTAACGGGCTCTGTGGCTGGTTCCGGGTTCCCGACAGGTGCCAATCAAAAGTGTGTTCCTGTTCATAAATCATTTGAATGACACCACTGACTATGTTAGACTGTACTCCTCTAGTTATGTTAATTGATGTTATCACAGCCTCCTGCCACCCAGCACTTCCTATAACTATTTGATGGCCACTTGCTTCTCAGAATCCTTTGGCTGCAATCTTTTTATTTATTATTATTTGAAGAATTTATACGCTGCCTTTCCCAGGCCCAAGCAAACACCCAAGGCAGCTTACAAAGCCACATAATAAAAGTCCAGTGTAACCAACATCAAGAACAGTATTAAAATATCACATTAACATTTAACACCAACACACAGAGAACATTCAAAAACAGGGCATATGAAGAGTCCTAGCCACTGCACATACTAGGACTTGTTTCTGAGTAGACGTGTAAGATTGCGCTGTTGGCGTCTGTTTTTCCCACTCCATTGTGACCAAGCCTGGACCGATGTGTTTGCGTGACTGTATTGTTGTATGTCGCTGGGTTACGACCAATGAGATGCCACCGTTTTGTTCACATGGCCAATAAAGATGCTCTGGGACCACTCTGCTCCTTGTCATTAATGACCTATTATCATGATGTGGTTAATTGCAGCCCACCTTGTGGTGGCTGCTGTTTTCTAAATACCCTTTCCAAGATCCAAGGATAGCTAGAGGTATTTCCGCAGAATATGTGCAGTTCGAAGTAGAGCTGCCTTTTGCAGGAATGGCCATATCTATAACCCAACGCTTTCGCTTCTCCAGTACGATTGCTTCTGGTATGCTTTGCAGCAAATGTTCATCTGGATGCAGAAATTCCATGCTATTTTAACATCTTCCTTTTTAACTGATTTTAATAACCCCCTCTTCCTCTTTTTATTCTTATTCTTACAAAGCTGGGTTTTTGTGCTTCTTGCAACCACACATTTCATCACACAGTACTAGGACATAATGGATCTTCCAAGTACCATTAGGATACTCTTACCACTATATCGCACTATCCCTAAATTGATTTGGGATGATGGGGACAGCTGGATTCTGGCGCTGGGAAGAAATATTAACTAGGCTGTCCTGCACTGGAAGGAAGGATGCCTTTGCAGCCTTCTGCTAGCTGATTATATTATTTCAGTCCAGTAAAAAGGCAGTGCCCCTTATGTCCAGGAAACACTGACCCATGCCTTAGGAGGGTTTCCTCTCCAATAGGTTTTGATTATGTCTTGTAGTAAGTGCAGACAGCACCACCTGCTGTGCAATGTGCAGAATGAGATCAGCAGCAGCAGATGGACTGGAGCAATTAATTTCCCAGGTACTCAGAGAGCTTCTATCTGGCCCATGGGAAGCCTCTGGTCCCCAATGAGATATTTACTCCAGCACGTTTAAATAATATAAGCTGCTTGTGGGGTGGGAAAATGGGAGTCCATTATATTTGGAGCCTGCTATATTTCTGAGGTGTGCGTTGGTGCTTGGAGGAATCCTGGAACTTTGAGCCCATTCATTCATTCATCCAAGTTCCGTCTTTAATGCATGTCTCTAAAGTTAAATTTTATACTTGACTTCATTTATTTACTTTTCCGGCCCTTGACACCGTGGTGGGATCTTTGACGTGGCCCTCTGGCTACAAAGTTTGGAGACCCCTGTTCTAGGCCAAAAGTGGTTGGGCTAGAAACGGAAGACTTCCTCTGAGCTCTGGAAAAGAAGCTGAACTGCTGGGGAAAAAAATAATAATAATTGGACAGTGTTCAGCATATTTTCTGAGCCAATCTGATGTTTGGAAGTCACCCAAATAACCCCGCTTCCCGATCCCTCAGCCCCTTCCCTGCCAGCCCCCCCCCCGTGTTCCCCACCCCCATTTTTCCTTTTGCAGCAATTTTACTGAGTTGGGGGTCATGAGAATGGCAATTGTAAACAGAAACCAGGAGCCAGATCGATCATCCTGCCCTCTCTGCTTTCTTCTTGTGAGTGGCACAGCCTTTGCCATTGCAACCAGGGGCGGACCTAGTCAAAATGGTGCCCGGGACACCCAATAGAAGTGCGCCCCCATGGGAGCCCAGGTCTACCCACCAGAAGCAGCCCCGGGTAGACCTAGGCTCCCCTCGCGGGAGCCCAGGTCTACCCATTAGAAACAGCCGCAGGTAGACCTGGGCTCCGGAGCCCAGGTCTACCCGCACAACATTGTGGGGGCCACTGGCGCCCCCCTAGACGCCCCCAAGATGGCGCCCAGGGCTCGTGCCCCCCTGCCCCCCCTAGATCCGCCACTGATTGCAATGACAAGAGCCCTTGGGAAAATTACATCTCCCAAGAATGCAGGCCCACCTTTGAAGTGAGCATAGCAGAACGAGGAACCTCATCTGCAGGCCTGAAATTGGCATGTTTTGCTGGCCCCTCTCGCACACGGAGCTCTGCCCCAAGCCTCACAGACCCAGTCAACCCTGAAGCAGTGAAAACGGGTGCTTTCCGCTCAGCTGTGACAAGAGAGAGGTTTCTGCGGCGGAGACACGACCTTGTGCCATTCTCTGCCCAACCTTCAGAGTTCAGGGAACTTCCAGAGAGTTCTCAGCCAGAGAGTCACATTCAGCACTGCAAGCATCGTCTGGCCACGACGGAGGTTGGCTCCTTGGACTCCCTGCAACTTCACCCCACACTGCAAAGGTAGGAAAATGAATGGTCGATTCTGGGGGAAACTATTCCCTCTCAAGGGCTTTGACCTAGGAAGGGGTATGGCGATGAGTTCACAAAGCAAGGTGACATTGGGATTCTTGACCCAGGCTGGGAGCTCCCACCTTCGATTGCTCCCGCATCGTTGGTCCAACCGCTACATGATGGTATCTCAGCCTCGCCTACTTTGCAGGGTTGTTGTGAGGCTAAAGGGGCAGAATATGTACCGAAAAACCAGTAATGAGGATTCAAGGGATAAAATCAATATAAGGCAATCTGAGAACTGATAGAAGTTCACAGCATAGGAGCCTGATCCACTGTGCTATGGATCAAGATATCTCCCTGTTGTCTTGTCTCCCTTGACAATCTCCCTGTTGTCTTGTCTCCCTTGCTGCCTTGTCTTGAAAAACCAGTAATGAGGATTCAAGGGATAAAATCAACATAAGGACCATCTGAGAACTGATAGAAGATCACAGCATAGGGGCCTGATCCGCTGTGCTGTGGATCAAGACATCTCCCTCCCGAATTGCTAGGGGGTCTAAGCAAATTGTGCCCTTTCAGCCTCGGTCTTCCCCATCTGCAGTATGGGAATATTGACATTTACCTTGCAAAAATGCTGTAAGGACAGCATCGCTAAACAAATGTTTCTTGCAATGGGGTTCATCGTCGTGCAGTTTCTTTTTCATACTTAGCATTGAGTGATTTATTTAGACGGTTGCGTTTCGTCGTTGCAGGGCACAGCATCCTGCCCCCCCTCCCCACTGTTTAATCTTGTTCATTTTGAAACTGGATGTGGCCAGAGCTGCTTTGTCAGCCTTCTTGCCCCCTCGGCACAAGCAAGCAGTGATGCAGATGTTAAGAGCCCCTGTTGCTAGCCAGGGCCGGAAGCCCAGGCTTCTCCTCCCGCCAAGCTACCCACTCCATGAATGAGCCAAAGGGACTGTCTAACTGAAGATCAAAGCCAGTGGTGTCATTCAAATGATTTAGGAACAGGAACTCACTTTTGATTGGCACTTGTCAGGAACCCGGAACCAGCCACACAGCCCGTTAGGATCCGGAACGCCCGTTCTGGTCCATTCCCCCTGAATGACATCACAGCCTTTGCCCCCCTAGGAATCCGGAGTCGCTCCCTTTAACCCTCTGAGTGCCGGCCAACCAAGAAGAAAAGCTCTTTGCAGAGGAATTGGGAGGGGGGAGGAGGGAGAGTGAAGTGGGCAGAGTCAGCCCTAATTTTAACTAGTGGAACTGAGTTCCCCCGCGTTCCCCCTGCATGACATCACTGATCAAAGCCAATCACTCAAATGCATGAAGTTTAGCTTCCTTTGCACCGGCAATGCGGCTGCTGGAAGGGGACTGGAGGTGAAGGTTTTGAAAGGTCTGGTACAAGGGGAGGATGTCTTCCAGAAGGCAAATCCTTGAGACCTGGTGTCTTGACCCTGTGAATTGAAGGTGTGAAGGGAAAGGAAGGAGCTGCAGTTAGGGCTGCTTCAGCTCTATCAGATCTTTGCCCTGCCCAGACTGCAGGGTGAGGGGTAGATTGTGGCCAAGTCTCCTGCAAAACTGGATCCTATTGCCATTCCCAGAAGAGACCAAGTTGCCAGAGGAGAAGGCATCACATTCAGGGATGGCCCAAGATCTCCTCACACCCCCAACTGGAATTGGTGAATAACAATGCAGAGGACTAGCAGCTTTAATGAATACTCCATTTTTCTTTGACTAGGGTTGGCATCTGGAGGAATTCAGAATGAGAGGCTTCTTTTGGCTGCTCTTCCTGCCAGGTATGGAATGGCAGGCTTAACTCATGCCACCCACATCAAGTTGAACTTTGGGGCTCTGCTGCTCAGTGGTGTTCCTAGCTCCTGTGGCGCCTGGGGGCACACCTTCAGAGGTGCCACCCCCAGCTGGAGGTACACTCTCCTGCACTCCTTCCTCCCCCAGAGGCATTCTGAGGACCAGATAGGCTGTGCACACTGCCTTTCCAGTCCTCAAAAGGCCTAAAAAAATCACTTCCAATTTTTGGCCACGTCCGGTTTTCAGCTGTCACCGGAAGTGACAATTTTTGGCCTTCTGAAGGCCTTCTGAAGGCTAGAAAGGCCTCACAGGCCTTTTCTGCTCCCAGAATGCCTTTGGGGGGAAGTGGACATGAGGGGGAGGAAAACAGGTGGCCGCAGATGGCTGCAAACAGGTGGGATGCAGCACTGCCACCGACCCCCCCCTCTGGGGGCAACCCAAGACATTTGCCCCTTGACCCCCCCTATGTATGCTACTCTCTTAGGGCACAATGCTAACCTGGAATTCAGCCGGCACAGTTAGGCCAGCAAAGTTTGGCCAGCCCAGGGGACATCGTAAAGGTATACAGCCAGTTATCTGACTCCGAGAGTGATCCAAACGCACTTTACGGTGTCCCTTGGGCCAGACAAACTTTGCCAGCCTAACTGTGCCGGCCTAACTCCTGGCTCGAATTGCACTCTAAATGTCTAGTTTGAACCTTGTCTTTATTTCTTTTCTTATTGTTCAAGTAGGAGCTGGCTGGCTTCTCCCATGTGCTTCCTCATTTCAGGTGTCCTATGTACAATCAACCCATTGGGTAGAGACCTCCAGACTCTGAGTGCCTGGGACGGATCCTGCGTAGTGATTCCATGCAGCATCCAGAAGAAAATTGAGCTTAACCTAGGGGTCAAAATTATCTCACTGATTTGGTATTTTGACCCTGTTTATGACAACATCTTAAAAGACTATAATGGCACCATGCTGTTCAACGCCAGTGTCCCAGGAAATCACAAGATCACCACAAGTCCCAACTTTGCAGGTCGAGTGCGGTTTGTAGGGGATTTGAAGCAGAGAAACTGCAGTTTGAAGATCTCCCAACTCCGGAAAAATGACAGCGGTACCTACTTGCCAAGATTATATGGGTTGATTGACCACAAAACGGAGACATTTAAATGGAAAATTCACGCTCCAGTTAATGTTATGGGTAAGAATTTTGCGGGAACATTTATTTCCTCCTCATCCCAGACAGCAGTAAACTTTTAGTAGGGGGACAAAACCTCCCCAGTCCAAGTGTCAGCATCAAAGGTAACCTTGAATCCCGAAATGATGCTACAGTGTTATTGCTAACAGGCAGGGGCGGACCTAGTCAAAATGGCGCCTGGGGCACCCAATAGAAGTGCGCCCCCATGGGAGCCCAGGTCTACCCACCAGAAGCAGCTCCGGATAGACCTGGGCTCCATGGAGCCCAGGTCTACCCATTGGGACAAGCCACGGGTAGACCTGGGCTCCCTAGAGGGAGCGCAGGTCTACCAATTAGAAACGGCCGTGGGTAGACCTGGACTCCAGAGCCCAGGTCTACCGTGCAATGTTGCAGGGGCCACTGGCGCCCCCCTAGACGGCCCCAAGACGGTGCCCAGGGCTTGTGCCCCCCTGCCCCCCCCTAGATCCACCACTGCTAACAGGGAACCATCTTCCAGCTTCTGGAAGAAAATAGCAGGCATCCGTGTTGGCACATACAATGGCCTTTAGCTTAGCTCCCCATTGGGACTAAGGAACAGTTACTATGCCATGGTATGAAAGATCATGGAAAATTTGCATTTTAAGAAGGGATTTGAGGGAGACACACAAAGAAGACCTCCCTCAGCTGGTCCAAGAGGCAGTTCCAAACATACAGGGCAGCTAGGGAGAGAGGGTGGGTTCATTTAGGGCAGGGGTCCCCAATCAACCACCCAGGGTCCACATTTGGCCCACCACAAGCTTTTATCGAGCCTTTAGCAACTTGTGTTTTTTCGGAGCTTTTGCTAATGTTTGACGTTTTTACTCATTATCTCAGGGTGCAATCCTAGGGAGCAATCCTAACCTGGAGTTAGGCTGGCACAGTTAGGCCAGCAAAGTTTGGCCGGCACTAGGGACACTGAAGAGCGTGTTTGGGCCACTCTCGGAGTCAGGGAGGATGGAGCCATTTGGCATCCAGGGCAGCTTAGTATTCAGCGTAGTGCAGTGGTGTCATTCAAATGGTTTAGGAACAGGAACTCACTTTTGATTGGCACTTGTCAGAAACCCAGAACCAGCCACGGAGCCCGTTAGGATCCGGAACGCCTGTTCTGGTCCATTCCCCCTGAATGACATCACTGCCTTCACCCCCCTAGGAATCCGGAGTCGCTCCCTTTAACCCTCTGAGTGCCGGCCAACCAAGAAGAAAAGCTCTTTGCAGAGGAATTGGGAGGGGGGAGGAGGGAGAGTGAAGTGGGCGGAGTCAGCCCTAATTTTAACTAGTGGAACTGAGTTCCCCCGCGTTCCCCCTGCATGACATCACTGGCGTAGTGTCAGTATTCTCCAGGAAGAAGGAAACAGCACCAGGCATTTTTTTTCTTGTTGCTTAGCACTCAGCATGCACATACTTGCACATATTCCTTGACACTTGTACTCATTCTTTGTTTCTTCTGAAAATACTGTCAAAGATCAGTCTAGAAATTACTGACAGATCTTCCTGACATCCCTCAACAAGCATGTCAGTGCCTGTACAGAATCAAGCCGATTTCTTTCCGCAACAACTTCGTTTTGCCATTTGCTCCCAATGTGGCTTGCTGTGCTTCTTTTCTGACTGCAGAAACGCCTCCCAAACCCACAATCAGTTCCCAGGAAGTTGTAGAACGACAAAGTACAAAAGTGAGCTGCTCCGTTCCTTATCATTGCCCGGACGAGCCATTGCGGTTGACTCTCAGCTTGGAGGCACGCGATGGGAGGCAGGTGGCTTCGCGAGAAGCCAATGAAATCGGCAAGATCCAGACTACGCTGACCTTCGAACCAACTTGGGAGGATCACGGCAAAACACTGACGTGCTTGCTGAGTCACCAGGATGAGTCCGTGATATCCCAGAATTCACTGCTGCTGAATGTGAACCGTGAGTATGCAAAGTTGGGGGGGCATTGATGGGATCCTATGGGACTTGTCTTAAAACAGTGGTTCCCAATCTTTCTGGTACCAGGACTCCCTTTTCAGTTACAGTAACCTATCAGGACCAGCTGTGTCATCCTGGCGGAACGGCCCGGTACGCCGTTCTGCTAGTTCCGTGGACGGGCCCGGGCCGCGCCGCCTCTCCCGAGGACGGGCGAGCTGCTCCTGGGCCCGTCCGCCCTTCCGCACGTACGAATCGCTCTGAAATGGAGTGATTTGAGGTGCAGGGAGGCGTGGCTGCCTGGCCTCCACCATAGGGGTGGAGGGCTGCCAATCATCCGGGCATTCCGGTTCCTGGCGCGCCCGGATGACATCACTGATCAGGACCCCACTAAGACATAAGGCCAGAAGTGATGTCTGGTCTCCTATGAGCCTCTGGGCCTCCTAACCTTGCTGGCATGGGCTGCACCCTCCAATCTGTGCTCTGTTGTGTGCAGAGAATGGCTCCAGGAGGCCAAAAATAATCACCTCCTGGTTTTCCCTAAGACCCAGAAGTGACATTTTTAGGCCCTCTGAAGGCCTAAAAAGTCAGTTTTCTGGGCAGGGGGTCTAGTCGAGAGGGTAAAAGCCGCAGTAATTGCCCGAAGATAAGATCCGAAGGTTGGCAGTTTGAGAACACTGGAAGCTTCCGTGAGCGGCAGACCTTGAGAATGCAGGTGATAAGATTTGAGCTGAGCTGTCTCCAGCTGCCTGTGAGAGAGGAGTTGTGCTGGGCCAGCTGTTTCTTTGGTGGGAGCAAAGAAGCCGTTTATCAGCTGGCGGGAAGGCAATCGTGCGGCCAGAAAAAAAGACTGGACTATGAAAGTTTCATCTGAATGTACTGTAGTAGTTCTTGAAAGATAGAACCTCTTTGTGATTTGTAAAAAACCCTTGGGGTTTAGAAAAAATGCCTGCCTATGTAAACTGCCTTGAATTAAAGTCAAAGGAGCAATCTAATGACCAAGAAAGGCGGTATATAAATACCAGTATTATTATTATTGTGGGACGTGGTGGCGCAGCGGGTTAAACCGCTGCTGCTGGGCTTTCCGACCGGAAGGTTGGGAGTTCAAGACTGCACGATGGAGTGAGCTCCCGTTGCTTGTCCCAGCTCCTGCCAACCTAGCAGTTCAAAAGCACCTAAATGCAAGTAGATAAATAGGGACCACTTCGGTGGGACGGTAACGGCGTTCCGTGTGCTACGGCGTAGAGTCATGCCGGCCACATGACCACGGAAGCTTGTCCTCGGACAAAACGCCGGCTTTACAGGCTTTGAAACGGAGATGAGCACCGCCCCCTACAGTCGGTCACGACTAGACCATTCGGTCATGGGGAAACCTTTACCTTTATTATTATTATTATTATTATTATTATTATTATTATTATTATTATTATTATTATTATTATATTTTTATTTTTTTCTGAGAGTCAGGGAGGCCCCGCTGCCCTTCAGAACATGCTCTGAGTGTTTCCTTTCTTGTGATCTGCTGGTTCTGAGATATCTACGCCAGCACATTTAAATAGCCTGCTTGTGGGATGGGGGACTGGGAATCCATTAAAATGTGTGCTATACGTCTGTGCTATACCTTTGTGCCCATTCATTCATCTGTCTCTAATGTATTCATTTAAATTTTATTTTTGAATGTATTTATGTTTTCAGCCCTCGACACCATGTCCGGTATTTGATGCAGCCCCCTGGCTAAAAGGTTTGGAGACCCCTGGTCTAACTCAATATAAAGCGGCTTCTTATTTTCTTTCCTGGACTTCCAGCCTCGTGACTCCCGTCATATCTTTTCAGCCTAATGGCTGCCTTTTTTTGGTTTGCTTTTGTGCAGATGCTCCCCAAAGTCCCATGATAAAAGCTACACCCGGAAGGACCATCCGAGCGGGGGAGAGACTCTCTCTGGAGTGTACAATCGAAAGCAGCTACCCAATGGCTGAATACCAGTGGTATAAGGACAGTGCAAGGCTTTCTCAACGGACAGGCTCCAAAATTGAATTCGACCCCATAGAAGAGGGTGACGCTGGGACTTATAAATGTAAAGTTTCAAACAAAGTTGGGTACAGAGAAAACCAACTAACAATTGCTGTCCAATGTGAGTTAATTGAGGGGATGGGGTAGTAGCAGGCATGAGAGTCTCCTGCCACGAACGGTCTTCTGGAGCTGGAGCAGCCCAATATCTCCCAGTGCACGAAGGAGCATGCCACAGGCTGCCCTCCCTTGCCCGAAAATATGCCAGTGTTTCAGCTCAACACTCCCCCCCCCACCGGACATTTCCTCTCCGTCTCTCTCCCCTTCCTCCTTTGCACCGTACAATATGTTTGGACCACTCTCGGAGTCAGAGAGGCCAGCACACAGACGTGCACCATCCTCCCTGACTCCGAGAGTGGTCCAAACGCTGCTCCCTTGTATCTGGCATTCAGAGGTAAATTTCTGAGGTAAAATTCTGAGGTAAATATGAGGTAAATAAAGCAAAGTTTGGCCAGCACAAGGGGCACCATAAAGTATGTTTGGACCACTCTCGGAGTCAGAGAGGCCAGCACACAGACACGCACCATCCTCCCTGACTCCGAGAGTGGTCCAAACATGCTTTATGGTGGCCCTTGTGCCAGCCAAACTTTGCTGCCCTAACTGTGCCGGCCTCCAGATTAGGATTGCGCTCTAAGAGCCACAGGAGGGAGTGTGATGATGGAACAAACGGGGACTCTTGCTAAAGAGAGGAGCAGCTTCACGGAATGCCCCTTTGTCCTCTTGGTATGGATAGTGACCCCCTCCCCCAAACACCTCCACCTGAAGTCCTAATCTCAGTCTCTCTCTTCCAGATTTACCAAAAGACACCAGAGTCACTGGGGCAGCGCAGGTCATCCACGAAGGGAACGAAGTGGTGCTGTGTTGCTCTTCCCGAGGAGTCCCACCCGTGGACCGTTACGAATGGTATAAAGGACTCACTCAGTCCAGTCCGTATAGGAAGGGTTTGGAACTGCGTTTTGACGCCATTCACTCCGGCGATTCCGGGACGTATTATTGCGTCGCCCACAACCGGCTTGGAAATTCATCCTCTCCACCGGTCGTGCTGGATGTTCTTTGTAAGTCATGCAAATTCAGGGCGCGGGGGGCGAGGGCTGTGCAGAGGGAACTCTCATTTATTTATTTATTTATTTATTTATTTATTTATTTATTTATTTATTTATTTGAAAGGCTTATAGCCCACTTTTTCTAAAAAAAAAAAAAAAAGGTTAACGGTGCAATAGTTAGGCCGGCACAGTTAAGCCAGCAAAGTTTGGCCGGCACAAGGGCCACCTTTCCTGCCTGTGGCCATGGCACCACCCCTGTACAGAATGACCTCATTGCAACCCAGTGTCAGGGGGAGGGCGCACGTCTGTGTGCTGGCCTCTCTGACTCTGAGCGTGGTCCAAACTACTTTACAGTGGCCCTTGTGCCAGCCAAACTTTGCTTTATTTACCCCAGAATTTTACCTCAGAAATTTACCTCAGAAATTTACCTCAGAAATTTACCTCAGAATGCCAGATACAAGGGAGTGGCGCTTGGACCACTCTCGGAGTCAAGAAGGATGGTGCACGTCTGCTTGCCGGCCTCTCTGACTCCGAGCGTGGTCCAAACATACTTTACAGCGGCCCTTGTGCCAGCCAAACTTTGCTTTATTTACCCCAGAATTTTACCTCAGAAATTTACCTCAGAAATTTACCTCAGAATGCTAGATACAAGGGAGTGGCATTTGGACCACTCTCAGAGTCAGGGAGGGTGGCGCACGTCTGTGTGTGGGCCTCTCTGACTCCGAGCGTGGTCTAAATATGCTTTACGGTGGCCCTTGTGCCGGCTAAACCTTGCTGGCTTAACTGTGCCAGCCTCATTCCAGGTTAGGATTGTACTCTTAAGTACACAACATTAAAAATATAACTTTGAGATGTATATAAAATGTATTAAGTGCATCAAAAAATAACAACAGACAGTACAGGCGTGCCCCGGTATCCACTGATTCAGTATCCATGGTTGCAGTTATCCACAGGAAATCCCAATTCGTAAGAGATGCTGGCGCTCATTCTTTCCTCTTTTTGGTGCATGTGCACAAGGTCTCGTTCTGGTGCACGTTCCCTAACTAGGTGCATTCAAGGCGACATCTTCGTGGCCTGTGTTTTCACGTCTGAATGGATTTTTCAGATCCTCCCAAGAATGTCAAGTTGACCAATCAAAGCCCTCTGCCCATCAAGGAAGGAAACAGTGTCATGCTGAATTGCTCCGTGGGCAGCAGCAACCCACCTGTCCACAGGTACAAGTGGTCCAGAAATATGAGGGGTAACACCGTGGAAGGAAGCCTACTGATCTTCAGCGCAACACCGAGAGATGTCGGACCTTACAGCTGTGAAGCTTGCAATTCCGTCAAGTGCATCACATCAATGACAATCTATGTGGATGTGCTCTGTGAGTGATGCCAATTTCTTAGCCTTAAGCGCTCAAATCCCTATCGCAGGCAATTGGAGCATTCTCAAGGGGAGAGGGAAAGGGGACGGGCAATAGGGCGCAGGCCCTGTAATATTTTTCACTGCTCGCTCACTCTCTACGTTCGAGGACAGGGGTTTGTCCCAGGGCTCCACAGGGTAGTCAGCTCTGATCTCCTGGGCTGGTGGCAGTCAATTTAAACCACCAAGACTTCCCCCCAATAAGGTGCATGTCCAACTGTAGGGGAACGGGAAGGGAGTAAGCCCTAAGCACTAGGCTGTACTGCCCTGGGCCAGCAGGTGGTCACTGGTAGCCCTCCTCTTTTCACCACAGGTAGCCCAATCCTAAGCTTCTTGGCACCCAGGGCTCCATCAGCCATGGTTTACATGTGGTTCTCCTTCTTCCTTTTCTCCCCCATATTTCCCCACTTCCATGCTTCCTTCCATGCTTGTCTCATGCCTCCCTGGGGCACCTGGTGGGCCACTGTGAGATACAGGAAGCTGGACTAGATGGGCCTTTGGCCTGATCCAGTGGGGCTCTTCTTATGTTCTTAAGGCCCAGGTTGGGTTGCAAGTTGTTATAGCTCCTCCCCCACACACAAGATAGCAAATTCTGTTTCATTTACCTCAAAATTTTACCTCAGAAATTTACCTCAGAGTGCCTGATACAAGGGAGTGGCAACAGGATGCAGGCATCTTGTTGTCCTGTGTGCTCCCTGAGGCACCTGGTGGGCCGCTGTGAGATACAGGAAGCTGGACTAGATGGGCCTTTGGCCTGATCCAGCAGGGTTCCTCTTATGTTCTTATGATATCCAACGTGTCCTGATGTTTCATTTTCTTGCTAGGGGAAGTAATTGAGTCTCTCTAACTGAGAACCAGAGAGAGAGAGAGAGAGAGAGAGGGAGCACAAGGTGACCAGATGTCATAACTACAAACCACACCTTTGTGTGGTACAAAGATGATCTGCAGTTGAACTCGGCAGACACCACGTGGGCTCTCTCAAAGGCGGTTCCAGATGCTTCTGTCGAGTTGTGTTTGTGCTTCATCGTGTTTGTTCCTTGCCACGGCAGGGAAGTTTGCTTTTAGAAGCTGTGGGCTAATGTCAGGTTCAATGGATACAGGCATAGCCATTCCGGGGGAACACATCTCTGGTCAAGGTGAACGGCGCTTGTAGAAGATGAGAGCGTTGAGACTGGTGAACCCCCATTCTTGGCGTCAGGATGGATGCTTGGAAGAGAGCTGTTGAGTCCAATAAGACCGTGATGAGAGTCCAAATTGCACAGCTTGGCTTTTGTGCTGTGGAATCAGCATCTATCTGGTCCTGGTGGTGGTGGTGGTGGGTCATTTTATTGCGTTCAGTTGTCCGGGTGTCTCCAGGTCATGCTTCGTTGGTGTCCTCCTTTCCTGCAGATGGCCCCAAGGATGTGAGCATCACTCAAGAGCCAAAAGGACGGATCCTTGAAGGCAGTCAGGTTCGGCTGAATTGCAACGTGGGACCGGCCAATCCCAAGGACCTCACCTACGTGTGGTACAAAGATGATCTGCAGCTGAGCTCGGCAGACGCCACGTGGACGATCTCAAAGGCGGTTCCAGACGATTCTGGCACCTACTCTTGCGAAGCCAGGAACAGTGTGGGCAAATCGCAGTCCTCGACAGTCACACTGGATGTTCTGTGTGAGTAAGAGAATACAAGAATGCTGGAAAGAAACGGATGCCATGATTCAAGAGCCTAATGCCATTGCCTTAGCCTGTATTTAGCACTCCTCTCTATATCTAGCTGAGATGCCAAGGCTAGCCTTTGATGCTTTCCACTTGAGGTTTTATGTTTCTAGATGCAGGATGATTTTTAAAAAATCAGTATTCAATCAAACAAGTTCCTTGTCTCCTGTGGTTGGAAGTGATTTCAAAAAGGCACAGTTTTTACCACCTCATATGTTGTTTGTGTGTACTGGATCTCAGCAGGCAGACTTTGATTGACAGAGTATCAGCAATTGTCCCCCCTCTTCTTTTTCCAATCCAGCAATTGGGAGGAGGAGGAGGAGCTGTGGAGGCAAGTGGGTGGGTGGAGAGGTGGGCGGTCCCTGCTAATCGGTCCCTGAGGCAACAGTTTCAGTTGGCCTCATGGATGGGCCGGCCCTAATGATGGGGACCAATGATGGGGCCAATAGTTGAGCTGCTGCCTTCTTCCTCCCTGGCAGATGGGCCTCGCAATGTCTACGTGTCCTTGAGCCCTTCGGAAACGGTCACCGAGGGAACGGATCTCAGGATGCTGTGTAAGAGCGATGCCAACCCAGTGGCGACTTCTTATGACTGGTCCTGGAATGGAGAACAGAAGCTGTCCGAGAGCTCCAGAATCCTGACGCTGCCAGAAGTCCAGGTCAGGCACTCAGGAGCTTATCGATGCCGAGCCAAGAACCTGGTTTCCATCGGGGAGTCGGAACCGCTGCATCTCACTGTGTCCCGTGAGTCGTTCCTGGCGCACTGTCTTTCCTTTGGCCAAGTGCCTCCTTGTGATCAGGCTGAAGCCTCTTGCCATTTGCTGCAGCCCCTGCCAACTGCGGCTCTTCTGCTTTTGCTTTTGTGTAGTCAGCAGGGCGACGGTGCTGAAGCGGACCCTGATCGGCCTTGGCATTGCTCTGGTCCTGCTGATGTTCTCGGCGCTCGTTGTTTTTGGCCTGCGGAGATGGTAAGTGATGCTGCTGCCCATGGATGGGGAAGGGGATGCCTTTTACCCAAGAGAGTCTCAACCTGAGGACCTGTCCCCATGAACCAGGATGCCTTGTGGAACCCATAAGAGTTGATCTCCCACTGGCAGAGGCGAACCTAGAGGGGAATCACAGCACTAGGTTTTGCAAGCAGCCACTCCTCCTCCTCTTCGGAACCATTCCCAGCGGCTGGAGCCAAACACAGGTTCCGAATGGCTCCGAAGAGAAGGCGGGGGGAGCAGCTGCTTGCAAAACTTAGTGCTGTGATACCCTTCTAGGCATGCCTCTGGCCTTAGGCAGTAGATTGGTTGGGGAGGGGGCACCCAGCTCCATGTTTTCTCCCGTCTCCAGAGCTCCTGCTTCTTCCGGTTGAATTCTGTGTGAATTCAGAAAGGAATGGAGGAGAGGGAGGAGATGTTCCTCTCCTCCTTTGAAAACCTGGGGAGAGGTTGGAGAAGGGATGGACAAAGTAGATGACACACCACCAGATAAGGAAGGCAGCATTTGACATGCTGATTCAGACTTGGAGCAAAACAGCGGCTACCTTGGCTCCGAATGACCCCGAAGAGGGGGAGCAGCTGCTGGCAAAACTCCCCCTATAGGCTTACCACCGTCCACTGGGTCAGGCTCTCAGTCCACCCAGCCCTCGATCAGCCCTGCAGATGCCGTGTGGCTATGATGTCATGCAGAGAGAGCAGGTTGTCAGTAAATACGGGGAACGACTTTTTCTTTTTCTTCCGCGACAGCAAGAAAGAGATTGATCCCAGCACTGGCCAGACACGGAGAGCCTCGTTTTTTGTGAAGAAGGTGAAGTATTATTCCCCCCCCCC
>JAJKFI010000022.1:8206557-8218087 GCA_029204185.1 Lerista edwardsae
GAGAGAGAGAGAGAGAGAGAGAGAGAGAGAGAGAGAGAGAGAGAGAGGAATGCCTCAAATGATACTGCAACATTTTGGCATATAATCTAAAAAGAATGTGCTTTTTAAAATAATGTGTTTTTCTTATATGCAAATGTAATCTGGTGAATCTGGGACATGGTGGCGCAGTGGGTTAAACTGCTGCTGCTGGGCTTTCTGACCGGAAGGTTGGGAGTTCAAGACCACGCGACGGAGTGAGCTCCTGTCGCTCGTCCCAGCTCCTGCCAACCTAGCAGTTTGAAAGCACCTAAAAATGCCAGTAGATAAATAGGTACCACTTTGGTGGGAAGGGAATGGCGTTCCGTGCACTATGGCATATAGTCATGCCGGCCACATGACCACGGAAGCTTGTCCTTGGACAAACGCGGCTCTACAGGCTTAGAAACGGCGATGAGCCCCGCCCCTTACAGTCGGTCACGACTAGACCATTCGGTCGTGGGGAAACCTTTACCTTTATTCTGGTGACAGTGCAATCCTACATGTTTATTCAGAGGTTCACTGAGTTTAGTAGAGCTTAGTTAGAGTGCATAGAAGTGCAGCCTTAACTGACTTACGGTCAGTGGTGTCATTCAAATAAATTAACAACCGGTTCTATGACGTCATAGCCGGAGCAAAAAAACCCCCAAAGCCAGCTGAGGTAAGCAAGTGGGCAGGGCCCGGCCGTTTAATAACCGGTTCTATAGAACCTGGGAGAACCCCCTGAATACCACCACTGCTTACGGTGCAATCCAGGAATGGACATTGTGCTGCTGACACAGGGGCTTGGACCAGCACCCCCAGGCCAGCACTTGAGCTCTCCGGTTGTCGTGAGGACAAAAGGAGGGAAAGAAGGAACCGTGTGAACCACTCAGAGCTCCTGGGAGGAAGGATTGTATTAACAAAGTGAAAAAGAAAAATTAAAGGGCTTATTCCTGTTCACTGCTGCCATCTGGTGGCACACATGGGACTTGCAAAAAATGTACCTGGGAAAAAAGACTTGGAGCCGTGGGACTTGCAAAACAAAGCAAAAACAAAAAAGGTTGAAAAACTCTGAATTGCATGATTAGAAAATAAAGCTAATAAAGTCATTTGCAAACTGTCAATAAGCACTATGTTCTCTTTTGGACAAATGCATTTTTCTTTGGCATTATTACAGATGCTCTTCCACCTTCTGGGAGAATATATGATATAGGCAGAGGTGTTTGAAAACGGTGTTATTGATTTTACTGAGAAGTCAGTCCATTACGAGACCAATCCTATCCAACTTTCCAGTGCTCAGGCAGCCTCAGGGTGATGGAACGAACGTCCCCTTACCTTGAGGAGGCCTCCTTGACTCTTCCCCTCCATGCGGGGGGAATGCCTTGTTGTCATGGCTGCACTCGTGCTGGAAAGTTGGATAGGATTGAGCCCTGTGCTATTCAGTAAGGGCACCAACCTAACCTGGAGTAAGGCCGGCACAGTTAGGCCAGCAAAGTTTGGCCGACACAAGGGACATCGTAAAGCACATTTGGACCACTCTTGGAGTCAGGGAGGCCGGCACACAGACGTGCGCCATCCTCCCTGACTCCGAGAGTGGTCCACACATGCAGAGGCGGCTCTACAGGGAGGGCAAAGCTCTAAGTGTTGCAAGGAGCCTTACCCTGTCATGTAAATCCCGCCTCTCCTTTGCTGCTGTAGCCAGTAAGCAACACCAAGATGTCGCTTTTCCCTGTGAGGATTGGCTAGAACAGTGCAGGAGAGGAGTATTTCCACTGCAAGGTAAGGCTTCTTGCAAAACTTAGAGCTTTGCCCTCCCTTAGATCTGCCCCTGCAAACATGCTTTAGGGTGGCCCTTGGACTGGCCAAACTTCGCTGGTCCAACTGTGCCAGCCTAACTCCAGGTTGGGATGTTGCCCTTGGGCTGGAATCCAATGGTAATATGTATCAAGTCAGTGCATATCTTGTTGCATTGCACGTGGCAAAGACCCTGAAGGCTGTAGGGTCAGCTGGGATCATGACGATGTGCAGGGGACTATTTAAGGCAGACTGTTGCGGTTGGCATTCATCGGTGAGGGGGAAAAAAGCAGCTCAGTGACCATGCTTGAGAGCAGCAGTTGAGCCACGAAAGCACACAGTTCTGGGCACCTCCAGGTGGTTCCAGGAAACTCCCCGGGCCGGAGCCCAGGAAGGTGACTGCCAGTCGGAGTTGGCACTGCTGAAGCAGCTGGATCTCTGCTCTGCCTCCATGCAAGGCAGCTTCTGCGGCTGACGTGACTGCCGGACAGGTCGATTGCAACAGCGGTTGCTTCCCATGACTTCAGAGGGCGGCTCTCGGAGCACGGCTGGGTCATGTGGTTTCTTCCCATTCGAAGGGGAAGTTGCCACAGACGATGCGGTCCGGCCAAGGGAGGTGATGGGGAAGCAGGTGGAGAGTGCTGTATGGCAAAGAGACATTGTCCTGCCAGCTTGTGGTTCCTCTGTAGAGAGCTGATCTGCGCAGTAGCATCACAATAGGGGGTGCAGTCCACACCGGGTGCCACTCTCAGGCAGAGGCAGATCTAAGGGAGGGCAAAGCTCTATGTTTTGCAAGAAGCCTCACCTTGCAGTGGAACTCACTCCTCTCCTGCACCGTTTTAGCCAATCCTCACAGGGAAAAGCAACATCTTGGCGTTGCTTACTGGCTACAGCAGCAAAGGAGACGAGGGATTTACATGACAGGGAAAGGCTCCTTGCAAAACCTAGAGCTTTGCCCTCCCGGTAGATCCGCCTCTGCTCTCAGGAGGGGGTGACACCGCATCCGTCTTGCATCTTTGACCCACTTTGGGCCCAGCTGTTTCATGCTCTCCCCACCAATGGCGTTTTTGCTGCTTGCTGGCGAGAACACAAAGCAATTGGGCCTGGAACGGGCTTTAGATTGCCCAAGTGGTCCAGAAGTGGGCTTTTGGCATTTCAGGTAATGTAAGAGCCTGGACAGTCAGGGCGATGCGATTATACCACTACATCACTCTAAAGCTTCCAGAGTGCTGAGCATCTCCTGGTATGCGCCACACCACGTGCCACACCAGACGCACACACAGGAATGTAACCAGTGATGTCATGTAGGGGGAACGCGGGGGAACTCAGTTCCACTAGTTAAAATTAGGGCTGACTCCGCCCACTTCACTCTCCCTCCTCCCCCTCCCAATTCCTCTGCAAAGAGCTTTGCTTCTTGGTTGGCCGGCACTCAGAGGGTTAAAGGGAGCGACTCCGGATTCCTAGGGGGGCGAAGGCAGTTATGTCATTCAGGGGGAACGGACCAGAACGGGTGTTCCGGATCCTAATGGGCTCCGTGGCTGGTTCCGGGTTCCCGACAAGTGCCAATCAAATAAAAAGTGAGTTCCTGTTCCTAAATCATTTGAATGACACCACTGAATGTAACTACAGTAATATAGATAGATGTGACAGTGAGGGCGCAATCCTAACCTGGAGTTAGCCCGGCACAGTTAGGCCAGCAAAGTGTGGCCGGCACAAGGGCCACCGTAAAGCACCTTTGGACCACTAAAGAGGCCAGCCCACAGACGTGCGCCAGCCTCCCTGACTTCATGAATCTTTCCCTTTGGGTTGTTAAAAACAGACTTGATCAGTGCTTTAACCATTGAGCAATCGGCCCCCTGCCTCTGCGGCCTTGCTCAAGCTTGCATGCGGCTTCTGTGCAGGCTCCAGCGTGCATGCGATTCTGTTGGGGTGTGTGGAAGAGGGAGGGAGAGCCGTGAAGCAAAGAGAATGGTCAACATGCTCCCCTTTCTTATACCACTGTGGGAGGGCTGTTGGTTGACAGACAGGCCCAGTAGTGTAGCTAGAGGGGGGGTCACACCATTGTATTTTGCATGGCACCTCAATGCACCATGCAAGCAACCCCTCCTCCTCCCCTTCGGAGCCATTCCAGTTGGCCAGAGCAAAATGGAGGCGACATTTGGTGCTACCGGAGGAAGAAATGAGAATTGGCTTGCTTGAGAAATAATCCTGCTTAAATAAGGATATCGAACTCTGGTCTGGGGAACCCTGCAGTGTCTTGAAAGATGGTCAAGGGGTTCCTCAAAGTGTGTGTGTGTCTAGGAACAGATCCCCTGTGGATACTGACATCCAACTGCATGCAAAAGGTTTTCCCGCAGATAAAATTGTTGGCTCTTGCAAGCTCCAATTGCATATGCACGTGAGGACAGCTGAGAGCTGTCAACAAGCTCAAAGCATTCGATGCTGGTTTTTATGGGCTTTATTGCAAACAGAATTTAGGCAACGCTGAAGAAATACCCAAGATCTCCCTTCCCAAACAAACAAACAAACAAACAAACAGACAGACAGACAGACAGACAGACAGACAGACAGACAGACAGACAACACTGTCCTTCCATTGCACAGAATTGTCCATGGTTTGGCACATCAATGCGCTAAGCACAATTGAAGTGCTCATTGCACATTCAACATGAGAAAATGCTCCCAATTGTAGCTGGGCCGTTGAGAGGGAGCTGAATATCCATTAAAGTCCATCTGGGTTGTGCTTTACAGTCAATGCGCCGAATGCACTCCGTGCTTTGCGGGATGTGCTTTTGGCAGAGGGCCTGGTGCGCGGCCCTCGCAGATCTGGTCACAGGAGGCCTCGGTGGCCGTACGGGTCCCAGGGAATTCGCTCGGGAGACTTGAACCGGTTCCCCCATCAGTTCCTGTTTCTTTGACCCCCTTCTCGGGACGCCTGCAGCAGGAACACGGTGACTCCGAAGCCTGGAGTTTCCTGCACGAGCCACGGAAGCAGCTCGTGAAATTCCTTCGGATGGCCATGGAGGAGAAGAAGAACACGATGGGGTCCAAGGTGGTGTTGAGGGCACTGATGATGAGGACATCTGACCTCCAGGCGGAGCTGTTCTTCAGAACGTAGCCCACGACGTGGGAGATGTTGTAGGGCGCAAAGCAGATGGCAAAATTGAGCAGCGTGGCCACGGCCAGACCCACGGCCCGCTGCTTCTTGTGGGGCTGGATGTTGGGCAGGGAGGCCAAGATGCGGATCACATTCACGTAGCAGAAGAAGGTGATGAGGAACGGGATGCAGAAGAGGGCCACGAACAGCTCCAGCCGGAAAGGGAGGACGATGGACAGCTGGGCCGGAGTGAAGTCGTCGTAGCATTTGAACTTCTCCGAAGGGCTGGCCTCGGTCTCATTGTAGTTCTGGATGATGAAGGTCACACTGAGGTGAGAGTAGGCCACCAGCCAAAAGCAGAAGCTGGCTGCGACGGTGTAGGCCGGCCGCCGCAGCAACTTGTACTTGACCGGATAGGCGACGTTCAGGTAGCGCTCCACGCTGACGGCCATGAGGAACAGCGTGCTCAGGTAGATGCTGCTGTAGAAGCAGAAGGTGGTCAGAGGGCAGAGGAACTCGGGCAGAGGCCAGCTCATGTCCGCGGCGGCCTCCACCATCTTGAAGGGCAGGAAGAGCAGCAGGATCAGGTCGGAGACCGTCAGGTTGAGCAAGAGGATGTCGATGGGGGCCGGCTTCTGGCGCACCTTCACCAGGAAAGTGTAGCAGGCCAGGAGGTTGGAAGGGAGGCCGGTGAGGAAGGTGAAGATGTAGAAGGCCAGGATGACGTGGTTGTGGGCCATCACTCAGCTCCTAGAAGGGAAGGGAGCATTTATGGTAGACTTTGAAGGAAGCCTGTGTCTTACAGGTGATCTGTGTGGCAGTGATGTCATGCAGGGGGAATGCGGGGGAACTCAGTTCCACTAGTTAAAATTAGGGCTGACTCCGCCCACTTCACTCTCCCTCCTCCCCCCTCCCAATTCCTCTGCAAAGAGCTTTTCTTCTTGGTTGGCCGGCACTCAGAGGGTTAAAGGGAGTGACTCCAGATTCCTAGGGGGGCGAAGGCAGTGATGTCATTCAAGGGGAACGGACCAGAACGGGTGTTCCGGATCCTAACGGGCTCCGTGGCTGGTTCCGGGTTCCCGACAAGTGCCAATCAAAAGTGAATTCCTGTTCCATATCATTTGAATGACACCACTGCTGCGTGGGCTTGGCATCCATGGATTTCAGTATGCGCGGATGCTAAGACTATGGCTAGACGACCTCAGAGGACCTCCTGAATGCGGCCAAACCAAACCCACTATTGGTTTGCGCCATAAACTTCTGGTTCCGTTCGGAGGCCTTTTGAGGCCCCACCGTGGATTAACTGCAGTGGTGTCATCCAAATGATTTAGGAACAGGTACTCGCTTTTTATTGGCACTTGTCGGGGTCCGCCCACCGGAAGTGACGTCATAAGCCGGCAGTGATATCGTGGCAGGAAGTGAGGTCATAGCCGGAAGTGATGTCATGATGCCGCCGCCGCCGCCACACTGCCGGCCTGCTTGCCTCTTCACAGAAAGTGCAGGCAACGGCTGCGGGCGTGCAGTACGCATGCGCAGCTGCTGAGCCAACCAGCCGACGGGGCCAGCTTCGAGTGGGCGGGGCCAGCTCAACTTCTAGGAACTGGTACGCACGTAGTGGTGCATAGTGGGTGCATGACATCACTGATTAACTGCCATGCGGAATCCAGTATCCGCAATGGGTCTTGCAACACTTTGGGGTGCAATCCTAACCTGGAGTTAAGCCGGCACAGTTAGGCCAGCAAAGTTTGGCAAGCACAAAGGACACCGTAAAGTATGTGTGGACCACTCTCAGAGTCAGAGATGCCAGCACACAGATGTGTGCCATCCTCCCTGACTCCAAGAGTGGTCCAAATGCACTTTATGGTGGCCCTGGTGCTGGTCAAACTGCACCAGCCTAACTCCAGGTTAGGATTGTGCCCTGAATTTGAAGTCAGTCATTCTCAAGCTGCTTCCTCACTCTAATGTGCTTGCAAAATCACCAAGTCATGATCTGTTTAGCAATTGCATCAGGCAGAGGCCATGGCAAAAGAAGACCCTGCTTTCAAATTTCACTATAATTCAGAGCGCAATCCAAAACTGAAGTCAGGCTGGCATAAACTAAGTCAGCAAAGTTTGGCCAGTGCAAGAGCCACCATAAAGTGTTTTTGGACTACTCTCGGAGTCAGGGAGGATGGCCACGTCTGTTTGGACTCCAAGAGTGGTCCAAACAAACTTTATGGTGGCCCTTGTGCTGGCCAAACTTTTCTGGCTTAACTTGTGCCGGCCTAACTCAGTTTAGGATTTTCTTCCATCATTCTCATTTATAAGCTCGATTTCATTTATATCCTCAATCTGTTCCTTACAATCATTGCAATAACATTCATTCCGCAGAGTTAAGATTTAAGTTGCTTTAAAGTATTCCTCACAGTCAAATTCCAAAAGTGAAATTTGGCAAAGCTTTGAGAATTTGAGTGTTGAACCATTGTCAGATTTCACACTTCACCTTTACCTTGCACAAGAAGAAGGGTTCCCTTTGACATCTTCGTTTGGGAAAAGGAGAAAATTATACTCAAAAATGTCCATGTAGATAGTTTCTGATTCTTACCCACTTTTCATGTTCACAGAAACAGAATTCCTTCTTAGTAGGTTCCATTAATGATGCTAATTTTAGGTCCATAGTTCATGATTTTGGCTGCAATCGTAAATACACCTACAGACCAATCCTATGCAGGTCTACTCAGAGGTAAGTCCCTTTGTATTCAATGGGCATACTCCCAAGAAAGTGTGCATATGATTGTAGTAAGTCCCCTTGAACTTAATGGCTTACTGAGAACAGCATATTGAATAATCATACATAGGTGCGTGCTCCTTGATTCTCTATTTTACAATACACATTTTTTTAGTAAGGTATTATTTGAAAAGAGAGAATATAAATATTCCAGCAATGTTTTCTATTCTTACTTGTGTCCTAGTGGCTCTGCTTGGTCCCCAAAGGAAACTCGGAATCACTGCCTTGCACAGTTGATCCACTGGCCAGTCTGAAGCGAAATGCAATCCTCTGAAAATATGTAGCAAGATATAGTGCTTGCAGTGTAAGAAAACCGAAGTGTCGGGTATAAACATGCAAGCATCTTTTTGTCATCTCTTGGAGGAAGTAGGGGTGTCCGGAAACCAAGGGGCTTGTCGAAACTCAAACAGGAAATACAGTAAAAAAAAACTAGCAATGTCCAATAGTTCATTCGGAAACTGCTCTGATGGGTGGGAAGAAGTCAGCTTGGATAATATGACAAATGTCCAAAGTGTTGCAAACTTTTCACGGAATCAGGGCCAACTTCTCAACTTTTTTTCGGGCTTTCCCTTCTCCCCTGTCTCCAATTGCAGATTGATCATTCCCAAAGTGAAAGTGAAAATTGAAAGGATGAGATTTGAGAGGAAAATCAAAGGAAAAAAAAAAGAACCACAAAGCAGTCACGCCATGATTCTGCTGGTCCATGGATACAAAGTGTGGAAATTCTGTTCCTTGGACCCAAGATTCTGAGCACAATCCTAACCTGGAGTTAAGCCGGCACAGTTAGGCCAGCAAAGTTTGGCCAGCACAAGGGACACCGTAAAGTATGTTTGGACCACTCTCGGAGTCAGAGAGGCCAGCACACAGACGTGCGACATCCTCCCTGACTCCGAGAGTGGTCCAATAATGCTTTATGGAGGCCCTTGTGCCGGCCAAACTTTGCTGGCCTACCTGTGCCAGCTAAACTCCAGGTTAGGATTGTGCTCTCAGTCTAATGTCATTTGGAAGGGAAGAAGCAAGTGGATCAGATTGAAGATGTTATATGTCATGAGAACTATGGTATGGCTTGGAACCTCATAATTCCCTCTTATTTAGGCGGCCAAAGCTCCAGGGTAGAGCACATGCAGAAGACCATTCATTCATTCATTCATTCATTCATTCATTCACTCACTCACTCACTCACTCACTCACTCACATTTTTTTTATGTTCCCCTTCCTTCAAGGAGCTCAAAGTGCTGAACATAGTTCCTCCCCTTCTTTTATCCTCACAACAACCCCATGAGGTAGGTGTGGTTGGGAAAGAGTGACTGGTCCCAGGTCACTCAAGAAGCTTCATGGCTGAGTGGGGATTTGAACCTGGATCTTCCAGGTCCAAGTCCAACTCCCAAACCACTACCCCATCCTGGCTCTCAAGATCCCAAGTTTCGATCTTAGCACCTCCATGTACTACTGGGAAAAACCCTCCTCTGGACCCCAGGAGAACCTGCTGCTGATCAGGGTAAACTCAGCTCAGCCAGACGGTCCAGTCATCTCAGTATCAGGCAACTTCTACATCCTTGACCAAAGGCATGGAGACGTCCGTACAGTCAATATCTTTGTGAAGTTCAACTGTGAAGTTCAACAGCAATGAATGGCCTGGCTGCACGTCCAGTGACCACTTCCCCTTCCTGTGGTGCTCAGTTAGAAGACGGTATGTCATGATGTGTCGCCCTACTTTGGGTGTCACCAGGAGAGACGGAGAGTGACGGGGCTTTGATGCATGGGTTTATTCCACCCCTAAACTTTAACCTGCCGTTCTCAGGTCCCAAGGTGTTGATGAAATATGAACCGAGATCCAACACAACACCAAACCATGCCAAGTGCTGCTCCCTTGCCCAAAGATGGGCCAGCTCTGCTCCTCCAAAGTTCTAGCTGGGCATTATCCTCTCCTCTTCTTCTCTATCCCCACTTTTAATCCAGGTAGCAGGAAGGAGGAGGAGGAGCAGTGGAGGCAGGTTGGGCGATAGTCATGGGTATATCCCTACCAATCTGCTGCCTGAGGCAGCCTTTTCAGTTGGCTTTGTGGATGGGCCACCCTAGTTTCTGGGACGCTTCAGACTGCTGAGACATCCTGCTGCAAGATCCTCTGAATTCAGCGCCATTATTAAAGAGCCACTTGCTGTGTTGAGGATGTCTTCCCATCTGCCTTTGCCCAGAGCAATAGTTCCTAGCTGGTCCTTCTGCTGGGACTGGCGTGCTTGATTGGACATTCACGTCTCCTTGACTGGGACAGGTAGGGATGCTCAGGTGGTCGAAAACCATCCAACTGGCTGGACCCATGACATCATTGACCCTGGGTTTTTTTAATCCAAGGATACTTCTGTGTACTTCCTGGACCCAGCGTGTCCCTGTACGAAGAGCAAAACAGAGGAAGCAAAAGAGAAGGGACCACCACTATCTGCTAGTCACTGGGGGCCTCCATCCCACCCAATGTTTTTTGCAGGAGTATTCTTGATGCTTACAGTGGTGCTTGTACTTGTTTGCACAGTGCTGCGTGCTTGGATTTCCCAGATCTTCTCAGTGAGCTCAATGGATGCATCAGTAGGTCTACTGGCCACCGCTAACCCACTCTCGAGCCTGGATACAGATGCGCCATCAGCAGTGGTGTCATTCAAATGTTTTAGGAACAGGAACTCACTTTTGATTGGCACTTGTCGGGAACCCGGAACCAGCCACGGAGCCTGTTAGGATCAGGAACGCCTGTTCTGGTCCGTTCCCCTTGAATGACATCACTGGCTGTCAGATGCTGCTCTTTTGCTACTGCTTTGGGGACCTTTCCGGCAAGACCAATCACACGAAGGCACAACAGCTTGCCGTTTCAGGCACATGCCAAACCAGCAGCGGGCAAAGGCTCTTCGGATGGCGGCAGAGGAGAAGAAGAACACGACAGGGTCAAGGGTGGTGTTGAAGGTGCTGAGGAGGAAGCCCTCTACTCTCCAGGCCGGGCTCTGGTTCTGAATGAAACCAGCAACGTGGGAGACGTTGAAGAGGCCAAAGCAGATGGTGAAGTTCAGCAAGGTGGCCACGGCCAGACCCACGGCCCGCTGCTTCTTGTGGGGCCGGATGTTGGGCAGGGAGGCCAAGGTGCGGACCACATTCACGTAGCAGAAAATGGTGATGGTGAAAGGGAGGCAGAAGAGGACCACGCAGATCTCCAGCCGGACAGGGAGGAGGATGCGCAGCTGGTTGTTGGAGAAGGCCTTGTAGCATGTGGTGTCGTTGTACGGCTTGCTGAGGGTGTCGTTGTGGTGCTCCACAATGTAGACAACACTGCAGTGGGAGTAGGCCAGCAACCAGAAGAAGACACTGATGGCCGCCGCGTAGGACACCTTGCGGCTCAGCTTGTACTTGACGGGATACGCAGTGCACAGGTAGCGCTCCACGCTGACCGCCATCAGGAAGAGGGTGCTGGTGTAGATGCTGCTGTAGAAGCAGAAGTTGGTGAGAGGGCAGAGGAAGGCAGGGAGGGGCCACGCCATGTCCGCGGCAGCTTCCGCCATCTTGAAGGGCAGGAAGACCAGAAGCATAATGTCAGAGATGGTCAGGTTCAGGAGAAAGATGTCGATGGGGGCTGGATTCCGACGAACCTTCTGCAGAAATGCATAGGCGGCCAGGAGGTTGGAGGGAAGGCCGGTGAGGAAGGTGAAGATGTAGACGGTAAGGATTACAGCCTTGTTGGCCATCCTCTGGGCTTCTAGAAGTGAAGGAAAAATGCGTCATATTTTACATAGATCAGAAACTGTGTGCACAATCCTAGGCCAGCACAGTTAGGCCAGCAAGGTTTGGCCAGCACAAGGGACACCGTCAAGTATGCTTGGACCACTCTCGGAGTCAGG
>JAJKFI010000022.1:8235201-8247007 GCA_029204185.1 Lerista edwardsae
CGGCACACAGGCATGCGCCATCCTCCCTGACTCAGAGAGTGGTCCAATCACACTTTATGGTGGCCCTTGTGCTGGCCAAACTTTGCCAGCCTAACTCCAGTTTAGGATTGCGCTCTGTCTGCTTCTAGTCCAAGTTAAAGAGCCTTTTTACAGCTCAATCTTAAATGCGTTTACTAGGAAACATGTTTCCATTAAATTCAATACGCTTACAATACACTCAGGATATGTGTGCCTTCATTTACTGTGCTGTGCTTGGCTTTCGTTTTTTCTTTTTCTTTTTTGCAGTTTGTTGGGAAAAAAAATATTGGGGAATAGCTTCAGGGTGCAATCCTAAACTGAGTTAGGCCGGCACAGTTAGGCCAGCAAAGTTTAGCCTGCACAAGGAGCACCATAAAGTATGTTTGGACCACTCTCGGAGTCAGAGAGGCCAGTACACAGATGTGTGCCATCCTCCCTGACTTCAAGAGTAGTTCAAACACACTTTATGGTGGTCCTTGTGCTGGCCAAACTTTGCTGGCTTAGTTTATGCCGGCCTAACTCCAGTTTAGGATTGTGCTCTCAGTCAGAGATAGCAAGCCTACTAGGTGTAGGATGGTACGAGAAATCAGGATGGTGGAGTGGTGCTGGAGTTGGACTTAGATCCAGAGGCGGATCTACAGGGAGGGCAAAGCTCTAAGTGTTGCAAGAAGCCTTACCCTGTCATGTAAATCCCTCCTCTCCCTTGCTGCTGTAGCCAGTAAGCAACGCCAAGATGTTGCTTTTCCCTGTGAGGATTGGCTAAAACAGTGCAGGAGAGGAGTGATTTCCACTGCAAGGTAATGCTTCTTGCAAAACTTAGAGCTTTGCCCTCCCTTAGATCTGCCTCTGCTTAGATCTGGAAGGGCCCGCTTTACATAGGAGCTCAGGCTCCTGCAAAACAGCATTTTTCCTCCCCTGTAGGGATGCCACTAGATTTTGCCCAGTGACTCTGAAATTCACTCTATTTCGTAGACTTTGGTCGTACCCTTGATTTGGTAGCAACCCCTGGTTGCTGTGGAACAACAAAATGCTGGTTCGTCCTGCCATACGCATTAAAATGTCAAAGTGGCTATCACAGTTTTCAGAGAAAACAAACCGGCCAGTCACCCAATTATCAGTGGCTGGCCGAGCTGTAAACCTCTAGATAAGCAGGTACGCGTAGCTGATATTGATCGGCCGTGGTGCAAATTCATGGCTAATCTCGTACAATGTCAATGCAGAAAGAACTTCCTTATGAGCCACAGAATACCCTGTTTCAGTGAGAAGGTTCCACACACGTGGCCTGCCAGGGCACGTTCTGGCGGTTCACAACTGCATGTGGATCAATACACATATCAAGGTTTTCACAATTTTGGTCACTGATGTCAAACTCAGCTTGTTACCCCCCTAAAGTGTGTTGCCCGGTGCAACTGCACCCCCCTGTACCTCTTTAGCTATGCCCCTGGTCTGCTGGCAACTGAGTCCTCAACTGAGTCCTCAACTACTTTGCTCTCCTGTGCGTATTTATCTGTATGTATTTAGTGCCACTTCCTTTTCAGATATAGGCAGGCGGAGAATGGAGGTAGGAGAAAGGGGACCAGGAAAATGGGTCTAGCCTATGAAAAATGGTGAGTAAATATCGTTTAGCAAATAGGAAGGTCCTCACAAGACAAAAGCAAAGGTCAGACTTTGTGGTGGAATCAATGCTTAAACAACCGTGTGGGCAAATACCGTAACAACGAATGCCAACATTTGCCGTGTTCCATCCAGCAAATGGACGGGAGGCGGAAGTCACCTCATTCCTGAGAACCAGGTCAAGGCCAGAGCTGGCTCAAAGGAGTTGGTTTATTGGTTTGTGGACCTTCTGTGGTGATGCCTCATCCAGGGCCGGCCATCCAGGAGGTGGATGGGAGTGACGGACTCAGAGCAGTGGTTTTCCACTGGTGATGTGCCGTGAATGGCCCGTAGGTGTGCTGCGGGAAGTTGGGGCAGGGTCATATATTAGTAGGGCCACTGGGGAGGGATGAGCCCTCCAGGAACAGCATGATGTGCCTTGTCAATTACTAATACTGTGCCTGGACTTATTATTAGTAATTAGTATTAGTAATTAGTATTACTATTAGTAATTAGTACTATTAGTAATTAGTACTACTATTAGTAATTAGTATTACTAATACTGTGTACTAATACTAATACTGTGCCTGGATCATTTTAGCACCTTCTCAATCAGCTATGAGATGAAAAAAAAAAAAAAAGAGGACATGTGGAGGAGTGAAAGATGGAGTGAAAGAGGACGTGAGGAGGAGAGGAGACACTCTAGCCAACTGCTTTCCTCTCCTCTACACTTCCTCTTTTGTTCCATCCTTTTCTTTGAATCTGGGCGCAATCCTCACCCGGAGTGACGCCGGCACAGTTAGGCTAGCAAACTTTGGCCGGCACCAGGAACACCGCAAAGTGTATTTGGACCACTCTCGGAGTCAGAGAGCCCGGCACACAAACATGCGCACAGAGACAAGACACCTTCCAAGGCGGGCGGCATGGGCCTGCGTTTAGAGTGTGAGAACCTGTGAAACCAACGTGGCTGCCTGTTGTAGGTTCTGCTGCAGTCAGCGGGGCTTGCTCCCAGTAAGGGTGTGAGTAGGACTGAGCAGGCTAAGAAGCAAGCGTTTTAGCCTTGGCAACCGTTCCTCTCAGTGGTGTCATTCAAATGACTTAGGAACAGGAACTCACTTTTGATTGGCACTTGTCGGGAACCCGGAACCAGCCACGGAGCCCATTAGGATCCAGAACGCCCGTTCTGGTCCGTTCCCCTGGAATGACATCACTGCCTTCACCCCCCTAGGAATCCGGAGTCTAACCCTCTGAGTGCTGGCCAGCCAAGAAGAAAAGCTCTTTGCAGAGGAATTGGGAGGGGGAGGAGGAAGAGTGAAGTGGGCGGAGTCAGCCCTAATTTTAACTAGTGGAACTGAGTTCCCCTGCGTTCCCCCTGCATGACATCACTGGTTCCTCTTTTCCTGCACAGAAACCGAAAGGATGGCTATCTCGGCGGAGAATGGCGGCGTCCTGGCGGTTTACCTCCTGGCTTTCCTGACAGGCCTCCCGGCCAACCTCTTGGCGTTCTACACATTCCAGGCCAAGCTGCGCCAGAAGCCGGTCCCCATCGACATCCTGCTGTTCAACCTGACCGTGTCTGACCTCATCCTCCTGCTCTTCCTGCCCTTCAAGATGGTGGAGGCCGCCTCGGGCATGACGTGGCCCCTCCCGCCCGCCCTCTGCCCGCTCACGGGCTTCTGCTACTACAGCAGCATCTACATCAGCACCCTCCTCCTGACGGCCATCAGCGTGGAGCGCTACTTGGGGGTGGCCTACCCCATCAAGTACAAGCTGCAGCGCCGGCCGGTCTACACCGTCCTGGCGAGCCTCTTCTGCTGGCTCTTGGCCTGCTCTCACTGCAGCATCGTCTACATCGTGCAGTACCACGTGCAGGGCCCCAACGAGACGGACCCGAACCCTCTCAACGCCTCCAACTGCTACGATAAGTTCACCCCGACCCAGCTGGAGATCCTCCTCCCCGTCCGCCTGGAGCTGTGCGTCTCGCTCTTCTGCCTCCCGTTCCTCATCTGCCTTTTCTGCTACGTCAACTTGGTCCGGATCCTGGCCTCCCTGCCCAACATCACGGCCCGCAGGAAGCAGCGGGCCATTGGCCTGGCTGTGGCCACCCTGCTCAACTTTGCCATCTGTTTTGCCCCTTACAACATCTCCCACATCGTGGGCTTCATTCAAAATGACAGCCCGACCTGGAGGGTGTACCCGTTGCTGCTCAGCACCCTCAACGCCTCTTTGGACCCCGCCATTTTCTACTTCTCCTCCACGGCCATCCAACAAGCCTTCTCAGACTGCTTTGCCAGTGTCCGCTGCAAAGTGCAGTCCCTCATGCCCCACTGCTACCAGCTTTGTCTGCCCTGCTGTGAGACGGAAGGAGACGGCAGCTCGAGGGACAAGTCTTCTATTTCGATCCATGCAGAGCAGCCTTGTGCAACGATTGCGAGAGGGAGGTAGCCTCTTCCCTTCCTGGAGCTGGATTTGGCCATGCTTCAGCACGAGTCGTGGAAGAAATTCTCCAGTATCAAGTGAAATGAAGGCCCTTCTTTCTCACGCCTCTCAAGGTGGTCTGATGACCTCCCTTGGTCTGATGTTCCTGCCTACCTCACATGAAGGCCTTCCAGTGTTTTCCCACGGCAGGTGGGACTTTTCTCACGGCTGGTCCAAGTGGAGAGTTGTCAAGGACAAAATCAAGGGTGTCAAGCTTGTTTCATGCAGTCGGCCGCATGACATTCATGCTGCCTGCTGAGGGCCGGACGTGATGTCACTAAGCAGGAAGTGATGTCACTAAACAGATCGTGCCCAGAAGTAAGCACTTTTTTTTTCTCGCTTAGGAGCTCGTTAGCTGCAAGTGACGGAAGAGAAAAGATGCAAATTGGGACCATGTTTTCAATATGGGAGCCCAATTATGATGTGGACTGCCCTTCTGGCAGTGACACCACAGCTCAGCAGCTGAGAGTCACTAATGGTGGTGCTGGGAGAGCCCAAGGGCCAGCTAAAGAGTGTCTGAGGATCGTATCCAGCCCCTGGGCCTTTACTTATAGTTGACATTCCTGGACTAAATAAAGCATGCTGGCATGGGATGAAAGGACATGTTGTCCACTCAAAACTATGGAAGGAATCAGCCAGTACAGAACTCAGCTTCATTCCCAGAAGCCAGAGAAGGATAAGAGGAGTTCATGTCTTGGGAACTGGCTTGTACCACTTAGACTATTGGTTATGAGGAGACTATCAAGTCTAGTGTCATACAGTAGCTGCACGACAGTGTATCTTGTATGGTGATGTTTATCTGCTAGGCTGGTGATGACATCTGCTTGACCTGAGCCCTTGTAGGATTTGAACTCAGGGCAATTGACTCTGAGGCCCACGGCTTACTGGGTGAGACAAATGCAGTCACTTCGGTCACAATGGTAGCCTGATGGCTGAGATCAGTGCCTGGACTCTGACTTCCTTCAGGGCACAATCCTAACTTGGAGTTAGGCCGGCACAGTTAGGCCAGCAAATTTGGCTGGCACAAAGGACACTGTTAAGTAAGTTTGGACCACTCTCAGAGTCAGGGAGGATGCCGCACGCCTGTGTGCTGGCCTCTCTGACTCCGAGAGTGGTCCAGACATACTTTACAGTGTCCCTTGTGCCAGTCAAACTTTGCTGGCTTAACTGTGCTGACCTAATTCCAGGTTAGGATGGCGCCCTCCGAGTTGGAATTTCTTGTCCGGGACTTTCAGGAAGGGTGCTCTCTTTAATACAGATTGTAGAAGCAGGTGCCTTCCAGGTGGGTTAAGGTGACTGGAGATGTTAAGAGCAAAAATTAAAAAAAAAAATGCTTGCCATTGCTATCAAGTATACCAGGAACAGTCCTGCCTGTGGCATTAATACAAAAAGCCTTTTATTGCAGAAAGTGCGCAAGATGAACAAACAAACCTTTGATTACCTTTTGCCTTATGGTCATAGGTTATTTGTTCAAAACTGGGAAAGGCTGGTCGGGGATTCGAACCCTCCTGCCCCACAATCTGATAAGTCGCTGACAACCGCCTGCTTAATGATTTTTATGGAAGTGCACTAGGGAAAGGAAGGGAGAGAAAGGATGCTTTGCATACGGAAGACGTGTACCATCCTTGATATCGGACCAAGGCTGTAATCCTGGGCGCAATTGCAGATGAGTAAACCCCAGTGTACTCAGTAGGAGTTGTGCTGGAAGCAGCAAGTGTAGGACCAGACTGTGCATCTTTTTGCGCCGCTGATGTGCTGATTGTCTGATGTGTCCACAATGTGTTTGCTTAAGAGGTGACAAGTGTGCAGGAAGACAGGGCTTTCAGGAGACAGGCTGAGGCGCCCCTTTGCTTCCTGAAACGACTTGCCCCTCTGAAGGATGCAGAGAAACATGTCTGTTGCATCTGTGAATAAAGTCACTGATCTGAGAATTGGACATGAGTCTTCTTTTGCTCTTCGGTGGAAGTGTGAGAAGTTCTAGGAGGACAGCTGGAAGGATGGAAGTCCTGAGAGCAATGGTAGCCCTAACTGCGTGTGCAATCCTAACCTGGAGTTAGGCCAGCAAAGCTTGGCCGGCACAAGGGCCACCGTAAAGCATGTTTGGATCACTCTTGGAGTCAGAGAGGATGGCGCATGCCTGTGTGCTGGCTTCTCTGACTCCAAGAGTGGTCCAAACATATTTTATTTGGCACTGTTAGGCCAAATTTGCTGGCCTAACTGTGCCGGCCTAACTCCAGGTTCGGATCATGTTCAGAGTATTGTGAGCTCCCATTCCAGCCTGAGCAAAGCCATATTCCTTAATCCACAGAAATTGGCAAATGATGATTCCTCATTTTGAACCATGATAATGACATGTAGTGTTGATTAGCAACTTCATTTTTCTGGCAACCATTGACAATTTTCTTTTTGCAGCCAGAGGGGCTAGAAACTTAGGTCGACTGAATGAATGCCAAGATTCTAAGGGTTCCAAGCTCTGGGCCCTCTGGGAGGCTTGGAGCGGAGAGAGAAAAGACCAGGACGCCTGGCTTCCATTCCTAATTCTGAGATGCTGAAATGGAGTCAAAAGTAGCCGCTCTGGCAAGCTGAAGTAGCATGTTTAAATAACTTTAAAAAAACACACGGCTAGTAATGACAGGTAGGTAAATAAATATCTCTCTGTATTAAACAGGGAAGCAACACTGACCCAGGGTTAATGGATAACCAGGGCTAGACTATGTCTACTGTATTGGCCAAGGGGTGTGGTGTTGAGCTATGTAGCCCCTGCTTCCCATAGAGGGCAGTGCAGCAAAGATAGAAATGGACTCAAGAAGAGTCTAGATGGGTGACTCCAGAGTATGGCTCCGGGGGTGGGGGGAGGAATAAGAGCACCAGCTCCACAGCTTAATGAATGAATGCAGCAATCAATCAATCAATCAGTCAGTCAGTCAGTCAGTCAGTCAAGTCAATCAATCAATCAATCAACAGGTACTTATATACCGCTTTTCAACACAAGTTCACAAAGCGGTTTACAGGCAAATAGTAATAATAAAGTTAAATGGCTCCCTGTCCCAAAAGGGCTCACAATCTAAAAAAAGGCAGACCGCCAGCAACAGCCACTAGAAAGACTGCGCAGGGGTGAAGTCCAGGCTGGACTGACAATTGCCTGCTGAAGCTCAATGGCACGCAGCCAGAGGAGAGAACCACACTGTGCGGGCTACATCTGGGACTGAGGATTTGGTGAATCACCGAACACTGTATAGTTGTAAAAACCCCATTGGAAAAAAAAAAGGGTGGTTCAGACAGCCTGCCCATATAAGCCATTCTGGGCATGGGAAATTCTTCAAACAAACAGACAGACAGACAGACAGACAGACAGACCATGCATTAAAGTAATGAAAGGAACTACAATGGGGGGGGGAAGGTATTTAAATGTTGAATGAATGGAGAGGGGGCTGATTTCTTCACCTGGAACACCATTTCAGGTAAATGGCCAGCCCTGGAGTTTGTGGGCCCAATCCTATCCCAAATCTGAGTGCTGATGTGGCCACGCCAATGGGTTGTGCACCACAATCCTGCAATGGGGGAACAGTCACAGGGCCCTCCTCCAGGCAAGGGAATGTTTGTTCCCTTAGCTTGGGGCTGTATTGTGACTGCATTGGTGCTGGGAAGTTGGATAGGATCGGGGCCTGCGATGCCCCCGGATTGGCGCATTGCTGCTCCAATCATCAGCAAAGCGTGTGTGTGCGCATGTGCAGCTCCGGTCTAAAGAAAGCGTGGAGCGCCTGCGTTTGTTTGAGTACATGGCAGTGGCAGCTTAATGTCTTTGTGCGTTACTCCGAGTACAACATGTACAAACAGAGAGATTGGCTCTGTGCAGCACCAGACATTTGGCGTTTCAACAACTGCAACAGCTTATTCTGCAAACATAACTTGGGCCTGAGATGAACTGGGATTGTGGGGGGGGGGAGAGGAGTCCATGGCTTGATGACTACATTTTGCACTCCCAATTTCAATGGAGAGACATCTGAGAATTTTGCAGTCACGTGAGTTTTTATAAGGCAAACGACATTCATGATATGGTTGTATTTGCAATTGTATTAGGAGTCATTTTGTGGATTAGTTTCATCTGGTGTTTAACCAAGGAGAAAGAGAACATGTACTTATTTGTAAAGCACTACACATAAAGAATCTTTTTTTCCCCCCCCAATGGTAAAGCTCTGCCAAAATGCAGTCTTGATGCGATTGTATTCATGATCCCAATAGGATTCTTTTTTGTATGGTGTTTTAGAAATAAGAATGAATGCATGCGTGTATTTGGTAAAATACCACACCAGAAGAACCTCACTTGGTTCATTAGGGTGCAATCGAGGTTAGGCTGGCACAATTAGGCCAGCGAAGTTTGGCCGGCACAAGGGCCACAGTAAAGTATGTTTGAACCACTCTCGGAGTCAGGGAGGAGGGTTGCCGGCCTCTCTGACTCAGGGAATGGTCCAAACACATATTACGGTGTCCCTTGTGCCAGCCAAACTTTGCTGGCCTAACTGTGCCGGCTTAGCTCCAGGTTAGGATTGTGCCTTCAATCGTATGCATTTATGATTGGCCCTTTGTCAACGCTCCTGGGGTGGAGTGCAATGAAAAGAGTAAAACAGTATAATAAAATACAAGCAACGACGTGATAAAAGCGTGAAAAGAAAACCGCAGCAGCAGTTAATAAAAAAAACCTGCTGTACAAGATTCTGGAATGCCTAAGCAAATAAAATACTGTATCTGGCACCAGATGCGTACTCAAGACAGGCTCTTCAAGATGGGCATACCAAATATGGCATGACTGCAAAAGCCCACTCTCTTATCACCACCCACCTAGCCTCAGAAGCTGGTGGGACTCCAAGGAGAGCTTTGGATGAAGAGTGTAAATTGCCAGTAGATTCATGTGATAAGGTAATGAAGAAAAGAGAGTAGGGACAGACCCAAATCTCCCAGCACTGGAGACAGCCACCCCCCTCATACCACCGTCTGAGATGGCCCTCATCAGTGATGTCATGCAGGGGGTACGCGAGTACCGGTTTCTAGGATTACAGCTGGCCCCGCCCATTCGCCCACCCACTCGTCGACTCCGCCCTCTGCAACGTTTGAATTTCCTGCATGTTTGAGTTGCCTGCACGTTCTCAGAGCCAGGCAGGCAGCGAGCGGAGCCTTTCCTTGCCTTGCCACTGAAAAATGAGCTGCTCTGGGGTTTTAACATGATGCCAGGCCTCCTTCACATGTTCTGGGGGTGCTGTGGAATACTGTTGCAACTGTTGGGTCAGTTTAAAATCATCTGAGGCCTCAAAAAGGGCTTTTTTATGTCACTTCCTGCCACGACATCACTTCTGGCTTATGATGTCACTTCCGGTGGGCGGGTCCCGACACGTGCCAATCAAAAGTGAGCACCTGTTCTTAAATCATTTAGATGACACCACTGGCCCTCATGAATGGCCCAACCCTGAAAGAGAAATGAAGCTAATGTTGGGAGGGAGGAAGCAAAGAGGATACCTGTTGTGTTTGATTACATTTCAAGGAAAAATGCTTTGTGATAAAGAAGATGAAAAAAGTGCAGGGCTAAGAAAAATAGGACAAACAGACTACACGCTGCATCTTACAATACCATGCAAGAGCACTGGAGGGAATTCAGTTGTCTAAATAGGTCCTGCTACAGGCAGTGGGGTGGACTAGATGGCCTTGTTGATCCCATCCAGCTCCACGATTCTATGAAATTACTTGTAATTTCTCAGTATTTTCCCATTTAGCACGCCCCATCCTTTGCTTCTTGAACAGCAGAGCCTGAATCCATTTCAACATTGAAAAAATATAATTTATTATTATTAATAACATTAATTATTAATGATATCAATATTAATTAATATTAATATCAATATTATTATTAATCAATATCATTATTATAATGATATCAATATAATAATAATAATATATTATATAATAATAATAATAATAATAATAATAATAATAATAATAGTTGTTTTCCAATCTCAGATCTGATCTGGGCAACTACCAGCATTGCTTGGTCAAATCTTTAAATACAAGTTTAGGTCTTGAAAACCAAGTACTCTCTTATCTTCTGCAAGCTGGAATGAAGTGGACCATAGCCTGCAATGCCATATCCTACCACAAGAGGGAAGGAGTGCTTCATAACTCTGAAAGAGCCAACCTACAAATGTCCTGTCCTGCAAATGTATTTCTCGTTTTTATACTGCCCTTCCTGCAAGGAGCTGAGGGTGGTATATATAGTTCCTGCCCTCCTTTTGTCCTCACACCAACCCTGAGGATGAGAAATAGTGACTAGCCCAAGATCACCCAGGAAGCTTCACGGCTGAATGGGGTTTTGAACCTGGATCTTTCAGGTCTCCCAAACCACTGTACCATCTAGGCTCTTCCAATATCCCAGGGGTCCTTGTTTCAGGAACAGAAAGGCTAGGTCCTGGGGCCATGGAAGGAACCTGTTGTCTATTTAGGACTGCTAGTCCCTATAGTCAGCCCATAGTGACATAAGCCCTCCAAGTACACAATAGCAGAGTTCACGAAAACCTGCTTGCTCAACCAGCAAAAACAATATATTCTTGACTGAGACCAAACAAAAACAGAATCCACAAAGCACAAGTGTTAAGGCTTATCTTTATAGAAAAATAAGGATTCCTTGAGAGAATCAAACAAAAGGAGTGCAGTTTGCAGCAAAACAAGTACAGTTCATACAGCAGTTGGAAAAACATAAAAAATACTTGATTAGATGGTTACTTGCAGCATATTCCCAAGCAGTTCTTTGTATCTTCACAAAAAAGTACTTAATTGAGATCACATATCAAAATACACTGATATAAAGCCCTCTCTTATCTTCTTACTAAAATAACTTTAGCAGAGATACTCCACTATACTAATAAACATAGTGGTTAGCATTCTTAACTGACTAGCATATTCAAGCTGACTAGTATTCACCAGTACTACCTAGACAAGCTGGCTTGCGGGGCTAGTAGTTAGCTAGCTGAATGTAGCTTCACCTCACACTGCTTTTTATGCTACTCCAACAGTGATTCCCTTCAGGTGGGTGATTGGTCCACCTGATGGCTGTCACTTACATTCAGTCCACAACTCAATTTAATTCCTTAAAGCCATAAAAATTCCTTTAAGGCTTTTTCTGCAGCCTGACATTGTCAAATTAAAAAAAAAAATCACCTCCTAATTTCAAGTAACCGACCACAAATCATTCACTACAAATGCTGCTAGTTTCCCTCCTCCCTCCCTCTTTATGTGATACTGAGACACTGGCGAAGACAAAAGTCTTCCTCCTACAAATCTCAGAGTTTTACTACAGGGATGCCATTTGCATTGGACATTTTGGATTCTTGCGGAGTGTGCTGTAAGGTGCTTTGTGGCAGCAGAGGAATTTGTGACACCAGCAGGTAAGGACCGCTCCGGACAGAGAAGGGGTGAGATGGGGCGTAATAAACTGTCCTGTATAGCTTTCTTAGAGCGCAATCCTAACCTGAAGTTAAGCCGGCACAGTTAGGCCAGCAGGGTCTGGCCAGCACAAGGGCCAACGTAAAGCGCGTTTGGACCACTTTCGGAGTCAGGGAGGATGGCACATGTCTGTGTGCTGGCTTCTCTGACTCGGAGAGTTGTCCAAACATACTTTACGGTGCCCCTTGTGCTGGCAAGACTTTGCTTTATTTACCTCATATTTACCTCA
>JAJKFI010000022.1:8247017-8270587 GCA_029204185.1 Lerista edwardsae
CCCTTGTGCTGGCAAGACTTTGCTTTATTTACCTCATATTTACCTCAGAATTTTACCTCAGAATGCCAGATAGAAGGGAGTGGCGTTTGGACCGCTCTCGGGATCAAGGGGGATGGTACACGTCTGTGTGCTGGCTTCTCTGACTCTGAGAGTTGTCCAAACATACTTGACAGTGTCCCTTGTGCCAGGCAAACTTTGCTGGCCTAACTGTGCCAGCCTAACTCCATTTCAGGATTGTGCTCTTGAACAAACTTTTATCTTCATCCTAGATATGGTTTATGTAGGACTGGCACATGAAGGCAGAGTTGATAACCTTATCTCAGTTCAAACCATTTCCTGATGCCAGCTCCTAATACATGAAGAGAAATAAAGCCGGGGGTGGCTGGGTGGGTGGATATTATTTAGGGGCAGCCTGATTATTACATGTCTTTTTCCCTGTAATGAGACTTCATTAATTCTATAAGGAACAACCTATTTAAAAAGGGGAAGGACGGAGATAGCAGGTGAGATTGAGCACGAATGATGCCAGAGCCACAGATAAGGGTGTTTGCGGGGGAAATCATGAGGCGTAATAGAGGGCAGAAGAGGAAAAGATACACAAATATTGGCACAGGAGCAGCTGCCGGATGAGAGAGCAAACAGGCCTTGGGAAAGAACCTACCGAGTTCCGAGGGGGGCTGTTCAAGCAAGGCTCTCGGGTGTTCCAACCAGAGTTAATTCTGCCATATTGGCACCAGAGTTGCTACGTTCCCACCCAGAGGTGGTGCCTAGATTTTTCAATGCACTAAGGCAGCGTTTCTCAACGTGTGGGTCAGGACTCACTCAGGTGGGTCACGACCCGATTTCTGGTGGGCCCCACAGAGCCTCCAGTGGACACAGGCTGATGGAAAGATCAGATCACTCATTGCCTACAAGCACGGAGGCTATTCAAAAATTAGATCGCTGCTGCCTTGCAAAGAGCTGAGCTCCCGCAGTTTGCAAGGTCACTACCCTCATTGCCCTGTAAACAGCCCAGCTCTGGCAGTTTGCAAGCGTGTGTAAATAAAGGGAGGTAAATGTCCTTTTTTTTCATCAGCCTTGTCCCGTCCCCCCCCCCCACAATTTTCCATCACAAGGACTGGACCAATGGCCTCTTGGCACCTGCAATCCAATCCACACCCTCTGTGCTTTTATTTCTATCTGCAATGACATCTGCATAGTACTTATGTTAGGCATAGAACTGCCAACCATTTTTCCTTTTGGTGCTCCTAAGCCTTTAACAACGGAATTGGCAGTGTGGCAGGCAGAAATTCGACAGGTCGTGTTTCTTCCACTGCGGCTCCTCAGGAAAAGCTGCACCTGGTGGATTTCTGCCTGTTGAACCGCCCTTAGGGTAGCAGGGCCTCTGATTTTCAGATTTCAGAACCAATCGCGTTCTACTGCGACCTTCTATTTTTGTTTGCGCGTTTAGCCTCCTTTCCCCATCCCAACACCGCCAGCGCCGCCGGATCCTCTGCGCGTTTAGAGGTCGCTGCCCCCGCGTTCAAGGAGGCTTACTCTTAAGTAAGCGTGCACAGGACGGCAGCCGGCGCCCCATTGCTGAAAATGGCTCAAAAGTGGCAATCGCACCTTCCCCCATGAACTCGATGGATTCCCTCTGAGTAAACGCGGACAGGAGCGGGGGTGGGATGACGCCCGATTCGTCTTTACGGGCCGGCTCCCGAGCCCATTCACACGCCCACGCCTCGGTGGCTCAATGCCCCGCCCACTCTCTCCCTAGCCCCGCCCATGAGCTGCCCAGGGCATAAGAGCTGAGCAATCAGTGCGTTGCACTTCTTTGCCGGACAGAGCGAGCGAGCTGGGGTCGAAGCGGCAGGGACGAGGTAAGACTCCTTGGGGAAGGGGAAAAAAAAGATTCTCAAGAGATGCGCTGGGTACCAAAGAGGCACTCGCCTCTCATTCGCTCAAGGGATGCAGGAGTTCAGCTGCCCCAGCCTAGCAAGGTGAGAGGGTTGGTGGTAAGCTAGGGTGGAAGTCTTATGGTTAGCAAAAAAGGGCTGCTTGAGATCATCCATCAGCCCCTAATTGATATGCATCCTTCCCCCCCCCCACACACCCGCAAATCCTCTCTTCAGGCTCTACTGGAGTGGGGGGGGGTCAGATTAGGGGGGGGGCTTTCTGCCTTTCTGGGCTGAGGACTGTGCCACTGCTGGACCTCATATTGCAAATGTGAGATCCCATGTTTGGTCGTGAATGTGCACATCCTGCCTGCCTGCCCTCCCTGCACATAGAAAGTAAGCAGAGGAGAAGGAAACCTTTGTCCTTGCCTGCTAGCTTTCCATGTGCAGGGAGCTTTGGTGCAGAGGTGCTTGCAAAACCTCCTTTCTGCCAACTGCTGTCTGAAGTCGAACTACCCAGTGGGCTTGGTGCCTATATGAGGCCTTAGGGGTCACCCCCCCTCTCCTCCTCCTGCTGCTGCTGCTTCCCACGCCCTGGAGGGGAAAAGAGAGGATAATGGAGAGGAGCAGGAAGTGTGAGAGAGTGATGGGCTAGAGTGGACTCAGTCTTGCAGTGCTCCGGTTCACAATTCTCTTCTCTTCTCCTCCGCACTTCCTCTTTTCAAACAAAGTCGTCCTTTTCCAACCCGGGCAGCAGAGTTGTTGGCCAACAGGAAATGGGCAGCGGCACTTGGTGCAGCACCTTGAGTGCTAAGAAGGCTTGGATCCGCTACATGGAGGCTGCTGCCCCCGGCCTGGTGCAACGAGGCTTGACTGAGCCGTGCTCTTAGCCAGGGGCTGGTCAGACTCGATCCGCCTGCGCTGCGCTGTGTTGTTGCATTAGTGCGACGGAGATCAACTGTGCCCTATGTTTGCCACCAGTTGCACCATTCCATAGATGACCCACTTCTCTGTGATGTTTTCCATCACCCGCGCATGAGGGCAAAGGCCATCCCATTAAGAGAGTTCACAAGTTTGCCATGCTGTTTTACAGGTGTCCATTAGAGGTGTCTAATCTAGCACCTCTACTCCGTCTCGGGCACTAAGCAGCACTGAGCGCATCAGTGCGCATAGCTGGGCAGCTCGCCAGCCCCTCTCCTTCCTTCAAAGGGTTTGTGTTTTATTGATCCATCCCTCTCTCTCCCTCACATGCATGCCTGTCTCTCCACTGGCACAGAGTGCCCACTTAACCGGCTGACAAAACATACTTAAAAATACACAATTACACAAAAAAAATTCCAGATTTCACAAACTGTCTGTAAAGAACATGAGCTGTGCTGTGCTGTTTCTGAAGTGCTTGTCTGGGTTCCTCGTCTGTCAGAGGTACAGAGTTTGTGCATTGTTGTTGTTGTTCAGTCGCTAAGTTGTGTCTGACTCTTCTCGACCCCCTGGACCACAACACGCCAGGCCTCCCTGTCCTCCACTAGCTTCCGGAGTTCGCCCAATTTCATGTTCATTACTTCGGTGACACTATCTAACCATCTCATCCTCTGCCGCCCCCTTCTCCTTTTGCCTTCCGTCTTTCCCAGCATGAGGGTCTTTTCTAAAGAGTCCTCTCTTCTCATGAGGTGGCCAAAGTACTTGAGCTTCAGCTTCAGGATTTGTCCTTCCAGGGAGCAATCAGGCTGGACTTCCTGTAGGATTGCCCAATTGGATCTCCTTGCAGTCCAGGGGACTCTCAAGAGTCTTCTCTAACACCATAATTTGAAAAATTGTGCATTAGATGCACAAATCTAGTTTGTGCATTAGATGCAGCAATTTTCAATCAGTGTGCTCCAGAGCTTTGGTGTGCCATGAATGGCCCTCAGTTGTGCTGCGGGTGTTTGAGGGGAGGGCCACTTGTTGGTCGGGCCATTGGGGGAGTTTGAGGGAGGGGAGAACCTGTATTATTCAGGTGGCTGTATAGATTGGGGGCCGCAATCCTAACCTGGGGTGCTGGGCTGGCACAAATTAGGCCAGCAAAGTTTGACTGGCACAAAGGATACCGCAAAGTATGTTTGGACCACTCTGAGCCAGGGAGGATGGCGCACATCTGTGAGGCCCAAACTTTGTTGGCCTAACTTGTGCCGGCCCAACTCCAGGTTAGGATTGCACGCTGGGTGTGTTCTGTGGCGGTGTGTACAAATGCATTGTGTTTGTTTCTAGATCTTAAAATGTGCTTCCCAGCCTGGGGTCATGAACAGTGATGTCATGCAGGGGGAACGCGGGGGAACTCAGTTCCACTAGTTAAAATTAGGGCTGACTCCGCTCACTTGGCTCTCCCTCCTCCCCCTCCCAATTCCTCTGCAAAGAGCTTTTCTTTTTGGTTGGCCGGCACTCAGAGGATTAAAGGGAGCGACTCCGGATTCCTAGCGGGGCGAAGGGGGAAGGGCTGCAGTGGGGAAGTCCCGTCCTGCACAGCCCCCTTCCTCGCTCCCTCCAGCCACACATGTGGAGTCAGCAGCCACTCTGGTGAGTCTGCAGCCCACTGGGGAGAAGGCAGTGATGTCATTCAGGGGGAACGGACCAGAACGGGCGTTCCGGATCCTAACGGGCTCTGTGGCTGCTTCTGGGTTGTTGTTTTTTTCCCCCCAACATTTGAATTTGAACTCAGTAGTGAGTTCCTGTTCCTAAATCATTTGAACGATACCACTGGTCATGAACCAATTTTCAGGGGGTCACGAAAAGCTTAGGGCAGTCATCTTAAAAAGCTGGGTACCCCAATTTTGGAAGCTGCATTTTGCCTTGGGAAGAGGCTTCCCCATTGAACTGCCGCTTCCTCAACGCTTGTGTCTGGGAGGGAAATTGGCCTTGCTATGGTGGGTGTGCATGTGTGCGATGAAGTCTCTCCTGGGTTTGTTTCCAAGCATGTCACACCTGCCATGTGCATGCCCAGGTGTGTCTCAGCACATGGGGAAGAGGAGCATAAATGCTCTGAAGAATAATGGGGGCCAAACGATGACTAGAAAGGGTGACACCTCACCATCGCCAACCTGCTGCCTGGGCATCTGCCTCAGTTGGCCTCATGCATGAGCCAGGCCTGGGAGAAGGGCATGGTCTTCTTGCATTGGTAGGCCTGCCCTTTCTCAAAGGGCAAGACAAAGCTTTAAGGGTTGTCAGCATGAAGGTGTGACGAATGTCCTAGTTGCCAAGGCCATTATTTCCTGATCTTCAGATTTCTCAGACACTCGTTTCTGTGATTAGGTTATCACCAGGCCCCACTGTAAAATGGTCCTTTAATCGCCTTCCTTCCTCTAGTCTTTCCAGAACACACAGCTGTGACAACCATTAGAACTAATGGCTTGGGTCAGTTGCGTTTCCTGATGCGCACATTTCTAATGCTTCACCAAGACAGATTGTTGTGATTCGCCAGGTTTTGGCATGACAACTGCTTGAAAGCATTCAATACGATGGAGAATCTCCCCGCCTCCACTCACAGATCTGGACCTCTCCAAACCTGAGGCGGCTCGACAAGTTTTGCTGATCAACAATGTGTGATGTGAAAATTTCCATCTCTTGTGCAGGAGAACTTCCCAGAAGGTTTCCCAAGGCTGATTGGGAGCCCCTGGAGAGGTTCAGATCTACAGGTCACACCTTCATGCTGACAACCCTTAAACAGGCCCGGCTCATGCATGAGGTCAACTGAAGCCGCTGCCTCAGGCAGCAGGTTGTTGTTGGGGTGTCAGTCTTTCTAGTCCTTTTTTGCCCTCTCCATGCACTCCAGAGGTGAGTGCATGTCTGAAAAGCATCTCTCCCGAGGAAGTTGAAATAGGCAATCTTATTCCCTCATTGCCAAAATGCGTTCTTGAATCACTGTCTGGTGGACCTATAAAAACATATCTCATGGGGCAAGGAGGAGAAATAGTCGCTCGCCCTCTGTTCCTTCTGTCTTTTTCTCCTGCTTCCTACTTTTCAAAAGAGGCTATTGGGTCAGAAGGACTATAGGTAGCCCCATTCAGAACACCACCAGATAAGGGGAAGATGGGTATGGGGTAGGCGGTATGGAGGGATTTTCCTCCCATAACCTTGTCCAATCCCCTTATAAAAGTATCTATAAAGGCCAGGTGCCATCACCACACCCTGTGGCAAGGGGTTCCGCAGATTAACTTGGCTTCCTGGTCTTTGTCAATGAGGTCTGAATTGGCATGTTATTCTCGCCTCTTCCTCATCTCTTTTGTCCATCGCTCTGATCTTCAGCTTGGTGGACCAAAGGCCTGGTCCAGTTGCCCTGCCCTTTTGAAAAAGGGTCGTGAGCTGGCCAGGTGGCTTGGCTTGGGAGGGATGCTGCGTGCCAGCTTCGTGCCCTGTGCTGCTCCCCCTCCCCAGCGGTTGCCATGATCTGTTCCCTCCGTGGTCACACGTTGGGCCATCATCAGCCGTCTAGTTTGTTGGAACCGGAGGAAGACAAGGCCATTAGCTGTTCCCTAGCAGCTATTCAACACTCAAGCCATGATGGAGAGCCTTTAAAGTGTCTTTCCGTGGAGGGGCTCCAGTCTCCGGGCCCTGTCACTGGGGATGGCTACAGGGCTTGAGCCCCCCCCCCGCCCCACTCTCTCTCTCTCTCTCTCTCTCTCTCTCTCTCTCTCTCTCTCTCTCCTGGCTTCAGCATGAAGGAACCCATCAACTCCCTTGTTGGTCAGAAGATGTTGATATGCCTTTTGGGGATGTCATTTGATCAATTTGTCTGAATGCTGGTTGTTGCTTTTCAGCATCAAGTGTCTTGCCTAAGATCTCCCAGAGCTCAGGCCACAATCCTAACCTGGCCTTAGGCCAGCACAGTTAGGCCAGCAAAGTTTGGTCAGCACATGGAACACTGTAAAGAGTGTTTGGACCACTCTCGGAGTCGGGGAGGCCAACACACAGACGTGCGCCATCCTCCTTGACTCTGAGAGCGGTCCAAACACGCTTTATGTTGGTCCTTGTGCTGGCCTAACTCCAGGAGTCATACAAGCAAGTCTATGCCCCTTGGGGGCTGAGCTTATTCCACACTGTAGTCAGTTACATTCCCACACACCTTGAAACCCCTGATCTTTTTGGCTTGGTTGCCCAAATTATTCTATCTATCTGGTCATAACCAGCCTTCTTGGCCTATTGCTGGTATGGAAACCGCTGACATGCGGTTATCTAGCTGCATTTGCTAGATATGCACAGGGAGCAAATCTAACCTGGAGTTAGCCCGGCACAGTTAGGCCAGCAAAGTTTGGCCAGGACAAGGGACATCGTAAAGTTTGTTTGGACCACTTTCGAGAGAGAGGCCAGCACTCAAACATGTGCCATCCTCCCTGACTGCGAGAGTGGTCCAAATGCGCTTTACGGTGTCCCTTGTGCCAGCCAAACACTGCTGGCCTAACTTGTGCCAGCCTAACTCCAGGTTAGGATTGTGCCCCCCGTTTCTGATGAAGGGCTGGCTACACCTTTCTTGTGAATCCTTTAGCACTACCTCCTTGTCTTCTACCCTATTGCACCGAAAGACACACACTCAAAATAATCACCCTGCTCCCCATTTTTCCTTGCAAATGCTCTTTCCCCTTATATTACTCTTTATTATTTATTGATTGATTGATTTCTACCCCGCCTTTCTGCCCGAAGGCACACAAGGAGGCTTACAAACAATTAAAAGGCAATACAAGCCACACTATATACAATTAAAACGTATTAAAAACAATATTAAAAACAGTTAAAATTTAAACAAGCCCCGTGGATTGAAAGATGTAAAAAATACCAGTCTGCCTGTCAACATATAAAAGCTTGTTGAAATAAAAAGGTCTTCAACCCCCACCGGAATGTTGCCAAAGAGGGAGCAGTTCTTAATTCTAAGGGGAATTCTAAAGAATTCTTAATTCTTTACCTTTCTGTGCCTTCGGGGCACGGAAAGGCGGGGTATAAATTAAATAAATAAATTAAATAAATAAATTTAACCTGCCCCGTATGAGCCTCTGGGAAGGGACCTGTTGGCTCTATTATTGTAAGATGCCTCACTTGTTGATTTTGCTATCAATAGACGTGGAAACATTGTTTGCTCATTCACCTGCCTGCTCAGTGAGATCCCTGGGACAGCTTCTGCTTGGCACGTGGCCGGGAGCTGAGGCTCAGCAGGAGAGCGGCACTAAGCTTCGGAAGGGCACAGGCTTAAGGGCGGCTTGTCCCTGACTGGGGACCTTCAAGCAGAGGCTCAGCCAGCACTTGCTAGAGGTGCTACAGGCAGGTGGTTGGACTAGGTGACCTCACGGGTGCCTTCCAACTCCATGATTCTATGAAAGTCAAAGGAAGTGTCACTGTGTTTCCCCCCCCCCCTTAAAACACAATGTGGCGAATCAGCACAATGGGATCAAAACTGGGATGGGGTGAAGTCAGTGGCGTCTCTACAGGGAGGGCAGAGCTCTAAGTTTTGCAAGAAGCCTGACCTTGCAGTGGAAATCACTCCTCTCCTGCACCGTTTTAGCCAATCACCCTTGATGATATTTTCGCCACCCGCTGTTTAAAGAAATCACATAACATCCTTAGAGACTCTTCCCATCCTGCTCACAACCTTTTTGAACTGTTGCCTTCTGGCAGGAGATATAGGTCTATTAGAACCCGGACGACACGTTTCATAAACAGTTTTTACTCTAGAGCCATAACAGCGTTGAACAACGAATTTAAGTACCAGTAGATAGGGGCAGTCGGACTGTACTATTGTCTATTGTGTGGATGTTTGTTTTATAAAGAGGAATTTCAAGGTGGGGGGTAGGGGGTGGGGGGTATGTGGGGGGATTGTTGGGAATTTAGTGTGTGTGTTGGTTTGGTCTCCGGGTGTCAGTGAATTTCGTTGTGTAATACAATGACAATAAATTATTATTATTATTATTATTATTATTATTATTATTAATCCTCCTCCTCCTCCTCCTCCTCCTCCCCCCCCCCCAGGGAAAAGCAACATCTGGGCGTTGCTTACTGGCTACAGCAGCAAGGGATTTACATGACAGGGTAAGGCTCCTTGCAAAACTTAGAGCTCTGCCCTCCCTATAGAGACGCCACTGGGTGAAGTACAGCCCTCTTTACCTGCAAACTCGCTGATCTGCAAGGGGCAGAATTGCTACTTTCCTCATTATCTGGGCCTCTGCCCTCATTATCCACTCTGCAGAGACCTTCCAGAGGCTGCAGGGACCCTCAGACTGGCACCCGTGACTAGCACTGGCCCCTTTAAAGTCTCCAGCACAAGCATCTGCCGGCCCTGTTTAAGAGGTCCATGCTGGTCGCAGGTGCCATTCGGAAGGTCCCTGCAGCCTCTGGAAGGGCTCTGCAGCATTCAGAGATCTGTTGGCGCTTCCTGCTACACTCTGATGGCTTTCTGAGAGTCTCTGCTGCATTCTTCTGATGGCAGATAAGGTACCCCTTGCACCTAACCCCATTGGATCCCATAGGATCAATGATTTGTTGTCTGCACATTTGCCATCTGCGACGATTTCCAGGAACCTCACCCTAGCGAATAATGAGAACATAAGAAGAGCCCTGCTGGATCAGGCCAAAGGCCCATCTAGTCCAGCTTCCTGTATCTCACAGTGGCCCACCAGGTGCCCCAGGGAGGCATGAGACAACAAGATGCTTGCATCCTGTTGCCACTCCCTTGCACCCGGTATCAGTAGCCCACCACCTATGTAAGGAGGTTGCACAATCCATCATTGCCTATAGCCCATGATGGACCTTTCCTCCAGAAATCCATCCAAACCCCTCTTAAAGGCATCCAGACCAGATGCCATCACCACCCCCTGTGGCAAAGAGTTCCACAGATCAACTACCCGCTGGGTAAAAAAGTACTTCCTTTTATCTGTTTTAACTCTCCCAACCCTCAGACTGTACTAAAGCCCCCTGTAGTTCTGAACATTTCATGCCCCCCCTTTGATGTTTAGGAAACAAACTGTCCCAGTCATGGCTTCCAGCTAGGCACACCTCTAATCTGACCCTGCATTGCAAGCCTCTTTACATCTGAACACCAGCTCTACCGTTGTGTGTTCTAGGAAACCCTCTTTGTGAACATTTTTGTGGAAGGTATATAAATATATTTAATGAACCTTCTCCTCCCCGGCTGCTCTCAGCAAAGAGGTCCAAACAGCTTCATCCCTTCCAGCAAGGATGAGCGATTTTTCTTTTTATTCCCCTCTCCTCTGGTCCAAATTCTCTTGTTTATGGTCCTGCTGTGATTTTTTTATGGTTTTTCTCTTCGTTTATGGCTTTACAATGCTTTCTTTGGACTTGGGATTTTTTTTTTAACTGCCTTGAAGGTGTTTATAGCCAAAGGCTGCATTTAAGTGGTTGGGTAAATCTTGTCTCTAGTGCGCATCCCTGCAAATTCATGGCAAAGCACAAAGGTGTCGTGCATTATGGTCTGCTGTTTCACAGAGCAATTGCGGGGTATGGCGTGAGCTGTTGGTGACTGGTTCTTTTTTCCAAAGAGATCTCAAGCAGTGGAACAAACAACGCTTGGCCCTGAGACACATACTGTGCAGTAAGCAAGTGCCGGCGTGAACAGAACGTTCGACATGCTAAAACGTTTTTGGAGACCCTGTGCTAAAACGATAAGCATTGCTTTAAAAAATCTTCCATAGCTGCTTGGGGGGATCTTCGGTATCTCATCTACTGAGCAGAAGATTTAGCTGAGAGGGTTAATGCCTCCGTTTGCCCGAAGATAACAGCTGAAGATCCGAAGGTCGTGAGCTCGAGACTACCGGAAGTGAGTGGCAGACCTTGCAAACTGCAGCTGATTAAAAGCTGAGTTCCAGCTGCCTCGTGGGAGGAGGAGTGTGCTGAAGTCAGCTGCGTCTCTGGTGGGAGCAGGGAAGCCTCTTATCAGCCAGCAGAAGACAGACGGGTGGCTAACAAAGAATAGAAGGCTAAATCCAGAAAGAAAGATCTGTATGAGTGTTGTTCTTGAAAGATAGAACATTTCTGTAAATTGTAAAAACCTTTGGGTTTGTGAATAAAAGTCTGCCTATGTAAACCACCTTGAGTTACAGTCATTAGAGAAATCTAGTGATCTTAAGAAAGGCGGTATATAAATACATGTATTATTATTATTATTATTATTATTATTATTATTATTACTACTGTAGCTTGGCTGGAGAAGACAAACGGGTCTATTCCTCTTGTCTAGGAACGCTTGTTCTTGGTGCTTCTTGTTCTAGGTTGCCCATAAATTGGTCTGAGAAGTGGAACAGTTGGCGTCTCATTTTCTGAGTCTGGAGCAGGCCCACTTGCGGTTTCTTCCTGTTCCTTCCTGGAGCCAACTTTTACTCTTGTTCGGATAAAGGCTGGAAGGAATAACGTTTGGCCGTTGGCAAGATGCAGAGCTTCAGCCTCCAAAGCAAACGACAGCTTTGAGATGGGGCAGCCTTCCTCGAAGTCCAAGCAGGCTCCCTACCACTGTTCCGGGGTCAGCCTTGTCATGGGAAATGGCTCCCTTCCCTCACCCGCCCTTGGCTTCTCAAAGGGGTGCTGACCCTGGATAGACAGCTTCCAAGAACCGGCATCTCCCCCAACTGGTGATCGCCAATTTTTTTTTCTAATCCCAGTTGCTGGCTCGGGATGACAACCTAATGCCGAAGCCAGCTGTCTATCACTCTCTAGCATCGCCATGGCAAAATAGTTACCGTCACCAAAGCTGGAAGGGGGGAACTGCTGTCACCGTGAGTCAGCCTGACTCAGCGTTCTGCCAGGTCACCCAGTGAGCCGACCATGTGGCTGCCTGCAGGCGGAATCCCTCTGGATTGATCTTGCTTTGCCATCTCAACAACTGTCCCTTTAGGGAGGTGCGAGCCCCTGTCCATATGGTTTGGTGACAAGAGAGTTGGACTTCAGCTAGGAATGCTTAGGTTCAAATAGTGATTCATCCCCCCTCAAGATTCCTGGATCACCCTAACCTCTCACCCTAACAGAGGCGTTTCTACAAGGAGGGCAGAGCTCTAAGTGTTGCAAGGAGCCTTACCCTGTCATGTAAATCCCTCCTCCCCCTTGCTGCTGTAGCCAGTAAGCAATGCCAAGATGTTGCTGTTCCCTGTGAGGATTGGCTAAAATGGTGCAGGAGAGGAGTGATTTCCACTGCAAGGTGAGGCTTCTTGCAAAACCTATAGCTCTGCCCTCCCTGTAGAAACGCCACTGCACCCTAACCCCCTTTGCAGGTTGTTGCGAGGCTGAAAGCAGGGCCCATGAGATGGGGGGTTGCAGGGGGTAATTTGTACCTGGGCCCAGGAGCCAAAGGTTTGATCCCAGGAAATTTCATTTTCTGATCTCACCTGGGCTCGCTGTCTACCTGCGATGCTGGAGGTGCTGCCCAGGTTAAGAACATAAGAAGAGCCCTGCTGGATCAGGCCAAAAGCCCATCTAGTCCAGCTTCCTGTATCTCACAGCAGCCCACCAGGTGCCCCAGGGAGGCATGAGACAACAAGATACTTGCATCCTGTTGCCACTCCCTTGTACCCGGTACTCTGAAGTAGCCCACCACCTTTGTAAGGAGGTTGCACAATCCATCATTGCCTATAGCCCACGATGGACCTTTCCTCCCCAAATCCGTCCAATCCCCTCTTAAAGGCATCTAGAACAGATGCCATCACCACCTCCTGTGGCAAAGTGTTCCACAGATTAACTACCCGCTGGGTAAAAAAGTACTTCCTTTTATGTGTTTTAACTCTCCCAACCCTCAGTTTTAGCGGATGCCCCCTGGTTCTGGTGTTTTGAGAGAGGGAAAAGAACATCCCTCTATCGACTAATGGTGGTAAAGGGCAAAGCTTTATGGTGATGGATATATTTCCTTCGTTCCAGGCCAGGATGTGTTGGTCGATGATAAGGTGACAATGTGGACTAGAAGCTTGTACGGACTTAGCAGCCAGGATGGTGCACTGTTCACTTAACAGCAGTGCAAGGCAAGGCACTGATTGCTACGGAGGTGATGCCAAGTGAGCTGGGGCGCTGCCAGTTGGCTGGCTGCAGGGCCGGTGCCCAAACCTCTTTTATCCAAACAGTCGGCTTGTTAGCAGGGCACTCTGTAAGCAGCAATTCCTCTTTGCCCTTTTCTGGGGTGGCTGCCAAGCCAGGGAGAGAGCTGTAGATCAAAGCCAATTGTGCGATGAACCCGTGCCAGGGGTTGGTTGTAGGGTGGAGTTTTATCCTGATAATTCAGAGCCATGGGATACAAACAGCTGTGTGAAATACTTCCTACCACTCCTTTGCCTGGCAGATATCCTCAAAGGGGTTGTTGTGCCGGGGCACAATCCTAACCAACTCTCCAGCACCTGGGTAGTTGCAGCTCCAAGGTGAGGGATCAAACCTTCCCTCGCCTTGAGGAGGCCTCCGTGACTGCCCCCGAACTGCAGGAGCTGTGCCAGTGCTGGAACGTTGGTTTGGATGGCGCCCACAATCTGTTGCGGCGCATAAACATGGCCCATGTGGCTTCTTGTGGGGTTTCAGATGTGGTGTGCGCATGCGGACGTACGGGGGGGGCCTTGAGTGCAAATACTGCGGAATGCTGACATTGAATACAAGCAGTGATGTCATGCAAGGGGAACGCGGGGGAACTCAGTTCCACTAGTTAAAATTAGGGCTGACTCCGCCCACTTCACTCTCCCCCCTCCCCCTCCCAATTCCTCTGCAAAGAGCTTTTCTTCTTGGTTGGCCGGCACTCAGAGGGTTAAAGGGAGCGACTCCGGATTCCTAGGGGGGGCAAAGGCAGTGATGTCATTCAGGGGGAAGGGACCAGAACGGGCGTTCTGGATCCTAACGGGCTCCGTGGCTGGTTCCGGGTTCCCGACAAGTGCCAATCAAAAGTGAGTTCCTGTTCCTAAATCATTTGAATGACACCACTGAATATGAGGCTAAACATGTAGAGAACATCTGATGAACGTTTTGTGCCACGTTGGCGCAGGAAGAGTTTGGAGAGGAGCTGGGTTTCCTTTCTGGCTTCCTCCCGCCTCTAACACACCTCCTCTCCCTCCTGTCCCACAGGTGAGATGCCTCCAGCATGGCTCCCAGCCCGGAAGAACGACCTCTCTACCTGGCCATCTACCTGCTGACCATCCTCACGGGCTTCCCCACCAACCTGCTGGCCTTGTCCGCCCTCATCCAGAAGCTGAGGACCAAGGCCACGCCCAACTGCGTCCTCCTCCTCAACCTCACCCTCTCTGACCTCTGCTTCTTGGCCTTCCTGCCCTTCAAGGTGGCCGAAGCCATTGTGGGCTACTGGCCTCTCCCCTCCGCCCTCTGTCCTCTGAGTGGCTTCTTCTACTTCACGACCATCTACTCCAGCACCCTCTTCCTCACGGCGGTGAGTGTGGAGCGCTACCTGGGGGTGGCGTACCCCATCCAGTATAAGCTGAGGCGCCACTCGGCCTACGCCGCCGTGGCCAGCCTGGGCCTGTGGGCCTGCTCCTTCGCCCACTGCAGCATCGTCGTGATCACTGAGTTGCAGCGGGAGCAGAGCCTGCTGCCCAACGCCACCTGCTACACGGACTTCGACGAGGTGCAGCGCCGCATCCTCCTCCCTTTCCGCCTGGAGCTGGGCATCGTCCTCTTCTTGGTTCCCTCCTTGATCACCTTCTTCTGCTACATGGCCTTCATGCGGATCGTCATCTCCTCACCCCACATCTGCAAGAGCAAGAAGCGGCGCGCCGTGGGGCTGGTGGGCGCGACTTTAGCCGTCTTCGTCATCTGCTTCTCCCCATACAACATCTCCCATGTGGTTGGCTTTATCATTTGGAAAAGCCCCCCCTGGCGGGATGAGGCCTTGCTCTTCAGCACCTTGAACCCCAGCTTGGACCCCATCATCTTCTACTTCTCCTCCTCAGCCGTACAGCGGTCCTGTTGGCGCTTCCTGCGCCAGCTTGGACAGGTCTGCACCTTGCCCTCTGTCGTCCAGAAGCTCTTCTGCAAAGGTTCTGAGAAGCAGGAGAAAATGGAGTCCTCACCACAGGTCTCCTGTTCTAGGCTATGACTTTCTGGAAACTTCTAGAGCAGTGGTTTCAAACTCTTCAGATCGGGACCCCCTTTTTTAGAATGGGACTTGTGTTGGGACCTACCGGAAGTGATGTCATTGACCTGGAAGTGATGTCATAGCCGGAAGTGACAACCTCAAGCAGGAAGTGCTGTCGTTGTGACGTCATAAAATGACACTGCTGGAATGCAAACTGGGACTCTCGGACTGCAGCAATAGCGCAACCATGACAGAAAGCAGGATGAGGACAAAATATGGGAAAGCACTGAACTAAAAACATTAAAAAAAAATTGCTGGAAAACACTCACAAAAGGAATATAGCAAGAGTCAGGTCTGCAGCTTCCAAGATGGCTGCTCCCAGCTTTCTGTGACCCATCTAACATCAGGTTGTGACCAGCGACGGGATCTACAAATGACCTGGGGGAACGCTGGGCGGGACTTACGCAGGGCTTCCGTGTGATTGGCTGCCCGTCCGCAGCGTTCTGCAGCTGTCCTGGCCTGGGGGGGCTGCCCCCGGTTAGCACCCCCCACCGCTGCTCGCCCAGGTACCCGGCGCGACCCTCACCCGTCCTCCGCAGCTAGCAGGAGCCTCCCCGAGGCCAGGGCATCTGCGGATCGCCGCGGACGGGCTGCCAATCACCCAGATGTCCCACCTACATTCTGCCCAGCGTTCCCCCAGGTCGTTTGTAGATCCCGTCGCTGGTTGTAACCCACCCAGTGGGTCCTGACCCACAGTTTTGAGAAACACTGTTCTAGAGACTTGGACCTTCTGTGCAGGCTGTGTAGAACACACAAGGTTTGACCCAGGGTTTACCAAGATACTTTTTTTTGGTCCTTGAAACCAAACCTTCCATGTCCTATGAAATTTTGGAAGGCAGCTTTGCATCTTGAGGACGAGTTGAAGGGAGAGTGCCCTGGTTGTTGAGTATCCAGCCAGGTTGAGCACTGACAGCCTATCTTTTGCCCAGGGAGAGGTTTGCACGTGTCCCTCCTTTGCATATTAACTCGGCGGGGCAGAAAGAGGAAGTGTTGGACCCGCAACACTTCCTCCCCCAGCACTGGCTTGCCAGAGCTGGAGCTACATGGAAAGTGGAGAACCATCCAAATGGCTGCTGGTTGGTGCTCTATGGATGTCTAGTGCCCCCTAGAGGACACTTGATTCACTGCCTTAGGCTTCACTACCATTTCAGGCTGAAACGAACGGCCTGCTGGAGCACATGTTCTAGTTCCTCAAGAAGTGAAGGGCGTGTGTTTCCTAAAAACACAAACAGCGAAGGGAAAAAGGAAGAAGCCAGCAGGAAAGTGAAATAATGCAAAACGAGACATTAAATGCAACAAGGGAAGAAATGGTGTAATCTGAGGATTGTAGTTCAGGTTTGCTAATGGCCTGATGTGAAACCAGGAATGTATGCTGTCTGTACCTGTATGCCCCTCTCAATACTCTACCTGAGGCAGCAGGCTCAGTTGTCCTCGGGGAAGGGCCGGTTCCACGAATACAGCAAAGCAATGAAGAGCCTTCAGCCGGCTCCTTGCAGTGTAATCCTTGGGAGGAGACCAGGAGTGTTCCAGGCATCTCATATTCTCATCTGTGAGATACTGGAGCATACAAGAATGGGGGCGCAACCCTAACCCACTTTCCAGCACTGACCTAGCGGTGCCAATGGGGCACGTCCCGCATCCTGCAGTTGGGGGATGGTCACAGAGGTCTCCTAAAAGGAAGGGCAAGTTGGTTAGGATTGCGCCCTGGAGCGTTGCCTGCTATATGCGCCACCAAACCCACATCTTGGCAATGGCCTTGTTGTAGCTGGCTGGAGGCTGTTGCTTTTTAATGGGCTAATGAACACCTCCAAATGACTAGGTCAGGCATGGATTTATGTGGCTGATTTCTCAGCCCTCCTTGCAGCTATGGGTACTAGAGATGCTCCCTGAGGCACCTGGTGGGCCACTGTGAGATACAGGTAGCTGGACTAGATGGGCCTGATCCAGCAAGGCTTTTTCTTATGTTCTTACTACCCATGCAGGGCCGGCTCTAGCAGTGGCGGGGCCCAATGTGGGGCATTCCTGCGGGGCCCCCAACCCAGTGGTGTCATGCAGGGGGAATGCGGGGGAACTCAGTTCCACTTGTTAAAATTAGGGCTGACTCCGCCCACTTCACTCCGTGGTGCTTCCCCCCTCCTCCCCCCTCCCAACTCCTCTGCAAAGAGCTTTTCTTCTTGGTTGGCCGGCACTCAGAGGGTTAAAGGGAGCGACTCTGGATTCCTAGAGGGGTGAAGGGGTCTACCCATAGGAACCAGCTGCGGGTAGACCTGGGCTCTGCCAGCCTCCGGCTTATGATGTCACTTCTGGTGGGCAGGTCCTGACACGTGCCAATAAAAAGTGCGTTCCTGTTCTTAAATCATTTATGCCACCACTGTCCCAACCCTCCCTGCAGGGCCCCCACTCACCAAGAACAGCGCTGTTCATGCCACGTGCAAAGCATGGCATGTGGAAGTAGTTGGTGGGGATAGCATCACATCACCGCCAACTGCTTCGAGGTGGCCCATTTTGGGCTGTTCAGAGGCAGAGGCAGGTGGGAGAGACCAAGGTCAAGCTGCTCTGCTCGCCCCACTGACTAGCTGCAGCCACAGGCAAGATGCTCACCCTGCCAGTGCGGGGGCCCCTGAAGCGCAGTGCCCACCCGATGTGATGACATTGGTCACATTGGCTTAAAGCTGGCCCTGTACCCATGCTTGCCTCTCAAGGTCAAAGGGACACACAGACTGAGTTGGCCTGCTGGAAAAGTTGACACAGGATTGAAAAGCTGCAAAGATTTATTGTTGTGGAGATCAAAGCCTTTTGTGACGCAAACAGGGAGATAAGGGAGCCTATCCAGGGGTTAATAATGGTGGTCATTTCCTTTTTTAAATACACATCTGTCTTCATCCCTGCCTCTCAATGTCACATGGCGTTCTGGGTTCTTTCCCCAGGTCAAGAAATGAGCCAAAGTGGGGAAGATCCACAAGGCCCAATTGCTGGTGTTATTGATTGTTTCCTCGGTTGCCACGCAGGGCACACAATGACTCTTTGACTGTACGGAGCTCCAGGGGAGATTAGATCAATGCAATTAGCTCATGTTTGCGAAGCACTTGATACTGTTAGATGAGATCAGGGCACTTATCACTTCATCTGCGTCGGTGGTGGGGACAAAAGGGTGCTTATTGCGCCCTCCCAGGGGACGCAGAGGGAGTGATGAGCAAGAGAACATTCATGGCAGTGGTCAAAAGGAGCAGGCGCTATCATGTCTAGCGGCAGAAAGAGCTAGGCTGAAATTTTTTTTAAAAAAAATGTTAGTTGAATGTCCTGCCTCTCTAAGAGTGCAATCCTAACCTGGAGTTCAGCTGGCACAGTTCAGCTAGCAAAATTTGGCCGGCACAAGTGACACCATAAAGTGCGTTTGGACCACTCTTGGAGTTAGAGAGGCCAGCACACAGACGTGCACCATCCTCCCTGACTCAGAGCGTGGTCCAAACGTGCTTTGTGATGGCCCTTACGCCGGCCAAACTTTGCTGGCCGAACTCCAGCGTAGGAATGCACTCTTAATATGTTCAATAGTTTTAATAAATGGTCACTTTTTACAAGTGTCTCTAAAACAAATGGCCACCAGCCTCAATACAGCACTAGCAATTAGCTGCACCTAAATGAGAATGTATTGAAAAACATGCCTGGCCAGTTCAGCTCTCCTGAAAGCATGTGGTTCTGTTAAGTGTACCACACCTTCAGCATATTAAGGATGCTGATAGGCACAGAGGGTGCCAAGACTTGAGTCTGAATCCTGCCATTCCCGGTTGCCCGGGGCGTTCCTGAGCAAGCTGCCCCTGAGGCACCTGTCTCAGCTGGACATATGGCTGGGCCAGCCCTTAATACTGATCAGAGCCAGATGCTGGCTTCTGTGCAACATTGCAGTTTGTCTTTCCGATTTGACATTGGGCTGATTCATCTCCCGTTCTGCATATGGTTGTTTAGCCAAGTTTTCCAAAGAGATGAACCATTGTGTAAATAGCTCTGCCGTTTACATGTCCTATCAACTGTTTAAATAGCACTCTTCCTAATAAAGCTTGTTTTACACATTCCTGCATCCGTATTTACTATATAGATCTTCTGGGCTGAAAAAAACCCTCACGAAAATTCGAACTGTCAGGTCTTCAAGTTCGAAGAGTCAGGTCTGCAGTTTCCAAGATGGCTGATCCCAGGTTTCTGAAACCCACCCGACATCAGGTCGTGACCCACCAAGTGAATACCACTGCATCAGTGATGTCATGCAGGGGGAACGCGGGGGAACTCAGTTCCACTAGTTAAAATTAGGGCTGACTCCGCCCACTTCACTCTCCCTCCTCCCCCTCCCAATTCCTCTGCAAAGAGCTTTTCTTCTTGGTTGGCCGGCACTCAGAGGGTTAAAGAGAGCAACTCCGGATTCCTAGGGGGGCAAAGGGGGAAGGGCTGCAGTGGGGAAGTCCCGTCCTGCACAGCCCCCTTCCTCACTCCCTCCAGCGACACACGTGGAGTCAGCAGCCGCTCTGGTGAGTCTGCAGCCCACTGGGGAGAAGGCAGTGATGTCATTCAGGGGGAACGGACCAGAACAGGCGTTCCGGATCCTAACGGGCTCCGTGGCTGCTTCCGGTCCCCCCCCCCAACATTTGAATTTGAACTCAATAGTGAGTTCCTGTTCCTAAATCATTTGAATGACACCACTGCACTGCATCTCGGCATATTTGCCGAGACATCATAGTGGTCTTGACAGTGTAAGGGTGCAATCCTAACTAACTTCCCAGCAAGGTTAAGGTTAAGGACAATGCAGTTCTGAGATAAGGGAATAAACATTCCCTTATCTTGAGGCCTCCATCACTGTGTCGTCCACGCTCCCAACTGCAGGCTGTAGCACATGCCCCATTGGTACAGCTATATCAGTGCTGGAAAGTTGATTAGGCTTGCACCCTGAGTTTGGGCTTTTTCCTAGCTTTGTGCTTAACATTCTTAGGTCAAATGCCAATTCAAGACACCCTGCTTCTTGTGGCCAGCCCATGTCAGTTTAAAACATGGCACATATTTACATATACCTGTTATATATGATCACACACAAAGTAGCTTAAAATGGGGTGTTTTGGAACCCTTTACAAAATTATCTTGGACATCCCAACACAGGCACTAGCCAATTGGTGCTGCTCACAATTGTTTCAACCAATCAGTCAAAATTGTTTATTGTATTAGCTAAAAGCCATCACAATCATAATTAAAATACAAAGTCCAGGTTCAGATTCAAGTACTAAGGGCAATAGAATTCAAATAAAACAGGATAATATAAAACAAACACAGGTATGCACAAACACCCTTCATATTAAGGAATCTCCTTTGCAGTCTACAGCAACTTCCCCCAAATAGTTAGCCCGAATACTTCTGGTTGCTTTGGCTAATAACGCTGTTCTATAAGTGATTCACAGTTGTTTTGTGCGACCAACTTGCAGACTGCAGGAGAAAAAGAACACTTTTCATTGAGCACTGTGATGGCATTTATACCAGCACTGGTCTGCTGTGCCAGTTTTACACGATTCTTCACACTTGGATGGGATGCCTGGTGTCGGAGTCTATGCCTGGCGCATCAAAGGTTGGCTTGAATGCTTCTTGTGGTGATTTATACAGGCTGTGGTAGGGGAGGAGAAACCAAGAAAGCATGTTAAAGAAGTCCTATGGCCTGCATGCCTTAATCTGGAGAGGTTGTGAAGACCTGCCTTCCTGCTGTGAGGCTGGAGGGGGGAGTTAATATGCTGAAACCGGCAAGACAAAAATGCTGTTGGTTAATCGGAAAGTCAATTTGGGGCTGGGTTTACACAACCCTGGGTTACCCCAAACATCAGGCCCACAGCTTGAGGGTGATCTTAGATCTAGCCCTGATCTGGAAGTGTGATTTGCAGCCATGATCCTTTGGCCAGGTGCCCCAGCAGATCCCTTCCCTGGAGAAGGTTAACAATAAACCCAGTTTTAATTTCATTGCAGTTAGACTACGGCGATGCACTGTGCATGGGGCTGCCCTTGAAGACTGAGTTGCCAGCTTCAGCTGGTACAAAATGCAGCAGTCAATTACAAGACGCCAGCGCTTGTCAGTTTCACCGGCTGCGTCTCCAGATCCAATTCGGGATATTGGCAATGATCTTTAAAGCCCTGTGCGGCTTGGTGTCTAAATACTTTCTCCTCTCCACAAGCCTGCACATGTGTCCTGCATACAGCATCCCAGACCCTTCTCTTGCCGCTGGGATGCCAGGCAGGGAGGACAAGACTGTTCCATACCTCCTGTGAAAATGCCCAGGGCGATGGCAGTGATCACTCCAATCTTCAGCAGGTTGAGAACCTTGATCATTGAAGGAGGAAGGAGGGCCAGAAGTTGTGGCTCTGAAGGAGAAATGCCCAGTTATCAAATAAATCCCATTTTAAGAACATAAGAACATAAGAAAAAGCCTTGCTGGATCAGGCCAAAGGCCCATCTAGACCAGCTTTCTGTATCTCACGGTGGCCCACCAGATGCCTCAGGGAGCACACGAGGCAACAAGATGCCTGCATCCTGTTGCAACTCCCTTGTATCAGGCATTCTGAGGAAAATTTCTGAGGTAAAATTCTGAGGTAACTATGAGGTAAATAAAACAGAAATTCTTATCCTGTCTGTGGTGAGGGAACCCCACTGGAACAAGCCAAAGACCCATCTAGTCTTAATGTTGTTTTTAATTATTGTTTTTAATTGTAAATTGTGATTTTATGGTATTTTATTGTTGTAAGCCGCCTTGGGTGCCCATGGGGCAGAAAGGCGGGATATAAATTAAATAAATAAATAAATAAATAAATAAATAGTAATAGTCCAGCTTCCTGTATCTCCCAGTGGCCCACCAGATGCCTCAGGGAGCACACAAGACAACCAGATACTTGTGTCCTGCTGCCACTCCCCTGCATCTGGCATTTTAAAGTAGACTATTACCCTTGCACCACCCCCCAGACTGAGGTTGGGGTTTAACTTTATTAAGCACAATGTAAATCATGTAACCTACTGAACACCCATCCTTCCCTCGACAGTCTGGGGTAGGCAAAAAAACAAAAAACAAAAACAAAACTGCCATCCATACTTGGCCAATTTGGATGACAGGAAAAAAATTCCTACCTGGCCCTCATGATGAGCGACCAGCTAATCTCAGACTGGACATGCCCATCATAGCTTGTAACCCGCGATGAAGTTTTCCTTCATAAATTTATCCAATCCCCTTTTAAAGACATCCAGGCCCAATGCCATCACCACATCTCCCGGCAAGGAGTTCCACATTCTAATTACACGCTGGGTAAAGCAATACTTTCTTTTCTAAGAACTCATAAACGTTCTTCTCCATGGAAATCTTTAGTAAAGGGCGAAAGATTTATACGATCAGAATAGAAACCAGTGCCATATTTCTCACTGTGCCATATATTTTTTTTTTTCTACGAAGGGCTCTTCTGCCTGAAATACGGGCCTCAGATCTTTCTCCCCTCTGCTACGAGGGCATGTATCTGCAAAAAGGTGCCTGTCCCTCTAATGTGATAGTAGTAATGTGATAGTATAGCACACAGGCGAACAGAGGTGGATCTAAGGGGGGGCAAATCTGTAAGTTTTGCAAGAAGCCTTACCCTGTCATGTAAATCCCTCCTCTCCCTTGCTGCTGTAGCCAGTAAGCAACACCAAGATGTTGCTGTTCCCTGTGAGGATTGGCTGGAACAGGGCAGGAGAGGAGTGTTTTCCACTGCAAGGTAAGGCTTCTTGCAAAACTTACAGATTTCCCCTCCCTTAGATCCGCCTCTGCAGGCGAGGAAAGGAGGTGAGGGCTTGGGGGCTTCTGGGTAATGTAGTTTTCCCAATGGCTGCAGCTATGGTAGGTCAGCTTTGCTGTAAAAGGGAAGGGAGGACAGGTTTGGGGAAAGATTTGGGGGCTGGGAGAAGAGAAGCTGGTAATTATTCTCATGCCCAGATTTTAAACTGGAGCTGGAGAAGGGTCTGGATGTTCTCAAAGTTCTGAACAATTGTGGAAGGGACCCACAAGGTCATCTAGTCCATCCCCCCTGCCAGTTGCAGGACATCCTCCTAGAGGATGTTTGGACCAAACTGTTTGGTTTGGTTCGGCAACCAAACTGGATAAGCAAAGGCTCCAGAGGACTGTTAGAACTGCTGAAAAAATAATTAGAACTGATCTGCCCTCAATAGAAGACTTGTACATTGCTCGGGTTAAAAAGCGAGCAGAAAAGATTGCTGCAGATCCTTTGCACCCTGGCTATAACTTGTTTAACCTTCTCCCTTCTGGTCATCGATTTAAGACTCTGTACACCAAAACATCGAGGCACAAAAATGGTTTTTTTTCCTTGTGCCATTAAACTGCTGAACTTGCAAATATGATGAGGCGACTTTGGAGTTTGAGGCGATGCTTTATTCTGAATTATGTCCTTATTTGTTCTGTGTATTTATTGTTTATTATGTATGTGTAGTATTGTATGTATGTAGCCGGTGGCCGTATCAAATTCCAGGTATAGTTTATATACTTGGCCAATAAATTATCTTATCTTATCTTATCTTATCTTATCTTATCTTATCTTATCTTATCTTATCTTATCTTATCTTA
>JAJKFI010000022.1:8270597-8333730 GCA_029204185.1 Lerista edwardsae
TATCTTATCTTATCTTATCTTATCTTATCTTATCTTATCTTATCTTAGAGCATCTCCAGCAGGTGCCTGTGCTTGAAGATCTCCCATGAAGGAGAATCTACCACCTCCCTTGGCAATCAGTTCCACTGCTAAACAGCCCTGACTGTCAAGGGTTTCTTCCTGATGTCCAACTGGAATCTTTTCTCTTGCAGACCGGTGAACTCTCCAATGATGATGAGGATGAGGATCTCTCCAAGTTGGGGGAATGGGAAGCCAAATGGCAGATGCGTTTCAACATAGACAAATGTAAAGTGATGCACATTGGGGCAAAAAACCAAAACTTCACCTATAGGCTAAAAGGGGTTGAGAATAAAACAGCCAATATTATCATGCCATTGTACAAATCAATGGTAAGGCCGCACCTGGAATATTGTGTCCAGTTCTGGTCGCCGCATCTCAAAAAGGACATAGTGGAGCTGGAAAAGGTGCAGAAGAGAGCGACAAAAATGATTACGGGGCTGGGGCACCTCCCTTATGAAGAAAGACTGCAGTGTTTGGGGCTCTTCAGTCTAGAAAAAAGGCGCCTGAGGGGGTACATGATTGAGACATACAAAATTATGCATGGAAGGGATAAGGTCGATAGAGGGATGTTCTTTTCCCTCTCTCAAAACACCAGAACCAGGGGGCATCAGCTAAAACTGAGGGTTGGGGAGTTAAAACAGATAAAAGGAAATACTTTTTTACCCAGCGGGTAGTTAATCTGTGGAACTCTTTGACACAGGAGGTGGTGATGGTATCTGGTCTGGATGCCTTTAAGAGGGGATTGGACAGATTTCTGGAGGAAAGGTCCCTCGTGGGCTATAGGCCATGATGGATTGTGCAACCTCCTTACAAAGGTGGTGGGCTACTGATACCGGGTGCAGGGGAGTGGCAACAGAATGCAAGCATCTTGTTGTCTCATGCCTCCCTGGGGCACCTGGTGGGCCGCTGTGAGATACAGGAAGCTGGACTAGATGGGCCTTTGGCCTGATCCAGCGGGGCTCTTCTTACATTCTTATGTTCTTAACTCCACTGCACGCACGTGGACTCACCGTAGTCGTACTGAACGCTTAATGGGCCGCGCAAGGAAGGGTGCTCGATGGTGCAAACGTATCTGGCTCGCTGCTTGGCGTTGGGCAGGTCCAGCAGGCTGGAGGCTTGGTGAGATGCGGTGGAGTCTGTGCAGTCCTGCTGGGATGACGGGAGCCGGAGCCCAGCCTGAGACCAGGTCAGCCGCACCGGGGCTGGGTAGAAGCCGCTGGTTCTGCAAAGCAGGGTCCATTTCAGCACTGGCTCGGTTTGGAGCTGCAGGAAAACGAGTGGCTGGGAGGGCCGGGCTGCGGGAGGGGGAAAAGTGAAATCAATAATAATAGTAATAGTAATAGTAATAGTAATAGTAATAATACATGCATTTATATACCGCCTTTCTTAAGATCACTAGATTTCTCTAATGACTGGTTTACATAGTCATTACTGGTTTCATTACTGGTTTCAAGGTGGTTTACATAGGCAGACTTTTATTCACAAACCCAAAGGTTTCTACAATTTGCAGAAATGTTTTATCTTTCAAGAACAACACCCATACAGATCTTTCTTTCTGGATTTAGCCTTCTTTGTTAGCCACCCGTCTGCCTTCTGCTGGCTGATAAGAGGCTTCCCTGCTCCCACCAGAGACGCAGCTGACTTCAGCACACTCCTCCTCCCACGAGGCAGCTGGAACTCAGCTTCGAATCAGCCGCAGTTTGCACGGTCTGCCGCTCACAGAGACTTCCGGTAGTCTCGAGCTCACGACCTTCAGATCTTCAGCTGTTATCTTTGGGCAAACGGAGACATTAACCCTCTCGGCTAAATCTTCTGCCCGTGATATACACGTGAGTATATCGCTCCCCACCCTCTGCCAACTGTCCCAGCCTTGAGACTCAAGGGAGAGCAATGCAGAGGCCATTCAGGACCAGCTTTTGACCAATTGATTGATTTAGTTTATTACGGTCATGGACCAGTACAAAGCGAATTAAATCAGTACAATTACATGAATGTTAAAAGAAAAAAAAATAAAATTACATAAACGTTAAGATGATAAAATTAGCCTGACACAGTATATCATAAAAATATTATAATGACAGATCCTCAATCAGGGGATTTCATGATAAGTTTCCAGATACTTATAGCAGCAGCGAGAAATTTGGCTACCTTGTGTACAGAAGACAGAGTACCATCAGCCAAAAGTAAGTATGTAAGCAGTAGTTTCGATCGTCCTGATAATTTGCTCAACAACGGGAGAATATATTTGTTTCGGATAGTCTGATAAAAGGTACATCGCAATAATACATGTTCCGTAGTCTCTATTTCCTCCAACCCACAGGGACAAAGTTGTTCAAGGTAGGGAATTTTTTTTATATCGGCACTCAGAAACTGCTGAGGGTAATACTTGGAAACGGGCCAATGAAAATGCCCTCCTGTAATTAAATATGTCCAGATGGGTCCAATTGGATCAATTCATCCCATGCTGGAGGGGCCCCAGTGCTGCGGCGGAGAGCGGGTTGCCCCCAGCCATGGCCAGCACTTCACATGGGGGTAAGACCCCATGCACTGCTGGCAGACGTAGGAGGGTTGACCAACCCGGATTTAGACCCTTAACTAAGAGCTTTGCACTTTGGGAATGGAAAGGAAAAAAAAAAAGCATGACATAATCTGTTAAGAATAAGCACACATCAGGAAGGCCAGCTAGACTGACTGGTTGAGATGCTGCTTTGCCAATTTCCCAACAGCTGTCAGGAAACGGGGACGCTAAGCAGCACCCTGACTCCCGATTGAATTTCCTGGCTGAGGGGAAGAATGCAGAGGCTCCTTGGAATGAGCTTCCTTCCTCCTGGAGCGTTACGAAGAGATGAGGGATGGCACTGGGGAAGGATCGGCAAGAGAAATCTTTGAGAGCAGGAATGCGGCACTCCTTCCATACAGAGAGCCAGTTAGCATTCATAATGCCTGGGGAGGGCTGGGCGTGATGTCGTTCAGCAGGAAGGGATGTCACTAAGCAGGTAAGGAATGGCCAGGAAAAAAAGCAGCTCTCTCTCTCTCTCTCTCTCTCTCTCTCTCTCTCTCTCAGCTGCAAATAACAGAAAATTACACAAATCTTGACTGTATTTTCACAATCAAGTGCACACCCCATTAAGTGTGCTGTACGATTACGGTGAGTTATCCGGAGCTCTGCCCTTTTGGCAATGACCCACAACTGATGGTGGTGTCAGGAGAGCACAAGGCCCAGATAAAGACGTGTTGGTTTTTCCTACCAATTGTCAAAAAGCTGAAAAAAGCAGGAAACTCAGCAGGGCAGGCTCAATTTGCCCAACTCCGTGGTCCCAGGTTTCCTAGTTTCATCTATTCTTGCCTTGGGCTACCTTCACACAAGATCTTGTTCCTTTGACAGCTAAATGGCAGGCAGTGATGCTGTAGATCTGCTGAGTTGTTGTGAACATGGAATAAGAAGTGTGTAGTCGTGGTAGTAGTTGGCATGTTATAGTTCCTGTGATGGGACCGGCAATGAAGCTAGCGCAGGACAGGGAGGCCTGGCGTGCTGTGGTCCAGGGGGTCAGGAAGAGTGGAACAGGACTTAGCGACTGAACAACAGGCAAAGAAACAGGCAACAGATTGGTCTGCCCTCTGGTGGCAGTTCCTGGAATTGCAATGGGATTGGCAAAGAAACAGGTGACAGAGAAGTCTGCCTTCTGGTGGCAGTTCCTGGAAGTGCAAAGGGATTGGCAAAGACACAGGTGCCAGAGAAGTCTGCCCTCTAGTGGCAGTGTCTGGAACTGCAATGGCAAAGGAGCAGACACTGTAGAAATGAAGGAGGAACACACAGTGTCCATTAGAGAGGCCAGGTGTCCATTGGACAGGTGGAGCTGGGCTCTGGAACCTTGTCCTGCTGTGGCCAGGTGGGGGATTCCTGGTTGACCAGGAAAACACTTGGTCAAAATGATGTCACCGGAGTTGGTGTCACCGGGTTCAGGAACACATGGTGTCACCCCACCCATGCACTCTGCCGCTGGAAACGTCTCTACAGGGATTCCCAAATTGGAGCCCAGGTCTACCCAATCAGTACACCTGGCTGAGCAGAGAATGAACAACAGAGGCCATGTCTACTGGGCGGGTAGACCTGGGCTCCATGTTGGGAAGCCTGGTAGAACTCCACTCTGGAGGCTTTTTCAGCTGCAGTCAAGTCTGAATAGACCTGGGTTCTCAAGTGGTGGGGTTGAGTTTTTGGTGCCACTTGGTGTGATCCACACCCCCTTGTGATGCCAGTAGCAAGACTGGCCCATTAGTTCTATCCACACCTGGTCCCTCTTACCGTACACGTGAAGCTGTGTCCCATTTCCACGGGTCTCGCCTTTGCCCCACACCATAATTTGGCAGGTGTAGGTCCCGGCATCTTCCAGGGAAACGTTGGTGATGACCAGCAAGCCCTCTCCAGGGCTGAGGAAGGAGTCAGGGTAGGTCAGGCCGAAGTGGGGTCCGGAAACCACCATGGATTCGGCCCCTTTCGGGCCTTTGAACCAGGACATGGCCCCCTTGGCTGACGAGGACTGCCCAGTCCGGACGGAGAAGGGGCATTTCAGAGTGACGTTGTCTCCTTGGTTGGCAGTCACTTCAGAAGGGACCTGCAGCACGGAGTAGTTGGCACAGAGGGCTGAGGAGAGGCAGAATGGCTACCGTCAGGTTATATAGGACATGGGTCAGAAGAATCTGGCAGTGGCGGATCTAGGGGGTGGCAGGGGGGGCAAGAGCCCTGGGCACTGTCTTGGGGCCATCTAGGGGGGCGCCAGTGGCCCCTGCAACATTGTGCAGGTAGACCTGGGCTCCAGAGCCCAGGTCTACCCATTGGGACCAGCCGCGAGTAGACCTGGGCTCCCTTGAAGAGAGCCCAGGTCTACCCGTAGCTGTTTCTAATGGATAGACCAGGGCTCCCGCGAGGGGAGCCCAGGTCTACTTGCGGCTGCTTCTGGTGGGTAGACCTGGGCTCCCATGGGGGCGCACTTCTATTGGGTGCCCCGGGCACCATTTTGACTAGGTCCGCCCCTGGAATCTGGTGTTAACAGTTGAACTTGGTTGCACATTTCAGCTTGCTTACAAAAAGGGAGGGCTACGAGGACCAAACTGAGCGCATTATTTAGGTATCATTAGGTTCTCTGGGATGGCACATTGGTATATTGTGAAGGGTCTGCCATGGGCCGCTGGAGGATGGCCATTTGTTAGTAGGGCTATTGGGGAATGGGAGCCCCCTGCCAGTGGCAGTGTGCTGTGTCTGGTCCATTGTAAACAACAACATCTGATGGTGCGCCATGACAATTTTAGCACCTTGTCCATGTGCTGTGAAATGGAAAAAAGAAAAGAAAAAGGGTTGAAAATTGCCACATTAGAGCCTTGTTCTGGCCAGATTCTGAACAGGGAGCCAGAGAACATTTTAATGAAAGGCAATTTTCTCTTTGAACAAAATAGGGGCACAGCTGAGGTTTTTATTAAGCAGAATGGCTCACGGAGTCAAAATCCTCCTTGGTGTCTAACTCTCTGCCTGCGGAACCCAGTGCATGCATTACACTGCTAGAGAGACCTCCAAATTAGTCTGTTATATTACTGGAGAGGTCATAAGAACATAAGAACATAAGAAGAGCCCTGCTGGATCAGGCCAAAGGCCCATCTAGTCCAGCTTCCTGTATCTCACAGCGGCCTACCAGGTGCCCCAGGGAGGCATGAGACAACAAGATGCTTGCATCCTGTTGCCACTCCCTTGCACCCGGTACCAGTAGCCCACCACCTTTGTAAGGAGGTTGCACAATCCATATTGCCTATAGCCCACGATGGACCTTTCCTCCAGAAATCCGTCCAATCCCCTCTTAAAGGCATCAAGACCAGAAATTAGAGGTGCACAGTCCCTTCCCAAGATGTCTTCCTAATTATCAAAACTCTGGATAAGGCCTGGAAATGTTGCTTTTGGAGAAATTTGGCAGCATCGTCCCAGAATGTTGTTCAGGAGTGATGGAGGCACACACAAAAGTTGAAGATGATCTTCAGATGATAGATTGCTTGGATGCCCTGGACAGGGGGTTGGTTGATCACTCACTCACTCACTCACTCACTCACTCACTCACTCACTCACTCACTCACTCTCTCTCTCTCTCTCTCTCTCTCACACACACACACACACACAGATACACACACACACACAAACAAACAAACAAACAAACAAACTTCAATTTATTTATAGACCCCAAAATGAGACATTGAAAGCTATCACATCCCTCAGGGGTGGGGTGGGGGCGAAAATAGCCACAATTGTGGGCAGTCTTGTCCATAGAACACCAGTCTTTTTTTTCCCCCTGATGTGCAAAAATATGTGCAAGTCTGAGGAACTCCCTGACACAAGGCACCACAAACACAGAATTAAAATTGAATTGCTAGTAAGGAAGTGACATAAGAGTTCGACGATGAAAACAGCATATATGTTTTACCAGTTTTATATATAAAACCAGTTTTATATACAAAACCTATATGTAGGGAATCCAGTTTTCTGGCATTGCTTCTTCTGTCTCAGAGAGGGGATAGAATCCAGAAATCTCCTTCATTCACACCTTTTGTCCCTTGGGTTATATGGAAGTATACATCAGAAACAATACAGTATATGATTCCCCCCCCCCTCCAGCATTGCCACTCACCTATGGGAAAATCTGGAATCCAAAGCAAGAAGGAAATCTCAAAGAGGAGGTAGCCCTCGTACAGCCCCATTGCAGACGACAGCTCGGTTTGGCAGTTCAGTTAGGACTGAAACACTTCCCCCCCTCCCTCCTCACCCCCCTTCTGCAAAGAGGCAAGAAAGGACTTGAGAGTCACCTGGTAGGAAAGCCATACTCTGAAGATCAAGGTCATGAAGTCAAACGCGCTTCTTCTCTTGGAACAGTCTGCATTGTTGCTTGGAGGCTGATCCCTTTGGGCTGTTGGGGAGCAGGGCTGAATTTGAACTCGGGGCCCACCTGAACTTTTGTCGCCCAATTTGTTTTATGCAACACGGAGGAGGGAAGCTGAATTGGGGAAGCTGAATTTGCTCCGTTTCAGCAAATTTCTTTTTGCCCATCTATTTCAGCAGAACTTTGTGTGGTCTGTATTTTTTATTTTTATTTTTTTGCCGTCGGCATGTCCGTTGCTATGAGAGTCCTCATGTTCCGGCAAAGCTGGACAGAAATCAAGTTAGAGAGTCCTTTGCAAAAACCAACAAGCTGATTTAATGACACCTTTTTTTTTAATCTGCTCCGGCCCACATCCCGATCACACACCAGGGCCATCGTAGCCGCATTTAAATTGTGTTACCGAGAATTTCACAGCAGGCAGTTTCCAACCATTGGAACAGCAAGCTCCATGGAGATAGATTTGACATTTTGGCTTGCAAATATGAGCTAGGAAAACCTGCTTGAGAATTTTCTCCCTATGTTTGTTAAAAGGGCAAACTGGATCAAATCCAATCACCCTTATTTCCCCCTAATTGGTGACTATCAGCAAATTATCATGGAATCAGCCACCCTCTGAGAAGGGTTTTATCTTGGGTGGTGTTGATCCTCAATAGACCATATCTTCATATTAGCCACCTCCCTTGCAAAATCCTAACCAGGTGGGGATGTTAAATATTTGGCACTAGCCATTAACTTGGCCTTTAAGAGGACAATATCCCACAGTGGCTCCTTATCACGTTTTGACTGTTTGCCCTAGTGTGAGTTGCGAAGAAAAGAGGGCACACCAATGCTTGAATAGATAACAGATTGAGAACAAACACAAGAGCCATTGTAAAGCACGTTTGGACCACTCTTGGATGGGGGGGGGAAGGGGGGCACACATCTGTGTGCTGGCCTCTGATTCCAAGAGTGGTCCAAACATATTTTACGGTGTCTTTTGTGCCGGTCAAACTGTGCAGGCCTAACTGTGCCAGCTTAACTCCAGGTTAGGATTGCGCCCTCAGTTCCCTTAGGATATTGCTGGAAGAAATGATTGCATTTTGATGGATTAACAATGTAGCTAAAGAAAACTCATGGTCATTATGTAGCCTATTGGCAGTGCTCAGCCAAATCACAGCCCTGGCCTTCAGCCTGTGATTGCAGCTGACTTCAACTTGATTTAAAACAAAACAGCACAAAGCAAAGGCTGAAAAAATTTTCTTCCATTGGGAAACCTTTAAGAGGGGATTTAAGAGGGGATTGGACAGATTTCTGGAAGAAAAGTCCATCGTGGGCTATAGGCAATGATGGGTTGTAATAACCCCCTTACATTAGTAATAGGCTGCTTCAGAGTACTGGGTGCAAGGGAGTGGCAACGGGATGCAAGCATCTTGTTGTCTCATGCCTCCCTGGGGCACCTGGTTGGGCCGCTGTGAGATACAGGAAGCTGGACTAGATGGGCCTTTGGCCTGATCCAGCAGGGCTCTTCTTATGTTCTTATGTAAACCATGTTGGAAGCCATCAGGTAGCACACTCTTATCCTGTCGCTGTTGGCACAGATGATGGTTTTATTTTTGGTCCAAAGCTTTGAGAAAACAAAGGCCTGTCTCCAGTGGTGTCATCCAAATGATTTAGGAACAGGTACTCACTTTTGATTGGCACTTGTTGGGGTCTGCCCACCGGAAGTGAGGTCATAGCCAGAAGTGATGTCATGATTATTGCCATGGATGTGATCATGTTTGTAATAACTTCAGCTTGTGGTTAGTGTTAACTTCTATTGCTTTGCTTTCTATATACATATTTTGCTTCAACTGTTCCCTGGTTAAATAGCAGGGGCCAGCTTCGAGTGGGCGGGGCCAGCTCAACTTCTAGGAACCGGTACTCGCGTAGTGGTGCGTAGTGGGTGCATGACATCACTGCCTGTCTCGCTCCCGTGAGTGGCCAGCCAGATGCATCTGGAAAGTCCACAAAACTCCATCATGGGACCAGCTCCTGCTTCCCCCCCCCACTGTCAAATATTTAGCAGCACGTCCTCTTAACCCAGTTTGTTCTCTGGTCTTCTATCTAGGACGGTGGGTGCACGTTTTCATGAGCGATGGCCTTATCGTTTCCTCTGTCCTAACTCAAACAGCACTGATTGTCAGTTTCACACAGGGAGAGAGACTGCGGGGGGCCATTCTGTGGGCCTAACCCAGAACTTTTGTGGTGGGCGAAGCAGCTGTTTTGTACAATCTGGGTCGTCGGCGCCCCCCACTTGGCTCAGCCCCCCAGCCCACAAGCCATAGTTGCTCTGAGATGGCCTAGATTTGGCCAGAGATAGCTTTGCCACATGGTTGGTTGTCTGAAGTTCTTGGCCCCCATCCAAAACGCAAGGAGAGAGACATGTTTCAAGGAAGGTGGGGGCTCTTGTGCTTCTTAGAGTTGTGCAGCACACAGATGTGCGCCATCCCTCCTGACTCCGAGAGTGGTCCAAACGTGCTTTGCAATGGTCCTTGTGCTGGCCAAACTTTGCTGGCCTAACTGTGCTGGCCGAACTCCAGGTTAGGACTGCACTCTGAATCTTTTTTTTTGGGGGGGGGAGAGAGGGAGGACTATGTGTGCCTGTGCAAGTGCTAGCATACCTGGGGGTGTCAAGGGGGGGCAAGTACCCCAGGCGCCGAGCCTGAGTGGGCGTCTCTGCCATCTACTGCTGCCACGGAACCACAGGCAGGGAGTATCACACTCAGGCTGTGGTAAGCATTTTCAGGGAGGGGGTGGCAGGAAGGGGGCAGAACTGGGTGAAGGTAGGGGATGATCTGGATTGGGAAGGTGACAGAGACAGCTGCAGCTCTTGCAGCCATATCCGACTCTCCCTCCTGGGCTGGGCAGCCCAACTTGGGCCTCCTTGACTCTGTGACCACTCTGTTGTGGGCACAGAGCCAGGAAGACTGCAGTGGCATTGCCTGGGGTCAGGGATCAAACACTCCCTTACCCCAAGGAGACCTCCAGTGGTGTCCCAGTGCCCTTTGGATGGTAGCCATTTCGGTGCTGCTGGAGCCATGGGCACTGGGCAGTTTTGGACGGGCTCAAGAACAGATACCCAGGGGACCCCCAGGGACCCTACCATACCCCTGACAACTGTCCATTTTGCTTAGAATCACCTCGGGTTTTACTCCTAGCATCCAACTCTGTGTTCCCTTCATTTGAATTCCATTTAATCTTGTGGCCGATGAAGGCATATCAAAGTCCAAACAAGTCCCACCTTAACAGCGAAGGTGACACCTGGCCTCACCCTGCCCTCAGCTCTTTATCTCCAAATCGGGTACCTGCGACTCTCAGGGAGGTGTTCAGTACCTGGTTCATGCAAAGCAACTTCCTTCCACCTTAAGCAAACAAGAATCCCAGCCCAATGTGGGGGGAAATGGACCAGGTGGGCCACTGCATTCAGGCTACAATCTTACGCAGATTCACCTGGGGGTCCCGTTCTAGTAAATGCCGTGGGATTCAGTTGTATTCAGAATGCAGTCTTTTACTTTCAAGTAAACCTGCAGTGGTCTGCACGCGATTTTTGCAATCCCACCCACACTGCGCTGAGAGGGAGGGCGCAGTCCTAGCCTGGAATGAGGCTGGCACAGTTGGGCTGGCACAATGGACCCGGTAAAGCGCATTTGGACCACTCTCAGAGTCAGGGAGGACGGAGCATACTTGATGGTGCCCCTTGTGCTGGCCAGACTTTGCTTTATTTACCTCATATTTACCTCAGAAATTTACCTCAGAATGCCAGATACAAGGGAGTGGTATTTGGACCACTCTCGGAGTCAGGGAGGATGGTGCATGTCTCTATGCTGGCCTCTCTGACTCCGAGAGTGGTCCAAGCATGCTTCACAGTGTCCCTCGTGCCGGCCAAACTTTGCTTTATTTACCTTATATTTACCTCAGAATTTTACCTCAGTAATTTACCTCAGAATGCCAGATACAAGGGAGTGGTGTTTGGACCACTCTCGGAGTCAGGGAGGACAGCGCACGTCTCTATGCTGGCCTCCCTGACTCCGAGAGTGGTCCAAACATGCTTTACAGTGTCCCCTGTGCCGGTCAAACTTTGCTGGCCTAACTCTGCCGGCCTCACTCCAGGCTAGGATTGCGCCCAGGGAGAAAGAGGCGTTGGTTCTTTGGAAGGTTCTGAGTCATTGGGCTTGGCCCAGGAAGGCTGGCTTTGCCCCAGAGGCTCCCCAGCATAAATACAGCCTTCCCCTTTGCCAGCCCCATTTCCAAGCCCAACGCAAGAGTGAAAGGGACATCGAAGCCAACCAACAATGAAGGCTGTGGCTGTTTTCCTCGCTGTCTGCCTGCTCTCCTTGCAGGACATCAGTGCAGCTCCCTGGGTAAGGCCTGGATGGGCATCTTGGATTGAGATATTGGATATTGATATTGGACGGGGAGCCGAGAGGCACTGCAATGATAATCACTGTTTGACATGAAAGATGAGATCATGCCGCGAGGGCCCAATCCTCTCCAACGTTCCTGCCCCGATGCAGCGGCGATGGAGCCCTGAGGAATGGGAAGAAATGTGCCTTTACCTGGAGGAGGCCTCCGTGACTGCCCCCTCCACAGGATGCAGGGCACACTGTCGGCATAGCTGCATTGGTGCTGGAAAGTTGGGAAGGACTGGGCCCCAAGGCTCATTGAACCCTGCGGGAATTACTGGCGAGTAAATGCCTAGGGGCCTGGGCGATGAATGTCACAGGGTTGTGAACAGTCACCAGATTTCAAAGGGTGTTTGGAATTTTTTGAATTTCAAACATGTTTTGCCTCTTTCGTAACTTGATCGCTTCTCCAACGCTTACTTTTGTATGTAGTTGGTAGGTAGTTCAATTCAAGAAACCTTTACTGGCATTAAACAATAATTAACAACAAAATTTTAAATAATGGCATCACACATAAGGAAAATCAGGAAGGGAAAAGGAAGGGATAAAGAAAAAAGAGGGATTAAGGGGGAGATTTCCATTTGGCACTTGCAACTAGAAATTCCGCTACAGCATTAGTAACGTCCTCTGTGTTGTCACATAGGGGGGCAGCTAGATTTTCAGTTGGAATACCAGAAAGAGGAGACAAGAAGGGTTTTAAGTAAATATCATTAAGTGACTGGAGAGATGGGCAACGTAATAAAATATGTGCCATTGGGTCCGGTTCTTGAAAACAAAAAAGACAAAATCTACAAGCAAACGGAATGTTAGAAAATCTGCCAAGGTGAACTGCAGAGGGGAAAATATTAAATCTTGCTAACATAAAATGCTCTTCTTTTGATAGGGTTAATCAAATAACTAATATATTTAGGGGAATGACCAAATGAAGGAGGGAGACCCCCCAAAAAGTGGAGAACATGTAGGATTAAGGTTAGAAGAGAGTTGATTAAATTCGGCTTCCCATAATTTAGATTTAATGATGGAATGAGCAATATGTAGACTGATATCTGCAAGAAGCTCTGGAGATAAATCTAATGATAAAAGTTTTGAATCTATAAGTTTAAACCATTTGGAGCTATAAGAATCTTTAAATAAGATTCAGAGGGAACAGAGATTCAGAGGGAGTATTTAAGTGCAACCGGAGCAAAAACTTGGTGGGTAGTTCTTAAAGGCACAGGAGCCCTCTCAAGATAAAAGTTGGCACTCCTACCTTTGTCTTTACGGCTTGCTGGGTCCTTTTCAGTGCTGGCTGTTTGCTGCTCTCCCTCCCCCACCCACCCCCAGCAATCTTCTCCCTGAAACAACTAATTCAATTGGCTGCATGAATGGTCCGGCTCTGCTGACCTATGTCCTGGTTCCCGATTCAGCCAACGGCACAGGCAAAGACAAGCTTCATGGAATTTGTGCGCTTCTTCCCGTCAATACCTAAACAATACCTCTTCTGCTCCTTTCCAGAACGGGCAAAGCTTTGACAACAACCGTGTAGGATCCGGCAGCTTCAATGACAACGGCGTAAGTTCCCAGAGTTCCTCTGTGCTTGGAGCCGATCAGTTTTTGCTGCCTTCTCTGCAGAAAAAAAAGGTCACTCTTCAAGGGAGAGCAGACCTTTAGGCTGATACTGATTCCTTTTTGACTGTGCAAAGGATCTTTTTTGAAAGGAAAGAATCTCTCTCTGCTCCCCCACCTCCGATTTCTATTCATGCTAATCTACTGCATAGTATGTTGTGACAACCTCGTGATAAGAAGAAGAGCCCCTGTTTGCTGCTTAGGCCCAATTGGGAGCAATTGGTGCAATTGGCTTAAAGTGGGACCTGGGTGGGTCTCCCAACACTGACTTCTTTCTCTCTATTTTTTTCATTGCAGAATGGCTGGGGGAATGGAGGAGTAAGTATCTGCCCGTGAAACTGACCTATTTAATCTGACACTAAATTACAATCGTCTATCATACGATTTACCCCTTGGATTCCAATACCGCTCATGATTGTATGCGGAGTCTCCATGCCAGGACCAGCCATGGCCACTGAATGTAACAGCTGCAGTCACATAGATCAATAGCAGTCTTTCGTCGCCCTCTGGTGGTCAAAGTGAATAGTTCCCTGTACCTTGTACAACAAAGTGAATAGTTCCCTGTAGGGACGTGGTGGCACTGTGGGTTAAACCGTTGCTGCTGGGCTTTCCAACCGGAAGGCTGGGCGTTCAAGACTGCGCGACGGAGTGAGCTCTTGTTGCTTGCCTCAGCTCCTGCCAACCTAGCAGTTTGAAAGCACCTAAATGCAAGTAGATAAATAGGGACCACTTTGGTGGGAAGGGAATGGAGTTCCGTGCACTACGGCGTATAGTCATGCTGGCCACATGGCCACGGAAGCTTGTCCTTGGACAAAACGCCATCTCTACAGGCTTAGAAACGGAGATGAGCACCGCCCCCTACAGTCGGTCACGACTAGACCATTCGGTTGTGGGAAACCTTTACCTTACATAAGAACATAAGAAGGGCCCTGCTGGATCAGGCCAAAGGCCCATCCAGTCCATTCTTGTATTGCACAGTGGCCCACCAGTTGCCTCAGAGAGCACAAAAGATGCAACATCAAAACAGGCAACATCCTGTTGCCACTCCCCCGCTCCTGGCAATAGAAGTAGCCTACTACTAATCTCAGGAGGTTGCACCACCCATCATGGCCTTTAGCCCACAAATAACTTCTCCTCCAGGAATCCCCTTTGAAAGGCACCTAGGCCAGATACCATCACCACCTCCTGTGGCAAGGAGTTCCACAGATTAACTACCTTGTCACTTACAGCCTACTCACCCTATCAAAATCAAGCTAGGGAAGATGTTTCAATGGGCTCTGAATCCTCTGATGATTGGTGGACACCATGCCCTGAAATACCCCTTCCCCCAATGCATTAAGGAGGATTTTGAGAATTTTGATAGTACTCAAAACGCCACACCTTCTAACCCTGAAAAAAAAAGTCATCCTTGGAATTTTCAGATACTCAGGGAGCCACAGAATACTCACCCAGCCTCTTCTCCTCTACTTACAGAACAGAGGCAGCTTTGATAACAATGTTGCCGGGAGCGGGAGCTTCAACGACAATGGGGTAAGTACCAGAGAGTTGCACATTTCCCCACAGTGCTAATTCAATAGTTTAGCTGCGCATTATGGTAGTCTGATTATGGGTGACAGTCTCTGATTGCCCCATGGGTGACTATTAGAAGGCTATTTCTGGAGGCTATAGGGAGGTCCTCAGATCATTGATGGGATGACAAGTCATGTGTTCTACTATAGAATTTATGGAAAAATGAATTTTGAGGGAAGTATTGATGGATTTTATATATAATGAGTGACCAACTGTAGGAGGCGGTGCTCATCTCCGTTTCAAAGCCTGTAGAGATGGCGTTTTGTCTGAGGACAAGCTTCCGTGGTCATGTGGCCGGCATGACTCTACGCCGTAGCACACGGAATGCTGTTCCCTTCCCTCCGAAGTGGTCCCTATTTATTTACTTGCATTTAGGTGCTTTTGAAGTGCTAGGTTGGCAGGAGCTGGGGCAAGCGACAGGAGCTCACTCCGTCGTGCAGTCTTGAACTGCCAACCTTCCGGTCAGAAAGCCCAGCAGCAGCGGTTTAACCCGCTGCACCACCACGTCCCACTTATAGTGATGCATGGGTTGGGGAGGAGCAATACCAGGAAGGAAAGAAGGACGAACAGAGCCATCTGAGGAAGGAGCAGATGTTCATGCACCACAGCGCATTAATGCGCTTTGAGTGGTAGTATTTTTTTTTATTTTTTCACATTTTTATACTGTCCTCCTTCCAAGGAGCTCTGGGTGGTGTACCTGGTTCCTTCCTTCTTTTGGTCCTCACGACCACCCTGCGAGGGAGGGGAGGCTGAGAAATAGCGACTGGCCCACTGTCATCCTGGGAGCTTCACGGCTGAGCTGGGATTTTCCAGGTCAAAGTCCAAATCTCAACCCACCCCACCATCCGGCCTTTCCGAGCAGTCGCATGTTGTGCTCTTGCAGGCTCCCAAATAGAACAGACGGAGAGAGCTTTGCTGGGTGAGAACATCTCGCTTTTGTTTGCTGCTTCGTTCAATCGGAGAGGTGTGTTCAGCCGAGAACGGGTTAAATGGCTAAGCCCATTCTTAATTCCTAACATGATTTCTCTTTCCATGTTTTGTTGCAGAACGCCTTTGCAGTGGTAAGTACCACACACCGGTTCTGAAGTGGTACCCAGCACATCATCACTTTCCTTTGAGTAACTGACAAGGTTCCCAAGGGTTTGTGTGTTGTGAACTTGGAAGCAGCTAGAAGCATCTTTTCCAGGCTAGAGAAGTAGCCAGCTGTCTAGAAACTGAACGTCCACCACATTTTGGACAAATACTTCTGGGTAACACATGAGAACATAAGGAAAACCTCTCTGGATCAGGCCAAGGACCCATCTAGTCCAGCATCGCTGCCTCTAACCCCTCCCCGTCCCTTAAAGGGGAACAGGGTGGTGGGTCGCAACCCACCTGTTTGAAAAGCACTGTTCTAGAAGGATACTTCAGTTACTGGTAGCCCTAATATCTAGGGACACTTTTCCCTACTTTTCTGGAGTTGGTGTGCGTTGTGCTCCTGTGTGATGCCATTGGATTAAAACCAGGCCATCTTGCAACGCACAGTTGTGTAGGGCCACCAGATCCCACATGGGATCTAGTTTCTTTGCCATTCATCGTATCGCAGGGGAACCTCACCAGGTGTAGCTTCTCCATCACCACCAGAGCCAAAGTTGCATGTTGAAATCATCTCTTTGAGGCACCTCTTCATTCATTCGTGTTAATGAGACACTGAATGTCACTGTTCCCAGATCATAGTGCAGGAGAGCACTTTTGCTGCCCTCTGGTGGCCCAGTCGTGCATACAATTGGGTACAAAAAATCTCCAGTTTTAAGTGCTCCTAACCCAAATGAAATCCTACCACAAACAAAGGCTTGCTAAAAAAAAAAAAGGTGTCTGGAGGAGAATAAGCACCAGAATTTAAATCCCAACGAAATGTAGCTAGGAATTGGCTGCTTGCCGTAAATTCAGGATGAGCTCTCACAAACAATAGCACTGATTCATTTCTGCCCCTTTCCCTGCCGTGGATAGATCTGCAAATAGTTATTACAAAAGTGCTGTATCATCAATGCTTGGCCAGGTGGCCAACACTCCCTGTTGCAAAATACTCACACATCCCTTTCTTGCTCTTTTTATAGAACAGTAACAGCTTTAATAAAAACAATGTGGGTCACAACAACTTCAACGACAACGTTGTAAGTATCAGAGATCTGCCTGTGCTGGTATCCCATTGATTTATCAGTTTATTAATTTATTTATTTATTGTAAATAAATATTATATTTATTATTTTTATTGTTACTATTTGCTTGTAAAGTGTCGGGTTAGTTGGCTCAGGGTGAGCCCAAACCTGGGATACTTCTTGCTCTGGGTACAAAGTCTTGGCACGAGGCCTGTCTTCAGATGCACCTGTGTGCATCGGCCGCAGAGCAGCAATCAGCCAGCAGCTGTGGAAAGTGCCCATGTGCAACTTCGCACATCTCAAGGTTGTGCGTTGTAAAGATCTGATTGGGCCCACGGTTGTATTTAAGACCTAGGCAAGCTGACCCTCAGTGTGGGTTGAGGGAGGAGGAGGGTGACATGCTGCCGGAAAGAAATAACGTCTGTACGTTCTATCTGCTGCAAACTATCTGACTGTGTACTGGAAATATTTGACCTTGGCCTGTGTATTTTGACAAATCTGCTTGACTCCTGAAGAGAAATCTTAGTACAACTTCTCTACATGGTAAAGCTGTGTGTTCGTGTCTCTTTGCCACTGTGCTGGAATGCCAAGTCTTCCACAGTCCTGCCTCGCTTCCTCTGTTGAGATAGCCAGGCTCTCTGCCAAGCTACGGGCACCCGGCAACTGGGGAGTCTCCCTAAAGGGGAGTTAGTTACTGGGGAAACTTCCCAATTATTCCCGTTATTCAGTGGTGGCATCTAAATGATTTAAGAACAGGAACTGTTGTGTAAAAACAACAACGAGCCAGTGAGAGTGCAGTGGGCGGAGTCAGCCCTAATTTTAACAACAGGAACTCCGTTCCTGGGCGTTCCTGCAAGATGACACCACTGCTGTTATTCCACTTTGTGAAACTTGTGTTGAAAAGCGGTATGTAAATACTGTTGATTGATTGATTGATTGATTGATTGATTGGTGACTGGTTGGGTGTTCGGGGCCGTTCTAAACTCCTACCATTTTTTTCTCTGTTTTTGTTACAGAATTCCTTTGCAGTGGTACGTATCAACACACATGATCTGGCAATTTCTGACCCCACATTAAAATATCCTCTCCTCTCCTTGAAGAGTTGGCTTTGAAGGACATTGGGAACACCAATGGGCCTAATTCAATGGCAACTGCCTCAACATACACGTCCATTTCTGCCTTTTTTCTAGAACGGTGGCAGCTTTGATGATAACACGGCCGGTGACGACAGTTTCAACAACAATGGCGTAAGTACCAGAGATGTGCCATCCCATTGGTTTACTGATTCAGCTGATCATCTATTGGGAGTTTGGAATCTAGTTATGGGTGATGGTTTTGGTTGCCCGGTGACATTCTTAACTCCAAGTATTTTTTCTTCATTTTTTTTTTTGTTACAGAACTCCTTTGCAGTGGTAAGTATCAGCCAATGCACATGATGTCTCAATTTCTGACACCACATTAAAATATCCTATCCAAAACATTGACCTTGAATAATGAATAAAATAAAGACACCTTTATATGTAAAGGACACCCTTTCTCCCTTTGGGTAGGGAGCAAGAGCTTGAACTGACCATTTTCTTGATTGTCGCATGCATGTGCTTTATGGCACATGAGCGACAGCCTTGGTCCAATGCAAGCCACTTGCATTGGCCCAAGGCAGTGATGTCATGCAGGGGGAATGTGGGGGAACTCAGTTCCACTTGTTAAAATTAGGGCTGACTCTGCCCACTTCACTCTCCCTCCTCCCCCCTCCTGATTCCTCTGCAAAGAGCTTTTCTTCTTGGTTGGCTGGCACTCAGAGTGTTAAAGGGAGTGACTCCGGATTCCTAGGGGGGCTGCAGTGGGGAAGTCCCATCCTGCACAGCCCCCTTCCTCGCTCCCTCCAGTGAGTTCCTGTTCTTAAATCATTTAGATCCCACCACTGGCCCAAGGCATAGCTTGGATTGCGCTGTTAGTCTCCCTCTAATGTGCAGGCAAGCAGCCTGTATGCGGCACTTCAGCTTAAGCAAGTTAAAGCGAGAAATCCCCACACTGTCATCGTGACCATGAAAGAAACAATGGTAATGGCTATGGGAGATGTCTCCTATATCCCTGATAACTGAAACCACGGCTACAAGATCTGCAGATTTCCTGTATTATGAAAAGGCATTTTTGCAGTACGCTGTGGAGAGATCGTGAGCCCGAGAAAGGGTGTTCCTGAAATATCCTGGTGCACAGGAGAGCATCAAAGCACTCACATGTCTTCTCCTTCTGCCCCCCTTTTTTCCCAGAATGGAGGCAGCTTCGACGGCAACAATGTGGGTTCCAACAGCTTCAACGACAACGGCGTGAGTACCAGAGCTCTGCCAATGGTGCCCGTCCATTGATCGACCACCTCAACTGATCGCTGGGTTGGGTGTTTGGAATCTGGTGATGGGTTGGGTGTCTGGGGGCATGTTCAACTCCTAGTGTTTTTTCTCTCTGTTTTTCTTGCAGAATTCCTTTGCAGTGGTAAGTACGATCAGCCACCACACATGATGTGTTTGTTTTGGACCCCACTTTAAAAGATCCTACCTGACTCTTCACCCCTTGATTTCTAATAACACCCAGAACCTTATATTAATGAGACATTTAATGATATGCCTGGAAGCACCTGAAAGGAAGCTATCATGCTCCCTCCGTTCTAGGCGAGAAATGAAGCAAGCCACCCAAAAATGTAACACGCATCAAATTTGGGGCAAGCGCCATTGGATACCTAGTGCTGGTCTGGAATCCGCCGTTCACATTAGCTTGGAAGCTGTCGAAGGCAGTCACTGGACTCTCACCATGGTTTAGTGGGGGGGGTGTTGCTGCCCTCTGCTGGTTGCGGCGTGCAAATGCAGCTTGACAAGCACGCTGATTTCAAGCACAAGGAGGGCGATAGAGAAGGGGAGAGAAGACTGGGCCAAACTGGAGGGGAATAAATCAGCATTGCCTGGTGGTTCCGAGAGGCAGGAACACATTCCCCGCTGCCCCTGGTTGGGCAGGAGCTAGACTAATGGTTTCCAAACTTCATTGACTGGCGGCTCCCTTGACCTACCACTAGCCTTTAGAATGTCATCGGCAACAGAGATGGAAGGCTCCCCACTGAGAACCAGGTTTATCCTTTGGAGACCTGATGCCCCTTGAAGCCAAGTCTAGGTGCCAGCCAGCTTTGCCCTGCTAAAAGAAATGATGCGAACGTCAGATGCCTGCAAGCTGGCAGGGAACAGATCCGGGCTGCCCCTGGAAAAGTCCTGCCACTCCTGCCAGGCCACCATGTGCCAACATCAGTGGTGTCATTCAAATGATTTAGGAACAGGAACTCACTTTTGATTGGCACTTGTCGGGAACCTGGAACCAGCCACGTAGCCCGTTAGGACCCGGAACGCCCGTTCTGGTCTGTTCCCCCTGAATGACATCACTGCCTTCGCCCCCCTAGGAATCCGGAGTCGCTCCCTTTAACCCTCCGAGTGCCGGCCAACCAAGAAGAAAAGCTCTTTGCCGAGAAATTGGGAGGGGGGAGGAAGGAGAGTGAAGTGGGCAGAGTCAGCCCTAATTTTAACTAGTGGAACCGAGTTCCCCCGCGTTCCCCCTGCATGACATCACTGGCCAACGTGCTTTGTGCTCTTTTCCAGAACGGAGGCAGCTTCGACGGCAACAATGTGGGTTCCAACAGCTTCAACGACAACGGCGTAAGTACAAGAGGTCTGCGACGGGCGAGCCGGTTCGGCAGGTGAGCAGGTGGTTGTGCTTGTGCGGGAGTAACAAGCTGCTTTTCTTTTGTCTCACAGAATACGTACGACAATCCCGTGATCTGGGTGAGTATGAACCATCGTCCCTTGGAGCCTGCCTCAGTTAGCTACAGGGGCTGGTACAATGGAGGCTGTGTTGTCTCCTGGAATAAGCCACCTGCTGCCCTAGAACTCTTGAGATCCTGCTCGGTAGCGTGGTGACGGGGGCAGCGCAGGAAATTCCGTATGCGCCATGTCATTGGCTCTCCCACTCCCATGATGCCCTTCCTCCAAGGAGCTCAGGGTTGTGCGCATGGCTCTCTCCCTCCTCCTGTTCTCACAACAACCCTGTGAGGTAGGCGAGGTTTGGGAGATGGCGCCTAACCCAAGCTCTCCTAGGAAACTTTGTGGCTAAACAGAGATTTGAACCAGGATCTTCTAGATCTTAGTCCCAAACCACTACACCTTACATGACACATACACATAGCACTGTCACTGTGGCCTGCATCCAGTAGTGTCATTCAAATGATTTAGGAACAGGAACTCACTTTTGATTGGCACTTGTCGGGAACCCGGAACCAGCCACGGAGCCCGTTAGGATCCGGAACGCCCGTTCTGGTCCGTTCCCCCTGAATGACATCACTGCCTGCATCCACTGTCCTGCATTTCCCTCTTGTTCTATGGAGCGCACTGCCACAAACACTGGTGTCTGCATCGCAAACCCTACTGTTGTGTGTACGTGTGTGTTGAATGAGCCTCTGTGCAACACAAGTGTTCGGAGATCATAGCTTGGCATTGCATGAAAAGTTATTTTTAATGCCTCTTTGGGGTCTCTCTCTCTCTCTCTCTCTCTCTCTCTCTTTGTTTCTTACCAATGTTTCTTCGCTTCATTTACAGTATTAGGGACCCAGAAGTCCACCACAGCAGCCGTCCAGATGCTCTCCAACCTGCCTTTTTGTCATGCCCTCTTGCATGGAGTGTAGATTCTCTTTTCTCCACTGCTTCACCTTTTTGAAAAATAAAGAATCCCTACTTCACCCACCGCTGCATGTTCAGATCAATCCGTGTTGGTGAGCGCGCTTGAGTGGCTGCTAGTCCATAAGAACTGCAGCAGCCTCGGATAGGCTTCAAACAGGAAAGCTTGTTCACTATTTCTGGTCTTCTTATTGAAATGTCCCTGGTGAACTGCCAAGGAGATCCAGAATTCCACGTTGGGGGGGGGGAGAGATCAACCAAGTCATAAGAACATCAGAAGAGCCCCACTGGATCAGGCCAAAGGCCCATCTAGCCCAGCTTCCTGTATCTCATAGTGGCCCACCAGATGCCTCAGGAAGCACACAGGACAACAAGATGTCTGCATCCTGTTGCCATTCCCTTTCTTCTGGCAACCAGGAGGTTGTACATGACGGGCCTTTCTTTTACAAATCAGCCCAATCCTCTTTTAAAGGCATCCAGGCCAGATGCTGTCACCACATCCTGTGGCAAGGAGTTCCACAGGTCAGGCACCGACCAAGCACCTGCACCTGGCACCTGGCCAAGCCAGCCCCTGAACCCTCAGATCGTGCTCAATTTGCCATAAGGGGTCGATGGAACACAGGGCAAAGTTTTGACCCAGAATCCCCAGCAGCGGCTGCCGGAACACTTTCCGTAATATCTGTAAATATTAACAAAATTGTACTGAATTGTACTTAATTGCCATGAAGAGCATGCATCAATGTTTGGTTATTGCAGGTCGAATTCTTGGTCCCAAACCAAGTGTCCTGTTTATCTTTGGTGGAACGAGGGCTGCTTTATAGGCCAGCAGTGTTTGCTGAGTGCCTGCCTGCTGTCGCCTGCTCAAAAAAAAGGCAATTAAATTTTTGTTCAAAAAAATAAATAAATCCAATTTATAGGTCTACAATAAGCCTATATATTGATCCTTCCTCTGAAACTTTCTGTTAGAGTGCTAGATGCAGGGCAGAACCCCCTGGTGAGACCAGGGGCTGGTGAGAAACGGCTGGTGAGAAAGTGGCAAGAATTCTTGAAATCAAGTAAAAATCAGAGAGTGTTTGAACCACTCAAGTCAAGTCAAGTCAAGAACCTTGAATGGCATAACAAGAAATACATTGCATCAACAGCCGCAACTATTAAATTAAAAAGTTCTGGTTAGATTCAATATCTCATTAAGAAAGTTGGCTACAGCATTAGTAATCGGGGGGGTAACAGTCACTAAGAAAAATGGGCAGAAGATTAGGAAAGAGAAAAGATAAGGAAGATATCCAAGGCTCCAAATAAAGTCGGCGTCGGTAGGTCTGAGCAGAACAGCTAAATAAAATGTGGTCTAAGGAATCAACAAAAGTATGGCAGAAGAGATATAATCTATCAGCAGATGGGCACACGTCTGTGTGCCAGCCTCTCTGACTCCAAGGGTGGTCCAAACATACTTGACGGTGTCCCTTGTGCCAGTCAAACTTTGCTTGCCTAACTGTGCCAGCCTAACTCCAGGATAGAATTGTGCTCTTCATCTTTGACAATGTTGAGTATGGACAGTAGGCAGGGAAATTACAATCCACACGCCACCCTGTGGCTGAGCGACAGAACTGCAGCCATGTGCTGAAAAGTGAAATTTAGCAGCTTTCTCCTAGTTTGTCCAAGTCCTAACCTTGGAATTCCATTAGATTTCTTCCAACTTGACAATATTATGCTGTTGCTAATTGGGTGATACCAGCCCACCATCTTTAGCCACGCATGCAATGTTTACCTTTGGAGGAACAAATTCTGCTTTATAGGCCTGATATTGTTTGCCTAGTGCGGCCCAGCTTAGAATCAACAGAAATTATGGCAATGTCATGTCGTAAATCTGTACGTTGACGGACCATGTGAAAGGTTGCCCCTACCACATCCATGAGCTGCTCCAAAAGATGGCAACTTCCATGGCCGCACAGTGGGTTTGTGCAGAAGAACAAATGTGCCAGAAATCTTGTGTCACTTAGCATAGCATTCTTTGGTTGGCAATTGATTATGAGCCAAGGGATCTATCCGATTAGCACCAAAAAGCCCCCTTTTTGTGGTGAATATTCCACAGCTGTTCTCAAGAAGCCCAAGGTCAACAGCAGATGACTGTTTAACCACATTATGGCCCAGGTTTCAACATAGTTCTGAGTCCCACCTCTAATTATGAGGTGTGAGCACCATGTTCCATTGATAACAGCAGCAGGTGAGGTCCTTAGATGAAGGACGTACCAAATCACCTGACTGGGCCCAGTATTCTGTTTCCAACAGTGGCCAGCCCATTGCTTCTGGAAAGCCCCGAAGCAGGACTGTTCACTCTTAAGACCATGCCATGAAACTGGTCCAGAAGCATCTTCTTGCCTCTCTGAATCTCCTGAAATGGGGTTTGCTGGTCCAAGTGTTGGTAGAGGTGGTCGGGAGACATGGAAGAGGCTGCGGATGTCACCATCAGCTTTTCTCCCCTGTGGATGCGCAGCTACTTCTTATGCTCGGTGTGCATTTCAGAACATGCGCAACATACGCTCGTGGGGCAATCCAGCTTGTTCCTGAGAATACTGTACCCTTATACCCAAAACTCCCTCAGTCATGGAGTACAAAAATAGCTAACTGGGAAGAGAGAGGAGATGACTTTCCTGCAATTGACTTGTTAGCTCCTTCTCTCAAATAGCTGCAGCTGTTTCATTCATGATGGGGAGGCACAATCCTATCAACTTTTTTTTGTGTGTGTGTGTACACCAGCAGGGATGTGGTGGCGCAGCGGGTTAAACCGCTGCTGCTGGGCTTTCCGACCGGAAGGTTGGGAGTTCGAGACTGCGTGATGGAGTGAGCTCCCGTCGCTTGTCCCAGCTCCTGCCAACCTAGCAGTTCGAAAGCATGTAAAAATGCAAGTAGATAAATAGGGACCACTTCAATGGGAAGGGAACGGCGTTCCGTGCGCTACGGCATAGAGTCATGCCGGCCACATGACCGCGGAAGCTTGTCCTCGGACAAAAGGCCGGCTCTACAGGCTTTGAAACGGAGATGAGCACCGCCCCCTACAGTCGGTCACGACTAGACCATTCGGTCGTGGGGAAACCTTTACCTTTACCTTACACCAGCAGTGCCAAATTTGGAAGCCCTTGGCGTGGCTGAGAACAGCACAAAAATTCCCATGAATACGTCATCCCAGCCAGACGCAACATAGTGAAATCAGAATGGCTGGATGATCAGAGTGGACATTCTGGAGCGGCCAGAACATTCCCCAAGAACATTTGCACAAGGCAGCACATACAAATCGATCCACGAGTGCTCTAGGGCAATGGCTGGTTCCCAAATGTTTGAGCACACGGGCACACTCTTGAGAAGGGCGCTTGTGTCGGGACCCACCAGAAGTGATGTCATTAATGTGGAAGTGATGTCATAATGGGGCAGAGGGAGGGCAGACCTATGGGCAGAGAGGGGGGGTGGAGATGGGATATGGCTATATCCTAACCCCCGTCCCCGAGCTGGGTGGCCCCGATTCAGGCCACTCCTGCTGCACGGTCTTGCTCCTGCTATTTTGTGGGTGCAGGTACGAGCAGCCTTATAGGCTGGCAGGGGCTTACCCCGGTGCTAGGGGAACGTATCCTCTTGCCTCACAGTGAGCTTCAGCTGCCTGCATTAGGATATAGTACAGGTTGGTCGGCCTCCCTCCTCCAGCACAGGTTAGAATTGTGCTCTCAGCACCCTGTTGATCTTTGGTGGACCAAATGCTGCTTTATAGACCAGGACTGTTTGCTCGGGTGCCTGCCTGCTGTTGCCTATGCTGACTAAGTGGCCATTTGAAAACAATTTGCATGTTGGTCATGTCTCTATAGTGCCAGTGAAATAACTCAGCTCCTCCAACTTCCTGCTGATGCACCCAATAGCCCATACCTGACTCCGAGGGTGGGCCAAACGTACTTTACGGTACCCCTTGTGCCAGCCAAACTTTGCTTTATTGACCTCATATTTACCTCAGAATTTTACCTCAGAAATTTACCTCAGAATGCCAGAAACAAGGGAGTGGTGTTTGGACCACTCTCGGAGTCAGGGAGGAGGGCGCCTCTCTGACTCAGAGAGTGGCCCAAACAGACTTTATGGTGTCCCTTGTGCCAGCCAAACTTTGCTTTATTTACCTCATATTTACCTCAGAATTTTACCTCAGAAATTTACCTCAGAATGCCAGATACAAGGGAGTGGCGTTTGGACCACTCTCGGAGTCAGGGAGGATGGCGTCCGTCTGTGTGCTGGCCTCTCTGACTCCATGAGTAGTCTAAACATACTTTACGGTGTCCCTTGTGCTGGCCAAACTTTGCTGGCCTAACTGTGCCAGCCTCACTCCAGGTGAGGATTGCGCTCTCAGGAACAGTCCGCCCCACTGCTACTGCTGTCCGTAATGACATCACGTCCTGCTTCATGATGTCACTTCTCCCCTCAGCCATGAAGGCTATTCGGCCCGCAGTATGAAACAAGCTCGAGGCACCAGTCCTATATCATAAAAATTGAGCATACATTCCAAGGGCAGGGCAAAGAGAGTGGAAGGAGGAAAAGGAAGTCACCCAGCGGGGCAGAGGGGTCAGATGCAATTTGCAAGGACTTTCTGGGAACGGCAAGAGGGCTGGACTCCAGGGCGTGGAAGAGGAGACTGGAGATGCAGGATCTGGTTCGTGCGGATGGTGAATTGCTGGGCTTGGCCTTCAGAGGCTGGCAGTGCTCCAGAGGACGCCGGGCATAAATAGAGCCTCCTCTCATTCATTGCTCACAACTGTGGTTGTGAGAGAGAACCAGGCAACACAAAGATGAAGGTCGTGGCTGGATTCCTCCTCCTCTGCCTCGTCTCCCTGCAGGGCACTAGCGCCGCCCCTGCGCCAGGGGTAAGATTGCACCCAACTTATTTTTTTTTTTGGGGGGGGTAGTGAGAGCTCAGGGGGAACCACAGGTGAGCAGAGGGTGAGGATCAATCTGTGTGGGTCATCAAGCAGAAAACAATGTCACACTTTAACAACTGTGCAGATGCATTAAGGTGTGTAGTGTGGATTGCCACAACATTTTCTTTATAGTTTTTGCATCCAGAATGAATGTTGGTTTATTTATTTCCCTTTCCCCCTCCATTTTTTAGTTGATTCTACTTTTTTTCTCCTTTTTCACTAGTAAAGGGGTGTGTGTGTGTGTGTGTGTTGGATTTTGTAGATTAAAAAAGGTAAAGGTTTCCCACGACCGAATGGTCTAGTCGTGACCGACTGTAGGGGGCGGTGCTCATCTCCGTTTCAAAGCCTGTAGAGCCGGCGTTTTTGTCCGATCATGTGGCCAGCATGACTCTACGCCGTAGTGCATGGAACGCCATTACCTTCCCACCAAAGTGGTCCCTATTTATCTACTTTGTAGATTCCAACAGTGCAATCTTAGGCAGAAATCAATTCTAGGAGAGGTAGTCAGATGTCAGTTTCAATCCAATGGAACTTGTGTGTTCCGTTGTGTGTCCCGGAAATGTGCGAAGGGTTACAAGCCACCTTTTATTTTAACCTATAAACCTTCTCTACTTTTTATGCCACCCTAAATGCTTCCCTGTTTTGCTCTGCCCAAACATTCCTCCGTTTTACATCCCTGATCTGGTTCCAGCTACCGCTGCTTACGACGACAGATAAGAAACCACAACATTCACTTGTTTCTTCTTTTCCGATAATCCGCGTAATCTGGGCTGTTTTACTTCTCCTTCCCAGAACCACGGCAGTTTCAACGGCAACAATGCAGGAGGGGGCAGCTTCAACAACAATGGAGTAAGTGCCCAGAATTCTTCAATAAGTTCAGATGGAATTCATATTAGTCAATTAATATTAAGAGCTGTCAACCTTTCAGACTCTTTCACTGGAGTGTGCTTTCTTCTCATTGGGACATTCCAGATTTTTTTTTTTTGAAGCAAAAAGAGAGCAGATCTCCATTTACGTTTGCCCCACTGATGGTCTATGGCAGTGGTCCCCAAACATGCTGGGGTCCCAGTGCCACAACAGTATCTTTTTCCCAGCTCAGTTGGGTGCCACCATCTTGGAACATGCTATCTCATGAGATCCAAGATTGCAACAGCCAAATCTTACAAGACCTTGCGAGATCCAAGATGGCGGTACCCAAACCTTCGAGCGATCGAAGAGGGTGGTGCCTGGAAGAGCCAATAGGAGGAGCCACTGCTGCGCATCGTTTGGGAACCACTGGTTCTATGCTGGCCCAGAGCTCATGATGAGGTGGGCTTTGTGAAGCTATGGAGTGTCACTTAGAAGTACCTAGATGGGCCACCATTTGGGATTCTTTATGCCACTGCCTTGAGTTTTGTGATGGAAGAAAGACAGCACATATGACGGGTCAACCAAACTTGGCCACAGTACAGTATCTTGATCGGGGACTTGGCAAAGCTAGTGAGTCCCTGCTGGACCTGCTGGTCCTTTCCATTACTTTTGATACCATTGACCCTGAAATCCTTCCGAATCTCACATCTGGGATGGACTGGGAGTCCATATGGCAGTGGCTGTGGTTCTTTCTGGAGGGCAGTTTCCAGAATGCCCCCGAAATGCCTTGTGCCCTGCAGATGTCCATCCTGTCCCAGATGTTTGAAAACCTGAATGAAAATGCCAATAGGCAGGTGCATTAGAATGGGGGACTTCTAACTGGGGGAGGTTCATGACAAGTTGGAAATTTGAAGGCATTAACTCTGGTGTTTTGTTGTTGTTTCAGAATGCAGGCTTGGTAAGCATCAGCCAGTGGACTTGCCCCATTGATTCTGCCCCTGGATGAAAGTATCCTGGTGACTTCTAATTACGCAGCAGGTTGCAGAAAAGCTTTGAAGTGGGATACAGCGTTAAAAAATAACAGTCAAAGAGTTGTAATCCCCATAGAGAATGATTTGGGTCTTTGCATTTTTTTTTCTAAATAATTTTTATTTCTTCTATGTAGTTATGGGACAGGGAAATGGATATACATTTAGGTTAAGGTTAAGGGGAACAAAGGTTACACAATAGGTAAATAGTGGAGGGTTACAGCTATGAATTGACTAGAATATCTTTCTTCTACAAATGTCAGTCACCAATCTTACAACCTCATGAATTTCTTATAATCTTATAATTCAATTAAAGTATAATCTCAATAGCATGTGTACATAATCTCTTATTATATATTCAGTTGCTTGCTTATCTCTTATGTCTTGCAATTTCATTAAATGATTACAATATCAATTAAAGTATAATCTCAATAGCATGTGTACATAATCTCTTATATTCAGTTGCTTGCTTATATCTTATTCCCAATCTTGCAATTTCTTTTAAGCCTGTTTAGTCCAGTCATAAAGTAATTCCTACTATCGGCATAATTTATCTTAATTTTTATCTTTTTGGAAATACATCTATTTCTGTCCCTTACTGGCTTATTATCTTTTCATCCTATCTTGGCCAAATCTCAGAGCCATCTCCTCTTAAAATGTACACATACACAAGGGAACAATAGCTGCAGAAAAATAAATGAGGAAAAATTACAGCTCATGTTATAATAGTCTACAATGCCCTACAAATTTCTGTCACCATTTAAGGTCCTTATAAATTTCTAAAATCAAATAGTTCAGGTCTTTGCATTTTTTTTAACTTCTACATTTTTATTGCAGTACCCCTGTTACGGTTGTGGTGGAGCTAGCGGCGTAAGTAGCAGCAACTAAATCTGCATCACAAGCATTCCATCCTAACATTCTACATCTTCACTGCCTTTCTTCAGTCCCAAAGAGGCTGTTTATGGCAGACGGAGAAGTTGTTGAAGGGAAACTGCCTTGTGGGGATGGGCAGACAGGGGAACCTCCCCTGTCCATCTTCCTCCAATGAAAATAAGCCTCAGTGCCCAGAGGCGGAGGAGGGTGTAGCCCGGGGTGGCGCGAGCCATGGGCGCCTGCAGTGGCGAGGCGCCATTGTGCGGCATCTGCGGACTAACCCACGTGCTATTTGGCCCGGCCACCCTCCCTGGCATTTGTTCTGCTCCAAATTGGAGCTATTCCGGGCGGAGGGAGGTGTGGCTGGGTGATGCACAGGGGCGGGGCGATGCCCCCCTAGGAATCCGGAGTCGCTCCCTTTAACCCTCTGAGTGCCGGCCAACCCAGAAGAAAAGCTCTTTGCAGAGGAATTGGGAGGGGGGAGGAGGGAGTGGGCGGAGTCAGCCCTAATTTTAACTAGTGGAACTGAGTTCCCCCGCGTTCCCCCTACATGACATCACTGGCTGGGGGCGTGGTTTCGTCGCCCTGCAATGGGTGCGCTCGGGGCTCCGTTCGTCCCTGTCAGAGCCTTGAGTGCCTGCAGTGAAGTGCTTGCGGCAGAGGCAGCTCAGCCTCCACTGTGATTGCGCATGTGCTCCACCCAGCAGTGGCGTAGCTAAGTCATTTGCTTCATGGTGCAAAGAAGATCTTGTAGACCTCCACACAACATAGCCCCTTCTGTAGTCCCCTGTAGCCCCTCTGTGAGTCACACAGACGGATTCACCCCCAAAGTAGTCCCAGCCTGTTGCCACCCCCAGAGCCAGCAGTGTGTCATCCAGTGTCATCATATCACCAGCATACTTTTAGGTCTGCCTCTCCAGCCTTGGGATTTGACCACACTTCATCACTGCTACCTTGAACATCATTTTGGGTTGGAAAGGGCGCATAGAGACTGGGCTGCATGACAGACCAAGAGGCTTTTTTTTTTCTCGGAGCAGCACTACAGAGTTTCCACAGTCCCGTTTCCCTATCAAAGTGGTAGCAGGGCCACATGCTCCAGTGATCGCCTTGATGCAACAATTTAAAACTGTAGTGGTACTGTTCAGTGCGCAGTTGAATGCATCAACCACCCTAATCCCACGAACCAGGGAAAGAGGCTTGCTGCCCTCTGGTGGCTAAAGCAGGGAGAACATCTACAGCCCCAGTATACAGAACTCTGTCTGTCTTGAATGTGAACTGATTCTTTGCAGACTCTAAGAAGCTGTTGTCCATTGAGGGACAACCTTGACTTTGCCCGTTTTGTTCCTTTCCAGAATTCCGGCAGCTTCAACGGCAACAATGCTGGCCCAGAAAGCTTCAACGGCAATGGCGTAAGTAGCAGAGATCTGAAAGGCACACACGATTTCCCCGGTTCATTGGACTATGCCTTTAAATGGGTCGCACAGCTTGGTTGTAAGTCAAGGGGCCTGATCAATTAAAACTGGATTGGGCCCAATGATATTATTGGGGGTGCAATCCAAGGATGGACGTAGCATTGATGCAACTTTGCTGCTTTGGCGCTATGGCTCCCAGGCCAACTGCCTGTTCCAGTACAGTACAGGATTGTGCTCTGAATGTGTGCAGGAATAATACATTGTCTGTTCTTTGCATTGCAGAATGGCAAATGATCTCGTCATCTGAGTGAGTATTAGTCACTGCCTCTTGGAACCACAGGCTTGGGTGGCATGGAGAAACTGGGGTTCGGGGGCAATGCAACGGCTTCCATGTGTGTTATCATTTAGGTTTGATTCTTTGCCTCCCTGGGAAATGTGTGCTTTGTTCTCGTCTTCCCAACAGAGGGCGATGTAAGCCTTCAAAGATGTGCATTCATTTGCTGAAAGGGATCAATTATTCTTCAATGGGTCAAGTTTTGAATTCCCACACCTGTACCTTGTTATATACCACAGATCCACAATCCGTACCCTTAATCTGTCTACTATTAGGGTTGCCATGCAAACAACCTGTTCTTTCTTGTGTAAACAGACTGGCTGCCTGCAGCTGCCTGCTATAGATTGCATTCAGAGCTTCTCCTTTGCTGTGTAAATAGACAGGTTTCTGCAGACCTCATTAACACCGCTTTGTTGTGGACACAGACACTCCGCAGGCAGCTGCAGGCAAGCTTTTGTAGACCTCATTAATGCCTCTTTGTGATGGAAACAGACACTCACTGCTCCATGCAGGCTCCTGCAGACCCAACTGCCTTGTTAAGAGCCTATGTTATGTTTTGGTCCGGTCCGATATGCAAATACGCAGTCGGTCCTTAGGAAGGAGGTTGCTAAGCAACGCACACCTGTATACACCCAAGGAGATCCCTGGTTCAGTCCCCAACATCTGCTGATGGGTCTGGGGAAAGCAATAACAGTCTGAAACACTGGCAAATTTGTGCCCATCAGCTCAGCTCTCGCTGACACTCCTCTAATTTTCACGATGCCATTGCAGCTTCTTTCTGTGTTCTTTCTAGTAAAAGGGGCCCAGAAAGACGACACCACAGATATCCAGATGCCCTCGACCCTGCTGCCTGCCCAAGGAATGCACCTTTCTGCCCTTTACTTCACTCTGGAATGATGCTTGCAAAGGATTCTTCCTCGTCTGTTCATCCTCAGATTCCCTTTTCCAAATAAAGACATTTCATTCCGCAAAGCCTTGCTTGTCCCGTTCCTTTTGTGCTGCAGAGCGTTTGAGTGACAGTCTTCTCCATAACTCAGTTAACTATGTACAACAGAGGCCCAGCAACCACTGATGGGTGTTTTAGCAGGATGCAGAGTGGACTTTCTCTATGATTACACGGAGCTTCTTGAACTTCATCCAAAGGAACTCATGTTTCCTCCCCCCCTCCAATCACATAAGAACATAACAAAATCCCCACTTGATGAGGCCATGGCCCATCTAGTCCACCACTAGTGATATGCTGCCAAACTTTTGTGACTAGCGGACGTTAATATTTTAGGGGATAGAGCGACTTTTATCCTGTCTGCCAGTGCACGTTTTGCGTCTATTACTTACGGCACGAGCAGGTCATGTTTGTTTTTAGTTTTGCATTTGTATTGAACCATTGCGTTACGCCAGAGGCGGATCTACAGGGAGGGCAAAGCTCTAAGTGTTGCAAGGAGCCTTACCCTGTCATGTAAATCCCTCCTCTCCCTTGCTGCTGTAGCCAGTAAGCAACGCCAAGATGTTGCTTTTCCCTGTGAGGATTGGCTAAAACGGTGCAGGAGAGGAGTGATTTCCACTGCAAGGTAAGGCTTCTTGCAAAACTTAGAGCTTTGCCCTCCCTTAGATCCAGTGGTGTCATCTACTCCCCAGTAGACGGTTCGCTGGGCGGGAGTAGGGAGTGATTGACAGTCCGTCGATTCACTTCCGGTTTCTTTGCGCGCCCCGCGCGGCTTTCCCTCGCCTCGGAGGGGGCGCCTGCTCGCCTTGGGGCATGGGTGGGGGGCGCGCCGGGTGCCTGGGCGAGCAGACGCCCCCTCCGAGGCGAGGGAAAGCCGTGCGGGGCACGCGAAGAAACCGGAGGTGAATCGACGGACTGTCAATCACTCCCTACTCCTGCCCAGCGAACCGTCTACTGGGGAGTAGATGACACCACTGCTTAGATCTGCCTCTGCGTTACGTAGTTGAAGAATCTTGCTGGTTCCCCAGGTCTGAGCAGGCCGTTGGGAGTGTCAAAGCCACTTCACAAGAACAGGAGAGAGGCAGGACTTCCTCTGCCGCAAAGTAACCACCATCCTAGAGATAAGGCAGGATAATGGAGCAAGAGGGGGCGGGTTAATTTGTGGTTACACTGGTGACAGTACAGGGCTCCTTCCTTCTTTCCATGTACAGTTCCTTCGATACGCATTGGCTTTACAAAAGCGAGGCACAAGCTTTTCATCTAGGGCAAGAGGAAGCATAGGCTTGGGAAACGGTACACTGGGAGCGCAACCCTAAACTGGGCTAGAACAGGCCGGCCTATGCTCAGAGGTGGATCTAAGGGGGGGCAAATCTGTAAGTTTTGCAAGAAGCCTTACCCTGTCATGTAAATCCCTCCTCTCCCTTGCTGCTGTAGCCAGTAAGCAACGCCAAGATGTTGCTGTTCCCTGTGAGGATTGGCTAGAACAGTGCAGGAGAGGAGTGATTTCCACTGCAAGGTCAGGCTTCTTGCAAAACTTACAGATTTGCCCCCCTTAGATCCTCCTCTGCCTATGCTATACCCAGTGCAGGTTTGGAGGCAGCTAGAAGTCACCTTGGGGTAAGGGGATATTTCCCCCTTATTTATTTATTTATTTATTTATTTATTTATTTAATTTCTACCCCGCCTTTCTGCCCCAAGGGCACACAAGGCGGCTTACAACAGTTAAAATACAATATTGACAATTAAAAAGCAATAATTAAAAAAAAAACAATTTTAAAATAATTAAAAAAACTAAAACAAGCCCCGTGGATCCTAATATGAAACAAAAGAAAGCCAGCCAGTCTGTCAACAGTTAAAAGCCTTTTTGAAATAAAAAGGTCTTCAGCCCCCGCTGGAATATTATCAAAGAGGGAACAGTTCTCAATTCTAAGGGGAGGGTATTCCAAAGTTGGGGGGCCACCACTGAGAAGGCCCTATTCCTGGCCGCCGTCCCTCTCACCTCACCTGGTGGCGGCACCGTCAAAAGGGCCCTCTTACTGGCGGTAAAATCACAGCCACCCCCTATGGGGCTTCTCGGATCTGTGTCAGTGAAATTGCGAATGCAAATCTGAGTGGCCCATGCACATCTGAGTGCCCCAGGGATCTGTCTTGGGGCCCGTGCTTTTCAACTTATTCATAAATGACCTGGAGACAGGGATAAGCAGCGAGGTGGCTAGGTTTGCAGATGACACAAAACTTTTCCGGGTGGTGAAAACCAGAAAGGATTGTGAAGAGCTCCAGAATGATCTCTCCAAGTTGGAGGAATGGGCAGCCAAATGGCAGATGCGTTTTAACGTAGACAAATGTAAAGTGATGCACGTTGGGGCCAAAAACCAAAACTTTACCTATAGGCTAATGGGTTCTGAGCTGTCTGTGACAGCTCAGGAGAGAGATCTTGGGGTGCTGGTGGACAATTCAATGAAGGTATCGACCCAGTGTGCGTCAGCAATTAAGAAGGCCAATTCCATGCTTGGGGTAATTAAAAAAGGGGTTGAGAATAAAACAGCCAATATTATCATGCCATTGTACAAATCGATGGTAAGGCCACACCTGGAATATTGTGTCCAGTTCTGGTCGCCGCATCTTAAAAAGGACATAGTGGAGTTGGAAAAGGTGCAGAAGAGAGCGACAAAAATGATTACGGGGCTGGGGCACCTCCCTTATGAAGAAAGACTGCAGCGTTTGGGGCTCTTCAGTCTAGAAAAAAGGCGCCTGAGGGGGGACATGATTGAGACATACAAAATTATGCATGGAAGGGATAGAGTCGATAGAGGGATGTTCTTTTCCCTCTCTCAAAACACCAGAACCAGGAGGCATCCGCTAAAACTGAGGGTTGGGAGAGTTAAAACAGATAAAAGGAAGTACTTTTTTACCCAGCGGGTAGTTAATCTGTGGAACTCCTTGCCACAGGAGGTGGTGATGGCATCTGGTCTTGATGCCTTCAAGAGGGGATTGGACAGATATCTGGAGGAAAGGTCCCTCGTGGGCTATAGGCCATGATGGATTGTGCAACCTCCTTACAAAGGTGATGGGCTACTGGTACCGGATGCAAGGGAGTGGCAACAGGATGCAAGCATCTTGTAGTCTCATGCCTTCCTGGGGCACCTGGTGGGCCGCTGTGAGATACAGGAAGCTGGACTAGATGGGCCTTTGGCCTGATCCAGCAGGGCTCTTCTTATGTTCTTATGTTCTTATCTGACTGGGCCAGGGCTGGAGAGTTAGATCTGGCCCGAGTGCCGGATCCTGGCTCCAGGCGCTCTGTGGGCCATTCCGCCCACAGGCTCGCCCTCCCCACGCCTCCTCACCACCCCATTCCACCTTCCCACCATGGTCATGGGCAGCACAATCCTGACCCGCACTGGAATAGGCCGGCCGGCCCACCTGCGCTGGATCCTAACCAGTGGTGTCATTCAAATGATTTAGGAACAGGAACTCACTTTTGATTGGCACTTGTCAGGAACCCGGAACCAGCCACGGAGCCCGTTAGGATCCAGAACGCCCGTTCTGGTCTGTTCCCCCTGAATGACATCACTGCCTTTGCCCCCCCTAGGAATCCGGAGTCGCTCCCTTTAACCCTCTGAGTGCCGGCCAACCAAGAAGAAAAGCTCTTTGCAGAGGAATTGGGAGGGGGGAGGAGGGAGAGTGAAGTGGGCGGAGTCAGCCCTAATTTTAACTAGTGGAACTGAGTTCCCCCGCATTCCCCCTGCATGACATCACTGATCCTAACCATCTTAGGAGGCACAGCAGCTCAGTATGGCGGAAGGGAGCGTTGTGTGCCATCCTCCCAGACTCCGAGAGTGGTCCAAATGCGCTTTACGATGGCCCTCCTGTCAGCCAAACTGGGCTGGCCTAACTGTGCCACCCTAGCGCCAGGTGAGGATTGCGCTCTCAGGTGCTAGCAGAAAGCCGACATGCGACTGCACAGCAAATCAAGAGGCAAGAAGGAGAGGGAAATGTGCACAAAGATTATACACTGTGCACAGGGGCTTCCGGAGAAAACCAAGAGGGAGTGGCGCCCTGATTCTGCGGAAAGAAGATAACGAGGAGCAGGCATTGGTTCATTCTAAGGCGGAGTCCTTTGGCTTGACCGCTGGGGGTTAGCACTGTGCAAGAGAGCACCCAGAATAAGTGAGAGCGCGCCGTTTCAGTCTCATTCCCACACTCAGCTGGAAACAGCATGGTCGGAAGAAGGAACTCCAAGATGAAGGTCTTGGTTGCAGGTGTTGCCCTCCTCCTCTGCCTGGTCTTCCTACGGGCCACCAGCGCTGCTCCCAGGGTAAGAAGGACCCCAATGGATTGCACTCTGGGGGCAAGAGCCGTGGCAGAGGGGATGGCCATGGAAGAGTCCACGAGTGGCAGTCCCGTCCGGCAAAAATCAGAAAAGGTTTGGATGAGCCAGGAGCAGACCAGCAGGCACACAGAAGAAGCGATGGAGAGGAGACCAGAAATAGGGTTGAGCTTTGCCTCTGCCCCGGTTGTGGTGGCACTCTGGAAATCTCACAACCTTTGAGGTTGGGTTCCTCAGGTGCTGTGGCCGTGACAGGGCTTCATCTCAGCCCCGTCAACGCGAGAGATGTGGAGAGAGTTGCTCGGGAATGGGGTGGGAATGTCCAGAGGCGGATCTAAGCGGGGGCAAATCTGTAAGTTTTGCAAGAAGCCTCACCTTGCAGTGGAAATCACTCCTCTCCTGCACCGTTTTAGCCAGTCCTCACAGGGAACAGCAACATCTTGGCATTGCTTACTGGCTACAGCAGCAAGGGAGAGGAGGGATTTACATGACAGGGTAAGGCTTCTTGCAACACTTAGAGCTTTGCCCTCCCTGTAGATCCACCTCTGGGAATGTCTACCTCTTGCCTGTTGAACTGGTTGTCCTGGAGCTGGCTTCATCCCTTTCTTTTTCATTTCAGAAGTGTCGTTGTGTTACAGGAGTAAGTATCGGGGATCACCAGCTGTCGTTCCCCACCCATGCCTTCCATCACCTGGGCAGGCGGCTTCATCATACCTCTGTCTACATTCTCTAGAAGGATTTCCTGGTACAGGCAGGGGGTTGGACTAGATGACCTTGAAGGGCCCTTCCAGCTCTATATGTTCTATATAGAATCATACCTTGCAGTTATACCTTGCAAACTGCGGCTGATTAAAAGCTGAGTTCCAGCTGCCTCGTGGGAGGAGGAGTGTGCTGAACTCAGCTGCATCTCTGGTGAGAGCAGGGAAGCCTCATCAGCCAGCAGACGACAGACGGGTGGCTATAGAAAGAAGGCTAAATCCAGAAAGAAAGATCTGTTTGAGTGTGGTTCTTGAAAGATAGAACATTCTGTAAATTGTAAAAACCTTGGGGTTTGTGAAAAAGTCTGCCTATGTAAACCGCCTTGAGTTGTAATCATTAGAGAAATCTAGTGACTTTAAGAAAGGCGGTATATAAATACGTGTATTATTATTATTATTATTATTATTATTATTATTATTATTATTATATGGGGAATATTATGCATGGCTACTGAAAAGCAAGCCTCACTGTATTCAGTGGGGCTTCCTTCCACTTATGTTATGTATGGGATTGTAGCCTGAGCCTGGGGTTGCATGAAAGTATGCCTAACCTTGCCATTGCTAGGCATTTACTTTATTCAGAACCACAATAAAAGAAAAAAAAAGTCCTTTTATGTTCTTTTATTGCAGATGTGTGCTCGTCTCTGCGGTTCTCCTGTAAGTATCACTTCGCCCAGCATTGCACTAAAACACTCCTAATTGCATAATCACTATATAGTTTCTGCAGTATACTCAATTATTGCTCAAATGGCCAAAGAGGTGGTTCGTGAGAGGGTCACGATCCGCTAAAACAGAGAGGGCAGAGGGAGAGCGATCCTGCGGGCAGGGCAGCCCAGGGAGAGAGCACAGTTTTGCTCTGCTGTTCTTGGATTGCATCCTTTTATTCTTTCTCCTTGTGAATGAGATGCCTAGGGAGATGCCTTGGTTATCATGAATGAATGATGGAGGGAGAGTAAATAAGAACATAAGAAGAGCCCCACTGGATCAGGCCAAAGGCCCATCTAGTCCAGGTTCCTGTATCTCACAGCAGCCCACCAGGTGCCCCAGGGAGGCATGAGGCAACAAGATGCTTGCATCCTGTTGCCACTCCCTTTCATTTGGCATTCTGAGAAAAAATCTGAGGTAAAACCAACCTATCTTGCAATGCATTTTGTCTGCTAGATTAAGGGCACAATCCTAGCCTGGAGTTAGGTCTGCACAGTTAGGCCAGCAAAGTTTGGCAGGGCCATCGTAAAGCATGTTCGGACCACTCTCAGAGTCAGGTAGGATGGTGCACATCTGTGTACTGGCCTCTCTGATTCCGAGAGTGATCCGAACATACTTGACAGTGGCCCTTGTGCTGGCCAAACTTTGCTGGCCTAACTGTGCCAGCCTAACTCCAGGTTAGGATTGTGCTCTAAAGGAAAATGGCCAAAGTTTTTTTGTTTTCCTGACAACCATGATTGTTATGGGATAAATTGAATATAGTAGAATGTTTATATAAGGGAGATGTTCGGGGATTGAGTAACAGGGATAAGGAGAACCAAAGAAGATAGAGAAGAGTTATTTGAACACCCTCTTATCCCAGTCCTCCCAACTAGTGCCATCTTTTATCCTATCTTTATGGATGGGATTGAATGGGAAAGAATAGATTTGCTTTGGGATATAGAGCTTCTGTCTCTGCTATTTTGAATCTGGGAGTTGGATGCTCTATTTTGGGGTTATTGACAGACATTTTCACTCCTGTCTCCTTTGCAGATGCCCTGTAATGGTATGCGTTGTAGACGAAGAGGAGGAGGAGGAGGAGGAGGAGGTGGCGGTGGCGGTGTAAGTATAAGCAAACACACATGTTTCATCTAGAGCGCAATCCTAAACTGGAGTTAGGCTGGCACAGTTAGGGCAGCAAAGTTTGGCTGGCACAAAGGACACCGCAAAGTATGTTTGGACCACTCTTGGAGTCAGAGAGGCCAGCACACAGATGTGCTCCATCCTCCCTGACTCCGAGAGTGATCCAAACACACTTTACGGTGGCCCTTGTGCCGGCCAAATTTTGCTGGCCTAACTGTGCCGGCCTAACTCCAGTTTAGGATTACGCTCCTAATGTAGCATTGCATGACAATATCCTACCACCCTACTTACAGTAATAATGCTCCACTCTCAAAGACAGTTCATGATAAGCTCTCCAGTATCTGTAGAAAAAGTGCCTTGGGCATCCCTTCTCTACCGGAAAGGATTTCTACAGATTTCAAGCATCCAACTGATGTTTCAACAAGGGCTGCTAAACAAGCGGTGCTAACGACCCATCTTGTTGGTTTCTGGGAGTTGGAATGGGGTGGAGAAGGTTCTTTCAAAGATCGTAAATTTAACTGTGGGAGGAGTCTTGGAGAGCAGTTCGCTTGGTATCGTCCAATCAGCTGGAGCAAATACCTTGAAGACATTTTTAGCTCTATTTTCTTTTTAATTGCAGTTTCCCCCAATGGGTGGTGGAGAAGGAGTAAGTATTAGTCAATGCATATGATCCTTCTGGTCTATAATTGCATTAAAACAGTGTTCTTCAGCCTTCGGGTTGGGATCCCAAAAGGAACATGAAAGGACCCCTAAGTTTTGGGGTCGCGAAATGAAAAGGCTTGAAGTCCACTGGACTAGGACCACAACCAGGTAAAGCATCTGTGTACCCCTTCAGGTTGTTGTTGTTCAGTCGCTCAGTTGTGTCCAACTCTTTGCAACCCCATGGACCACAGCACACCAGGCCTCCCTGTCCTCCACTAGCTTCCGGAGTTCGCCCAATTTCATGTTCATCACTTCAGTGACACTGTCTAACCATCTCATCCTCTGCTGCCCCTTTCTCCTTTTGCCTTCCATCGATCCCAGCAGGAGGGTCTTTTCTTAAGAGTCCTCTTCTCATGAGGTGGCCAAAGTATTGGAGCTTCAGCTTCAGGATTTGTCCTTCCAGGGAGCAATCAGGCTTGACTTCCTGTAGGATTGACCAATTGGATCTCCTTGCAGTCCAGGGGACTCTCAAGAGTCTTCTCCAACACCATCATTCGAAAGCAAGATTGAGACAAAATATTATGTAAAGGCACTGAACTAAAAACAAAATGGAAAAACCCTCTCTTGAAAATTCAAACTGTTAACACTCACAAAAAGAATATAGCCAGAGGAAGTTCTTCAGCTTCCGAGATGGCTTCTCCCAGCTTTCCATGACCCACCTGATATCAGGCCCTGACCCACAGTTTGAGAAACACTGGTCTAGATTTCACATTCACTGAAACGATTCTCTTTTCTCTCCTTTCCAGATTAATGTTATGGGGAATATTGGTGGAGGATCCCATAGCCGTGATCAGATTCAAGTAAGTGATCGACAAGTCTCTTTTGTGATTGAGGGTTAGCCAATCTTGCTCCCTTCAGCCTTAAAAAAAGGATGTTTGAAAATTGAACAAAGCTTCCAAGAGCCATTATGGTTCATAATTGTTGCCAAAATAGGCAAAAATACTCCCACCAGGGGCCAGGTGTGAAAACAAAACATTCTGACCCTGTGATGACCACCTAGCTCAGACTGATGGAATGTGAGGGTGGGAAAAATGGATCTGTCTTGGACCTTGGAAGGAGGAACGGTGCTCATTTTAGGAAGTAGCACCAAGGGATGTCAAAGTAATAAGAACATAAGATGAGCCCTGCTGGATCAGGCCAAAGGCCCATCTAGTCCAGCTTCCTGTATCTCACACTGGCCCACCAGGGGACTCAGGGAGCACATGAGACAAGAAGATGCCTGCATCCTGTGGCCACTCCCTTGCATTTGACATTCTGAGATAAATTCTGAGGTAAACATACTGATGGCTAGTCAAGATTCTCCACAGCATTTCTCTTTAACAGCCACATGAACCAGATGTTCCTCTTCAGACATGTACTCATAGAGACATAGGAACAGCCTCACTCGATCAGGCCAAAGGCCCATCAAGTCCAGCTTCCTGTATCTCACAGTGGCCCACCAGGGGCCTCAGGGAGCACACGAGACAAGAAGATGCCTGCATCCTGTGGCCACTTCCTTGCACCCTTCCCTTTCCAGGTGCAGAAGAGCAAAAATCTCTTTCTTCTCTTCCCTAGAATATAGGATCAAACAGTGGCTTCATTTATTCAGGACCGAGCTATCGTAATAATGTAAGTGCCAAGATTTCTCTGCATTTTGAGATGGATCATTAGCTGGTCTTCTCTGCTAATGACGCCTTATCTCTGTCCAAACGGTCACAAAGCTTTCAGCAAAGGGAGATTCCTCCTCCTTGTCACTTTCCGGATGATCCTTCCATTTTGAAGCCGGAGGATGCTCCTATGTACCCACCTCATAGATTTGTATACATGCTGCGCAAATGCATTACTGCAGAAATAATGGGATGTTGTTGCTTTCTGTTTCAGTGGAAATGACCACTTAATCAAGGTGAGTCTGAGGAACAGTGTCCCTTGTGCCAACCAAACTTTGCTGACCTAACTCTGCCAGCCTAACTTCAGGATTACACCCTGAGTGTCAGAAGGAAAGAGGAAGCTGTATATGGGGACAGTAATGATTCCTGCATGTTGAGACTTTTTCTGGAATCCCTGCTGTGGCTTCACAATTTCACAATAGGCCCATCCGGTCCAGCTTCCTGTATCTCACAGTGGCCCCCCAGGTGCCGCAGGGAGCTCACAAGAGCAAGACATAGCCCCCAAGAATACAGTAATACTGACAATGCCTCTGAGCATATGCAGAGAGTGTCGCCTGTACCACTGAGGATCAATCCGCAGAAATGATATTTGCAATGTGAATTGACCCTTAAGAGTATGACACAAGAGGTGTGGAGGTTTACACTTCAACCAAACGTTTCAGCTAAAAAGAAAAATAACCCCCCTTGGGGTTTCCGCTCTCTGTTTTAATTCTTATCATTATTTCTAAATTTGCAGACCTGGAATCCAACTCAAGGAGAAGACGAGATGCCTTTTACCCCGCAAATCACATATTGACACCACCTTCTGCAATTTCTGCTCAAATGATATCTGTAGGACCCAAGCCTTTTTCTACAGTTGCCTTCCCCCAAAGTCCCTTCGCTACATATTAAACTTGGCTTTGCATGCATATCAGCTTGTGTCTCAGTCACTCTGTGGTCTCGCGGCTCTGAGGGGGTGGACCACACCTTGCAAGGTCATCCTGGGTGGTGGGTGGAGCAAGAGGTTCCAGGATGACTATCAAAATTTTAGTCCCGTCGTGTCAAAAAAGAATGAGAGGGACAGCCCAACCCTAAATTGCACTGCTGCTGTAGGAGTAGAGGTGCCAAAATGGCTACCAGCCGTTCGTTCATCCCCTTCTCCCAGGTAAGGGCTCCGCAATGGGCCTCCTCGAGTCTGCGTGGCATTGAGTTTCAGCAGGCAATCATAGGCCAAGCCTGAACACATCCCCAAGATCATACTCCGTTCTTTTGCCGGCTGGCCTTCTCGCACACTCCCCAGCAACTCACACGCGATGGCTAATCAGCTCATCAGCGCCTCCGTCCCGCCACAGCCGGAACAGCAGCTTGTCCTTCCTTGACATTCTGTCTCCCATCCCAAAGCAAGACCATGGATTCTCCTGCTTAGCTTCAGGCAGCTTAACCATCAACCCACACCTCCTGCTCCACTCCTATATCACAGATATACCTGAGGGATGCCACTCTCCTCCTTCTCCTTAAAGGTAAACGTAAAGGTTTCCCCATGACCGACCGAATGGTCTAGTCGTGACCGACTGTAGGGGGCGGTGCTCATCTCCGTTTCAAAGCCTATAGAGCCAGCGTTTTTGTCCAATCATGTGGCCAGCATGACTCTACACCGTAGCACATGGAACGCCGTTACCTTCCCACCGAAGTGGTCCTTATTTATCTACTTGCATTTTAGGTGCTTTTGAACTGCTAGGTTGGCAGGAGCTGGGACAAGCAATGGGAGCTCACTCCGTCACGCAGTCTCGAACTCCCAACCTTGCGGTTGAATGCCCAGCAACAGCGGATTAACTCGCTGCGCCACCACGTCCTCTCCTTATTTCCTTGTTATTATTATACAATATACTCCCCAAAATGTCTCGCTCTCAACTGATCCAAAGGCCTTCTTATCCAAATCGTATGCCAGTGCAAACATATTTCCTTCACATTATGCAGACACCATTTTCGTTGGGCTATTTTTTGTCTCACTTTAGGTATAAATTTGTCAAATACATCTTTTTTTCTGTTCCTATAAATGTTTATCTTCCTTTTGGAAAGAAAGAAAAAGGGTTTCAGAAAATTCACGTGCAAGGAGTGAAGACACCTGGTGCTTTCTTCACTAGAACCACAAATTAGTACATCTCCTTTTGCAATTATCAACGGCGAACAGCTCTCAAGCCTCATAAGAACAGGAATCTTCATCCACGATCTCGCCAAAGACCCACCAGTTTCTGCCACCAATTTTGATCTATCAAGAATTGAACTGGAGTGAGAATGGATCCATGGCAACTCCAACTCTGCAGTTCTCTTTCAAAGACCCTGTCCTTGCCAAGATTCCAATTGGCCACTCGATGTCCCATGTAAGAGCCAAGACCTGGCTATCAAGATTTCCCTCCTTGCTATCCTTACTATCAAGCTTTCAGAGGCACCACAAGCAGCGAGCAGGAACAGCACAGCAGAGCAAAGAGACAGAAAGACCGGAAAGGGAAATGCAGAAAGACCTGAAATGGTCCGCAGGTACTTCCAGCACAAAAACCAGAGGAAGTGGCCCCTTGATTCTGAGGAAAGAGGACCAGGAGAAGCAGGCATTCATTGAAGCTAAGTCAGCTGGCCCAGACCACAGAGTTGCATTGCCCAAGAGTTGCACCCAGCATAAATTAGAGCCTGCAACTTCTGCTCTATTCCCAAACCAGACTGGAAAGAGAAAGGTTGGGAGAAATTGCTCCAAGATGAAGCTCTCAGTTGGGGCCGTCTTCCTCCTCGTCTGCCTGGTTTTCCTACAGGGCACCAATGCTGCTCCCTTGGTAAGCAGGACCTTAACATTTTTTGGCACAACGGTGACACAGAAGAGCACAGTCGGTGATTAGGATTGGGCACAAATCTGTGTGCTGGTCTCTCCGACTTCTGGAGTGGTTCAAACATACTTGACGGTGTCCCTTGTGCTGGCCAAACTTTGCTTTATTTACCTCATATTTACCTCAGAATTTTACCTCAGAAATTTACCTCAGAATGCCAGATACAAGGGAGTGGCGTTTGGACCACTTTCGAAGTCAGGGAGGATGGGGCATGTCTGTGTGCTGGCCTCTCTGACTCCAAGAGTGGTCCAAACATACTTTACAGTGTCCCTTGTGCTGGCCAAACTTTGCTGGCCTAACTGGGCTGGCCTAACTCCAGTTTAGAATTGTGCTCTGAATAACTGTTCTCTCAGACTGATACTATTCTGAAATCCTTTTTCTTTTTAATTGCAGTGGCCACCAGTTGGAGGAGTAAGTATCAGCCAATGTGTCTGTTTCAACTCGTCTTACATTCATACGAAAAAAAAATCGTATGAAATGTTGCATCTCTCAACTTCCTCCTTCGGCACTGGCAGCATTCCAGTCCCATCCAGTGTGTTCATGATAGATGCGGCAGTAGCCAATGGGAGAGCATCATGGCCACCCTTTCCGAAAGACTGTCTAAAAATTACACAAAATGTGACTCTGCTTGGCTGAATACACAACCCATTGTTTGTGATCCATATGAGGACTGGATATGGGGAATGGATCTTCTGAGAAGTGTCAATTTAGTTGTCAATTTAGTTTCGGGTCAATTTAGTTTAGTGGATTCTTGAAGAGTACTTCTTATGGTGGCCCAAAATAACTTTCCTTTTAGAGCCCGGTCCTATACTTGTCTACTCAGAAATAAGACCCATTATAGTCAATGGAGCTTACTCCCAGGAAAGTCTGGATAGGATTGCAGCCTCAGTCTGTCTCTTTTTTTCTTTTTCATTGCAGATATATTTCCCAGTTGGAGGGGTAAGTAATAGCGGAGGCTTCTATTTTGTCTAGTCTTTCAGTTGAAATATTGTACAGCTTCACAGCTTCCTTGGGCCACTGGCATAGCTAATGAAAGTGTAGCCTGGTGCAGAGGGCAAAATAATGCCCCCAAAGTGACATCACAACAGGAAGTGACATCACAGTTGTGTTTTATTGTCTTGGATTTTTTAAAAATAACTGTTGATAGAATAAAGATGTTACATTCCAGTTTGTTTCCATCTCATTTTGCATTAAATTCTGCATAGAATGTAATGGTATTATTCATGCATACCAAGATTTTCACCATTTTGGCCACTAAAACGCAACTTGTTCCTCCCCCTAAAGCTTGTTGCCCGGTGCAATTGCACCCCCTGCACTTCTTTAGCTACACCCCTGCCTTGGGCCCTGATAAATTTTAAGACTGCTGCAGGAAAAAGTGGCAGTGGGGGAGGCCCGTCACCAGACCCACAGAGCAAAGACCTTGGTGATAGGGTAGGTGGAGTAAAGAGGGAATGAGGAGCGGGATTTGGAGGAGATGGAGCAGGAATGGGGGGGGGGTGAGGCCAGGAAGGAGAAGTAGCAGTGCCACCAATATTCTAACTTCTTCCTAGCCTCACTCAGACTTAAGAACATAAGAACGTAAAAAAAAAAGCCTTGCTGGATTGGGCCAAAGGCCCATCTAGTCCAGCTTCCTGTATCCCACAGTGGCCCACCAGGTGCCTCAGGGAGTATGCAAGACAACCAAATACTTGTGTCCTGCTGTGTCCCCTGCATCTGGCATTCTAAAGTAGACTATTACCCTTGCACCACCCCGAAGGAAGACACCAGTCTGAGGTTGGGGTTTAACTTTATTAAGCACAATGTAACTCATGTAACCTACTGAACACTCATCCCTCCCTCGCCAGCCTGGGGTAGGCTGCTTGCACTACTGGAGCAGATCTTAGTAGACCCAGTGGGGCAAGGAAGGCTTACCCTAGGAACAAATGTTCCCTTGTGCAGAGGAGACCTCTGGAACTGCCAGCCTGTAAGGTGAATCACTCGCTCTGCTGCATGGCTGCGTTGGCAAGGTAGCGATTTAGGTAGGATGGGGATGTTTGAGTGACAGTTGGGAAGGGGGTTCCAGGGATTGTGTATTTATCTGTAATAGGATTCTGGGAGGATACATCACTTGGTTTTAACCCACCACCCACCACAACTGTTCTCTCACACTCGTGATACTTAGCACTCCTTTTTTTCTTTTTAATTGCAATTGTCAATACCAGTTGGAGGGGGAAGTAGCAACAGACGATGGTGTTTTGCCTAGTCTAGCATTCAGTTGAAATATTGCGTATCTACTTCCTCCTTGGAGCCTCACAGCGTTCGAGCGCCAAAGAGAGTGTTCAGGACAGCCTCAGCAGTACCTGAAGGGACACAGGTTTTTTGCCACCGTTCCGAAAGACTGACTGCTAATTTACAGAAATCAAAATGTGAACAAATATGGCTGAATACGGCCCGTTGGGTTGTGATTTATGTAAGGACTTTAGGTGGGGAAAGGGGGAGCTCTTTATTTCTAGTTGGATTCAGGGATGGGGACTTGAGTCATGAGACTCGGGCTTGAGTCATGAAAATGCCAGCCCTTCGGAACTTGTGTCGGACTCACAGACATCACTGACTCAGGTCGCAATCCTAACCAATGTTCCAGCTCCACCCTTTCTCCATGTTTATTGCTCTGCCCCCTTGATTCTCTAGGACTTGACTTGTTTCTTAAAATTACTTGAGTCAAAATGACTCAAAACCAAAACCACAGATTTGGTTGAGTCACTATTGAGTCACAACTGCTATTATTCATGGGTGAGTTGAGTCAAGGTGGGGCGGAGACTCAAGACTTGACTCAAGACTTGCTGCAGTGGCGCTGCCACATCCCTAGTTGGATTCTTGGAGGGCACTTCACATGGTATCAGCCCATCACCCAGAACTGTCCTCTCAGACTGACAATATTTTTTAATTCCTTTATCTTTGCAGATGCCACCACCAGTTGGAGGGGTAAGTAACATCAGATGTTGTTGTTTCATCCAGCCTAGAATTCAGTGGACGTATTGCATGTCTACATCCTCCTTGGTCCAAGGAAACCTTTCAAACCCAAAGAGGATGCTCAAGACAGCCTTAGCAGTAGCTGAAGGGAAAGGGTTTTGACAATCCCATTTCAGAGCTCAATCCTAACCTGGAGTTAGGCTGGCACAGTTAGGCCAGCAAAGTTTGGCTGGCACAAGGGCCACTGTAAAGCGTGTTTGGACCACTCTGGGAGTCAGGGAGGATGACGCACGTCTGTGTGCTGGCTGACTCCAAGAGTGGTTCACACATACTTTACAGTGTATCTTGTGCTGACCAAACTTTGCTGGCTTAACTGTGCCGGCCTAACTCCAGGTTAGGATTGTGCCCTCAACAATTGTCTACACAGTTTCCAAATGGGAATATGCCTGGCTGAATAGACAACCCACTGATTTGTGATTGTTGTGGGGGCAAGGAGTGGGAATATAGTGGAGAAAGGACTTCTGGGACCTATGCAGTGATGTCATTCAGGGGGAACGGACCAGAACGGGCGTTCTGGATCCTAACGGGCTCCGTGGCTGGTTCCGGGTTCCCGACAAGTGCCAATCAAAAGTGAGTTCCTGTTCCTAAATCATTTGAATGACACCACTGGACCTATGTATTTTTTTGTAATAGGATTCTGGGAGGCTATTTCAGTTGGTAGTACATAAGAACATAAGAAGAGCCCCACTGGATCAGGCCAAAGGCCTATCTAGTCCAGCTTCCTGTATCTCACAGCGGCCCACCAGGTGCCCCAGGGAGGCACGAGACAACAAGATGCTTGCATCCTGTTGCCACTCCCTTGCACCCGGTACTCTGAAATAGCCTACTTCTAATGTAAGGAGGTTGCACAATCCATCATGGCCTATAGCCCACAATGGAATTTTCTTCCAGAAATCTGTCCAATCCCCTCTTAAAGGCATCTAGGCCAGATCCCATCACCACCTCCTGTGGCCCACCAACCAGAACAATTGTTTTCTCAGACTGATATTTTAAACTCTTTTTTTTCCTTTTTAATTGCAGCGTCCACCCCCAGTTGGAGGGGTAAGTGACAATAGATGCATCTGTTTCAATTGGCCTAGAATTCAGTTGAAATATTGCAATAACTGATGGGACAGGGCCATGGGCAATCTTTCCGGGGGGGGATGACACACACTGAATTTACCGAAATCAAAATGTGAATAAACATGGTGAATTCACAACCCTCTGGTTTGTAGGGACTCAGAGCGAGAATGGAGGGGAGATAGGTATTCTGGGGACCATGTATTGTAATAAGATTTGTGGTGGGTGTATCACTTGCTATCAGCCCACTGCAACTATTTCCTCAGACAGATGATATTTTTAACTCCTGTTTTTTTTCCTTTTTAATTGTAGCGTCCACCCCCAGTTGGAGGGGTAAGTAACAATAGATGCATCTGTTTCAGCTGGCCTAGATTTCAATTCAAATATTGCAATGGGACAGGGTCATGGGCAATCTTTCCCAGAAAAAACAAACAAACCCACTATGAATTTACTGCAATCAAAATGTGAATAAGCATGGTGAATACACAACCCCCTGGTTTGTGGGGGCCAACATTTCCTCAGACGAATGATATTTTAACTCCCTTTTTTCTTTTTAATTGTAGCTTCCACCACCAGTTGGAGGGGTAAGTAACAGCAGATGTATATGTTTCATCTAGTTGAAGTATTGTATAGCTCAGTTTCCTTCTTGGACCATAATTGCATTCCAGTCCCAAAGAGAGTGTTCATGACAGCCTCAGCTGTAGCCTGGGAAAGTGTCTTGGCCGTGTTTCTCACAGCACAATCCTAGCCTGGAGTTAGGCCGGCACAGTTAAGCCAGCAAAGTGTGGCCATCACAAGGGCCACCATGGAGCGCCTTTGGACCACTCTCTGAGTCAGGAAGGATGGTGCACATCTGTATGATGGCCTCTCTAACTCCGAGAGAGCTCCAAATGTGCTTTACGGTGGCTCTTGTTCCGGCCAAACTTCGCTGGTCTAACTGGTGCCGGCCTAACTCCAGGTTAGGATTGCACCTTCAAAGAAAATTCTACAATTTTCCCCCAATATCAAAAGATGAACAGACATTGCCAAATATTCAACCTGCTGCTTTATGATTGACCTGCTAACTCGCGATGGGAAGGAATTAGGGAATGGTGTTCTGGTGACCATGTATTCATTTTGAGTTGGATTATCAGGGGCTACTTCACATAGCATCTGTCCAACCACCCAGGAAAAAAAAACTATTTTCAAACTGGTTACTTTTTAAATTGCCTTTTTGATGCCGTTTTTGGTCCTCATCAAATTTATTACTTCTTTAAAAATTGTAATTGCAATATTTTTTTTTTAAATTGCAGATGCCGCCACCAGTTGGAGGGGTAAGGAACAGCTAATACTTCTGTTTCACCTAGTCTAGCACCTAACTCCGGGTCAGGATTGCACCCTTAGTTGGATTCCTGGAGGGGATATCATAGGATATCAGTCCAACACCCAGAACTGCAGTTCTCTCGGACTGATGATATTCTGCACTCATTTTTTTCTTTCTTTTTAATTGCAGTTTGCCGGTTGGGTAAGTAACCACGAGCGCTTCCATTTCATCTAGTCTAGCATTCAGATGATGTATTGCATGTCTCGACTTCCTGCTTGGGCCCTGATAAATTATAAAGAGAGAGTCCATGGCTGGTGGGTGCTTTTCCCCCCCTCTTCCTTTTGTGAAAAAGGAATAGAAATACATAATACCGCTTCCTGCACTTCTCATTGTTGTGGAAAAAAAAATCAAAACAAACTATCTGAAATCTGCAAAGAAATAAAATCATTTGCTAACGCCGCTACATATCGGTCACAGTAGACAGGTTGGACTGGAGGGAGAAGAGGGATGACTGTGGCCGCATCTGCTGGCACTACGGGTGCAATCCAATGGTGGCCCAAGTTCGGCTGGCACAAAGGACACTGTCAGGTATGTTTGGACCACTCTTGGAGTCAGAGAGGCCAGAACACAGACGTGGGCCATCCTCCCTGACTCTGAGAGTGGTCCAAACGCCACTCCCTTATATCTGGCATTCTGAGGTAAATTTCTGAGGTAAAATTCTGAGGTAAATATGAAGTAAAGAAAGCAAAGCCTGGCCAGCACAAGGGACACCGTAATGTATGTTTGGACCACTCTGGGAGTCAGAGAGGCCAGAACACAGACGTGCGCCATCCTCCCTGACTCCAAGAGTGGTTCAAATGCGCTTTACTGTGTCCCTTGTGCCAGCCGAACTTTGCAGGCCTAACTGTGCCGGCCTAACTCCAGGTTAGGCTTGTGCCCTGGAACCAGCTCACAACCCAGAACCACTGTTTACTGAGACACTCTTAACTCTTTTTTTCTTTTTAATTGCAGGGGCATTGATACGGATGAGTAGGTATCAACCAATCCTTATGTTTTATCGAGTCTAGAATTCCAGTGGGTCCACACAGTGGGAGCAGAAAGCATGGCCTGACAATGCGTTGGTTACAATGATTGGAACATTGTTCCCCATTTACCACTAAATTCTTCAAAAGAGAATATTAAACGCCTGGGGCAGCCTTCCACAATGCATTGTGCAATGGAACTGAACAAGAGACTCTTCCAATTTTGGTGGGGAAATAACCGAACTTACTGACATTTTGCTGCAGGTAGCTGCACAATTTCATTAAAAAAAAGTCTGAATCCTGATCAGTGTTTCTTCTTTTACACCGGCAGAAACCAAATGCAGCAAGTGTCGACATGCTTTTTCTGGAACTGTGTAATTGCTCTTTGTTGATCTGTATTTGTATTTGATCAATAAACTGGGCTTTGCGTAGCAACTTCTGTCTCCGTCACTTTCTGGAGGTGATGCTCCAAGCCTTGCCAGATCACGCAGGCTTGAGTGAAAGTTTGGAACGGTTGCCAGGGCATCTATTGATAATGTCATTCCAAATGATAATGTCATTTGGGCTACAAAACAGGAGAGTAAAATTGCAAGTTGAGACTAGTAACAAGCAATGCGATCAGAAATGGGAGAAAATGGTGGTAACAAAATAAAAACACATAGCACCACTTTTTGCATTTTTTGTTTTTGCAAGAAGTAAAGCACCCAAAAACTCGGAAATGTGCAAAAAATAAATAAATTGCACATTATTTGGTTTTTGTTTATCGTTTAATGGTGTGTTTGCATGGTGAAAAACTATGGCTTCATCTGCTGAGACGATACCACCTATGTCACTTAGGGTGCTATCCTAACCAGGAGTTAGGCCGGCTCAGTTAGGCCAGCAAAGTTAGGCCGGCACAGAGGACACTGTCAAGTATGTTTGGACCACGCTTGGAGTTATGGAGGATGGCTCATGTCTCTGTGCTGGCCTCTCTGACTCTGGCCACTGTCTGGGCCATGACCATGCCGCATATCACAGCCCTCCTTACCTTGGGAGCAGCACTGGTGCCCCAAAGGAAGACCAAAGGAGGACGAAAGCAGACAGAATAGGGAGCTTCATTGTTGAGTTGCTTCTTTCAGCCTGTCTGGAGCTGGATTTTGGATGGACACCAAAACAGGGGGCACTCTTTACGCAGGGTGCCTGCTTGGGCAGTGCTAACCTCCATGGGCCAAGCCCAGTGACTCAGCCTTAGAATGAACCAACGCCGGCCTCTTGCAATCCTCTTTCTTCAGAATCAGGGGGACGCGATGGACCCAACAAGTTAGCAATATCAGTAGAAGAATGAAGCAAGAGGAAATGTGCTCATTGATGGTTAGACTGCTCCCCTGCTTCAAACGGCCGGTTAAGGGGTGGATGTACCCCACCCTGGGTGGAGGACAATACAAGGCTTTGGGGATGAGGGCACTGATGGGTGTGTCACACTGATGGGTGCGACACACTGATGGGTGTGTCAGTGAGGAAGGCACAGCAACAGTGTTAGAACTTTGGATGAGAGCGTTGCCGTATGGGCCCTTTCTAAGGCTGAATCACCGGGATTGGCTCAGCCACCGCCCAACAGGGCATAAATAGAGTCCTCCTCTTTGCCTTCCAACCCAAAACCCCCTCGAGAGAGAAAAGAAGAAAGATCAAAGCAGTTTCAGGATGAAGATTCAGGTGATGGCTGCTTTGTTTCTTAGCTGCCTGCTCTATCTTCCGGGCATCGTGGCTGATGATAGGGTAAGGAGGCCCTTGACTTGATGCATTGGAATGAATGACGCACATGGTGTTGGGGGATTGTGTGTGTGTGTGTGTGTGTGTGTGTGTGTGTGTGTGTAAATAACACTGTAACACACACACACACACAAAATGGTTTATGTTGAATTTTAATGCTTCTTATACAACTCAGAGGTGCTGATTTCAACAACAATCTTAGGGCGCAATCCTAGCCAACTTTCCAGAGCCAGCATCGCTGTGCCAATGGGGCATGTGCTGCATCCTGAAGTTGGGGGGAGGCACTCACAGAGGCCTCCTCAAAGTAAGTGAATGTTTGTTCCCTTACCCCGGTGCTGGAATATTGGTTAGGACTGTGCCCTTAGTTTGTCCCATCAGCACTTTTTTTTTAGTTAAATGTTGTGTTTTGTGTCTATCCTACTGCCTAATGCATTGTAATACACATGGTATTATTAGAGGTGTTCTAATTTTTTGTTGGACCATAAGAAAGGCAGAGCACCGAAGAATAGATGCTTTTGAATTAGGGTGTTGGAGAAGACTCTTCAGAGTCCCCTGGACTGCAAGGAGACCCAATTGGGCAATCCTCCAGGAAGTCAAGCCTGATTGCTCCCTGGAAGGATAAATCCTGAAGCTGAAGCTCAAGTACTTTGGCCACCTGATGAGAAGAGAGGAGTCTTTAGAAAAGACCCTCATGCTGGGAAAGATTGAAGGCGAAAGGAGAAGGGGGCAGCAGAGGATGAGATGGTTAGATAGTGTCACCGAAGTGATGAACATGAAATTGGGCAAACTCCGGAAGCTAGAGGACGACAGGGAGGCCTGGCGTGCTGTGGTCCATGGGGTCGCGAAGAGTCTGACATGACTTAGCGATTGAACAACAAATTTTGGGTTGTTGCAAAATTTATTTATTTTTCCCCCAAAATGTGCAGAAAACGGTGTAGGACACCTTTTTCTAAATTATAATTATAAATATGAAGTATAATATAATAAATTATAAACATAAATATATTTATAAATTTAATTTATTACATTATACATTATAATTATATAATATAGACTGTAATGTAGTTCTCAGAGGCCAGCCTTGAGGGTGAAGTTTGCCTTAGGCCAGTGGGGCGAGCAGAGCAGCTTTCCCTGGGGCTTCCCATCTGCCTCTGCCTCCAAACAGCCCAAAACGGGCCTCCTGGAAGCGGTTGGCAGTGATGTCATTATCTCACCACCCGCTATTTCCAGGTGCTATGCTTTGCACACGGCACCACAAGTGCTCTTTGTGGTGAGAAGGGGGCCCGCCCGGCAGTCCCTGTGTGTAGCAGCTTCCCTATGTGTGGAACCCCCTTCCTGGAGTGACCCGGATCTCAAGGACAGGGGCTGGCAGGGGGCAGACGGCATCGCAGCTGCACTCCCCCAGCCCAGCACCAGGGGACTTTGCCCCCCGTACCCCCCTCAGGCTCGCCACTGCCCTCTTCTCTTCTGACTTGTATCTAACTTGAGTTCCCCCTCCGAATTAGTCACATATTCCTATGCTTGATCCAGCTGCACCATAAATCTTCTCAGACAACAGCTAAACATGAGGGAATTCAGCTGGTTTCTCCAAGTCATTCAGCTCTACAATCCTCTTTTGTTTCCTTCACAGAGAGCTGTTCCCACGCGCCGTCGAGCCGTAAGTACCCAGAATTCCTTTGTGTTTGGGATGGTCCTTTGCTCGTCCCTCTTGTTGTCTTCTCAGTTAGAATCTGGTCTCTCTTTAAGACTGTATCCAAACCCTGCATGGGTTGTGCCACCTTCTCATGGGGGATGTCGATTTGAGAATGGAAGACCCACTGGATGCCCATATAGACTCAGAAATGTGGCTTAGACACATCACACATAATCCAGAATTGCAGAAATTCTGCTGGATAAAGAAACTTGCTTTGCTTGGGATTCATGTGGTAGGAATGAAAAAGTCTCCTGTTGACTCTTGAGGGGTCTCTTCCTGAAGTGATTTGCCAGCTGATTGGACTCTTTTTCTTGGACACATTTCTTTGTAGCATCAGTGCCCCTGGGGCACTGCCCGTATCCCACTCTGCCAGGGAGGTTCCACAGGTCTCCTCGAGGTCAGGGAATATTTATTCCCTTCCCATGCATTGGACCCCAGCAGTCATGCCTTCATAGTGTGGTTCTCGCCTTTGGCTGGCTGCCATCAGGCCTCAGCAGGCAATCACAGGTCAAGCCTGGACAGGTCCTCAAGTTCGTATTCCCTTCTTTGCCGGCTGGCCTCCTCACACACTCCCCCGCAACTCTAACTTGTGGTGAACTAATCAGCTCCACAGCGACTCTGTTCTGCCACCACAGGTACTGCAGCTTGTCCCAGCCTGGCATTCGTCTCCCATCCAAAAGCAAACCGCAGATTTTCCTGCTTAGCTTCATGCAGTACCAGCAGCTCCGCCATCAGTCCACACCTCCTGCCCTGTGTAGTGCTTTCAGGTCCCAGACAGGGGGTAGGATGCGGTATTTATATCTTTCAGTGGGAAATGGAGATTTCTTCCCTGGACTTCTTCAATTTCCCCCTTTTGCTTGCAAGTTTCCCATCCTCAACCTGTAAGTATGATAAAGGGCTTGAGATGAAAAAAAAATGCTGAAGGAATATTAAGCAACTTGAATATTGTGTATATATAATGATGGGGAGCAAATCTGCCAATTCCCATGCTACCAATTCTCAGAATGCCCAGCATTGCTCCTGCCTTACATCCAAATCCTCGGTACATCGACCCACAAGTAGGTCCCATTATATTCAGTGGGTCTTACTCCCAGGTCAGGGTGGATAGGGATATCTGAAAGGTTTTGTGGAAAATATAGACTTGGGGGAGGACTTTGAAGGAATTCTTAGAATAGCCTGATGGGGAAACAGTTCAGGGAAACTGGTCCAGATGTTCCTTTCCTAGAATTCCTTAATTTCACTCTTTTGCTTATAGGTCTCCCCAGCTCGATCTGTAAGTATGACGGAGTGTTTGAGTTAACAAAATGTTCAAGAAATATTAAGTGACTCAAATAGTGTGTAGCTATAATGATGGGGAGCAAATCTTCAAGAGTGGAAAAGAGCAGCTCTGCTGTGTGGCAGGGCCATTAGAATCTCATGTGCTTCTTTTTGCAATTGTATGTTCTAGTGAGAAAAGAATGGCCTTTTCCAAACTTTTTCCATTTTTTTTAATTGCAGCCCTTTGGGTATCGTCCTGGAAATGTAAGTATTGCCAAGCTCACATGATTGGTATTGGACTGGTATTGTACTAAAATATGAGAACTCACTGCATAGATTTTGCATTCTTGCAACATCTGAACCCCAAAGAGAAAGTTTATGTGATGGGAATCTGTCTGAGGCATCCCATTCGAAATTCAAAACATTATTGTCAGTAACCATTTAGAACACAAGAACATAAGAAGAGCCCCGCTGGATCAGGCCAAAGGCCCACCTAGTCCAGCTTCCTGCATCTCACAGTGGCCCACCAGATGCCTCAGGGAGCACACAAGGCAACAGGATGCCTGCATCCCGTTGCCACTTTCTTGTATCAGGCATGCTCAGACAAAATTCTGAGATAAATAAAACAGAATTTGCTACCTTGTCCATGGGGAGGGAGCTATAATACGTTGCAACTCAGTCTGGGCCTTAAGAACATAAGAAGAGCCTCTCTGGATCAGGCCCAAAAGTAATGCCGGGTCACTCTGGGAAGTGGCTTCAGCCATGAAAGCTGCTTCATTGAGAGGCCAGGCATGGCTACAAAGTGCTGTCCGTCCATCAGGGAAGGGGAGGGTGGCCCTTCAGAGCACACTTGGTGGCTCCGAGAAGCAGCTTCCATGGAAACCGTTTCTCTGAGCGACCCAGACGTCAGGAGTGGGGGCTGGCAGGGGCGGGAGGTGTCGCTGCTGCCCACCCGCAGCCCAGCGTCCGGGGCTTTTGCACCCTTTGTCCCCCAGGTCCGCCACTGCCATCTTCTCTTCTGACTTGTATCTACCTTGGAATCCCCATCCAAACTTTTCACAGATATACATTCCCATGCTGGATCCAGCTACAACTTCCATCTTCTATGGCAAAAGCTAAACATGAGGGAATTCAGCTGGTTTCTCCAAGTCATTCAGCTCTACAGTCCTCTTTTGTGTCCTTCACAGATATCTGTTGGCATGGCCTCTCAATCCATAAGTACCCAGAATTCCTTTGTGATTGGAATGGCCCTTTGCTCATCCCTCTTTTTGTTGTAGAATCTGATCTCTCTTTAAAACTGTACACAGACTCTCCGTGGATTGTGTTATATATTATACCTTCTCATGGGGGATTTTGATTTGAGAATGGAAGACCCATTGGACACTCATATAGACCCAGAAATGCTGCCTAGACATATGACCCATAATCCAGATTTTCAGAAGTTCTGGTGGATAAGGAAACTTGCTTTGCTTCGGACTCGTGTGAGAACATCTGGTAGGGATAGAAGAAGTCTTCTGTTGACTCTTGATGAGTCTCTTCCTGAAGTGGTAGCATATTTGTCAGCTCCATTTTTTGATTCCATTTTTTGGGGCACAGATCTTCATAGCATCAATGCCCCTGGGGCACTGCCCGTACCCCACTGTGCCAGGGAGGTTCCACAGGTCTCCCCCAGGTCAGGGAACCTTTACTCCCTTCCCATGCATTGGACCCCGGCAGTCCCTATGTGTCTACTCAGAACTGGGCCATCTCCACACGGAGATCTGAGTTATTTATTTATTTGAAGAATTTATACCCCGCCTTTCCCATGCCGAAGCAAATGCCCAAGGCGGCTTACACGAGCAGGCTAGTCGAAATCACCATTTTTTTTCCAATGGAGTTTTTACAAATCTACAGTACTCTTGTGATCCGCCAATCCTCAGGCCCAGACGTTGCCTTCTCAGTGTGCTTCCCTCCTTTGGCTGCCTGCCATTAAGCCTCAGCAGCAGTAGTGTCATTCACAAACGAGCAGCCGGAACGCGAGGCGGGACATACTGCCTGATTGGCTGCCCATTCGTGACACGTCGCTGCCTGCCTGACCGCTGTGCGGGCACCCCTGGCTTCGGAGGGGGTGCCCGCTTGCCTGGGGTGCGCGCTGGGTGCCTAGGCAAGCCGCGGAGGGGCGCGCCACCCAGAGAGAGTCCCTGCAGCGGGTGGGCAGGTGGCAACGCATCACGGATTGCCTGTCAATCAAGTGGTAAGTCCCGCCTCGCGTTCTGGCAGCTCGTTTGTGAATGACACTACTGCTCAGCAGACAATCACAGGTCGAGCCTGGACAGGTCCCCAAGGTCGTATTCCCTTCTTTGCCGGCTGGCCTCCTCACTCACTCCCCCGCAACTCTCACTTGCGGTGAGCTAATCAGCTCCACAGCGACTCTGTTCTGCCACCACAGGTACTGCAGCTTGTCACAGCCTGGCATTCGTCTCCCATCCAAAAGCAAACTGCAGATTCTCCTGCTTAGCTTCAGACAGTACCAGCAGCTCCACCATCAGTCCACACCTCCTGCCCTGTGCAGTACTTTCAGGTCCCAGACAGAGGTAAGGGTAGGATGTGGTATTTATATCTGTCAGTGGGAAATGGAGATTTCTTTCCTGGACTTCCTTAATTTCCCTCTTTTGCTTGTAGGTCTCCTAAGTATGACAAAGTGCTTGAGTTAACAAAATGTTCAAGAAATATTAAGTGACTCAAATAGTGTGTAGCTGTAATGACGGGGAGCAAATCTTCAAGAGTGGAAAAGAGCAGCTCTGCTGTGTGGCAGGGCCATTAGAATCTCATGTGCTTCTTTTTGCAATTGTATGTTCTAGTGAGAAAAGAATGGCCTTTTCCAAACTTTTTCCATTTTTTTTAATTGCAGCGCTGGCGGTATGGTCCTCTAGGTGTAAGTATTGCTGAGCTCACATGATCCACCGAGCCTGGTGTTGTACTAAAATATGTGACATCACTACATAGATTTTGCAGCCTTGCAACATTATGAACGCCAGAGAGAATGTTCACGTGATGGGAATCTGTATTAGGCATCCCATTCCGAATTCAAAAACTTGTCAGTACACATTCAGAACATGAGGACAGCCCCACTGGATCAGGCCAAAAGCATATCTAGTCCAGCTTCCTGTACCTCCCAGTTTTAGTTCTGTGCTTTTACGTCATATTTCATCCTTGATTTCGATCAGGGACGTTTCATGGTTGCACAATTGCTGCAGTCCAATTTGCATTTCGGGACTGTCATTTTATAATGTTACAATGACATAACTTCCTGCTTGATGATGTCACTTCCTGCCACAGCATCACTTCCAGGTTAATGGCATCCTTTCCAGTGGGTCCCGACACGAGTGCCATTCTAAAAAGTGGGTCCTGGTCTAAAAGTTTTGAATAGCACTGTACAACCTGATTAAGGTGGAGGATGGACCACCCACAGCAGCAGCTGGCATTTGAATGCTGGCTACAGATGCAACTGGTCTGTGCTCCACCCTTTCTGATGGTCCGTGGAGAAGAGCTTGCTTAGCAAGAAGCAGGAAGTGATCAAAGGTGATCTGAGATCTTGCAGACCCCCTTCTCAGGGTCTTACAGACCACCTGATGGGAATCAATGTCCTAGTCAGTCAGCTTTATAATTTGATTCCTTTACAGATAGCTCATGGAGCTCGAGGGTAAGTTCCCATAATTCTTTTGTGATTGGGATAGAATCTTTGCTCATTCCTCTGTTTTTCCCTTTTGTGTAAGAACCTTGCCTCTATTGTATCCAATCTTTGGAGTGTGCTTCTTTCTCTTTGGGGCTTCTTATATGGTTTCTTTTTCCTCTTGAGAGGGGGTTACTCTGGTATTTGAGTATCACCAAGTGGTGGCGCAGCAGGTTAAACTGCTGCTGCTGGGCTTTCCGACCAGAAGGTTGGGAGTTCAAGACTGCGCGACGGAGTGAGCTCCCGTCGCTTGTCCCAGCTCCTGCCAACCAAGTAGTTCGAAAGCACCTAAATGCAAGTAGATAAATAGGGACCACTATGGTGGGAAGGGAACGGTGTTCCGTGCACTAAGGTGTAGAGTCATGCCGGCCGCATGACCATGGAAGCTTGTCCTTGGACAAAACGCCGGCTCTACAGGCTTAGAAATGGAGATGAGCACCGCCCCCTACAGTCAGTCACAACTAGACAATTTGGTCGTGGGGAAACCTCTTGACTCTTAGTCAAGTGTTGGCAATATTTTCAGCTGCCCATTTCTCATGTTCCTGCAGAAATTTGTTAAATAAAAGACAGCCCAACTTATTGCTGCATTCTCTGGAAAGCAGCAGGCTCTGGTGTCACAATGACGTCACTTCGAACCATGACATCACATCTGGTGGGTCCCGGACAGACTGTCATTCTAAAAAAGCGGGCCCCAATGATAAAAAGTTTGTGAACCACTGTTCCAGTACAATTGTTACCACATGTTCAAGAATGGGAAAGAACAGCTTTGTCATGGACTGAGGGGCATAGAAATTATGTGGGAGTTATATGGGAGTTATTTGTGAGAGTAATAGTCTTATATGGGAGTTATATCTTGCAGAGGGAAACAGATGGTTCATTCTAGACTTCCTTAATTTTCATTTTTTGCTTGGAGGTTCCCCTTCGGCTAAGTTTCACAAAGTGCTTGAATTGAAAAAGTGGTCAAGAAATATGAAGTGACTAGTGTGTGTGTGTGTGTGTGTGTGTGTGTGTGTGAAATATATAAATAAAACGATGGTTAGCAAATCGGCTGACCCTGAATGCACTTGGACCTGATTGTGTCATGAATCTGGGGATTCCTTTGAGCCATCACGGCTGTTAGATGCAGACATTTATCTCATCCTAAAGCCTCATCAAGCTTTACTCAGCCGGACACAGCAAACGCAGAAATGCTCTGCATAGTGCGCATGGGCTCTGCTGCATGATGAAACCAAGGGATAGGTTAAAGCGGGGAAACCCCCCTGGAGCGACTCACAGTGGTTGAATTCTTATCGGTCTTCTTCTTGTGCAGACTTGGAAACCAACAGAAGACGCTGCCGGGATACCTGCCGCTTGCTCCTGGACCTTCCCCTTCTGCCGTTCCCATGATGGTGCTGTCAGTCAGAGAGGAACTCTCCCCTACAGCTGATTCCCCCCCCCAGCAGCGGTGTTATCCGGCAACGAGCTGCCGGAACGCTAGGTGGGACTTACTGCCTGATTGGCTGCCCGTCCGTGACGCATCGCCGCCTGCCCGCCCGCTGCGTGGGCACCCCTGGCTTCGGAGGGGGTGCCCGCTTGCCTGGGGGGCACACTGGGTGCCTAGGCAAGCAGCAGAGGGGTGCGCCAACTGGAGGGAGCCCCCGCGGTGGGCGGGCAGGCAGCGTTGCGTCACGGACAGCCTGTCAATCAAGTGGTAAGTCCTGCCTAGCATTCTGGCAGCTCATTGCCGGATGACACTACTGCCCCCCAGTCCCTTTTGCTAATCAATACACTTGGCTTTGCACACCAATTCCGCTCTCTGTCCCGCTCTGCTTTCATGTCCCTCTCTGAAGAGGCGCTGCAAACTTTGCCAGAGTCCTTCAGCCTGTGGCTCATGTCCCCGTGAAGCTGCATTTAGGAGCAGGGGCGTAGCTAAAGAAGTGCAGAGGGGTGCAATTGCACCGGGCAACAAGCTTTATAGGGGGGCAACAAGCTGCATTTTAGTGGCTGGGGTGCATGTTGAGATGGGCTGTGTGTGAAACCTTGGTTGGCATGCAGGTCAGTCAGACAGCGCCTTTGAGAAAGGGACCAAAGTCCTTCTCTGACCCACCCAAAATTACCTCCTATCCAACCCCTGCCAGAGCGGCTGCCTGTCCCACCCTGATAGGACACCCTGCAGAGCAATTATTTCTGTTTCAATGACATTGACCCACCCAATTACAGGTCTATCATGTGGCGTGGCCCATAATCTCTAATCAGGGGCATAGCTAAAGAAGTGCAGGGGGTTGCAATTGCACCAGGCCACAAGCTTTAGGGGGGCAACAAGCTGAGCTTGACACTAGTGGCCAAAATGGTCAAAACCTTGGTATGCATGAATGCATACCTTGGTATGCATCATGGCATATATCACTGGAAAGGGAATTTAATGCAGAAAGAAACCGGAGTGTGATATCTTTACTCCATCAAAAGTTATGGCCAAAAAACCAGAGAAAATGAAAATACAACTGTGATGTCACTTCTGGGGGCAACATTTTGCCCTCCGCACTGGGTACGCTTTCGTCAGCCATGCCCCTGTTTGGGAGATCACAGCAACCTTTCAAAACCTTGCACAAGAGGGCTTGGATCCAATCCGATCATGGTTTTTGCATTCTCAGAACTGAGTTCTTGATACAATCCCGCACAGCCACTTACCCGAAAGTGTTCCAGTAAAGATACAAGAAAACTGTATTGGGCTGATTGGGTCATTTTACTAATTTTTTTTTTAAACAAAGAATGCAGCAGGGAAACAAGACCCCCAATAGCATGGCACCACTTTCAGGTTAATGACATCGCTTCCTGTGGTGTCCTGACGCAAGTGCCATTCTAAAAAGTGTGTCCTGATCTAAAAAGTTGGAGAACCACTAATAGAAGATAGGAAACCACTTAACTCAAGGCCACCCTGAAATGTGATTCACACAAACCTGGAACTGCGCTCCCATTGTACAACAGAGCCGTTTAAACATTGGCCTGCAGAGGAGGCTGTAGGCCCCCCACCCTCCCCACGGGCAGTGGCACCGTCCCACAGGTAAGGGCACAAGCCACAGGCGGAGGCACAACACCGGGTAAAGGAAGAAATGGTCCCTTTCTCTGAGGAGACCTCTGGCCTGCCCAGTTTCTGCAATGGGCACGGTGGGGACCATGCTGCCCAGCACTGAATAGGATTGTGCCATTAGTTGGGTTGCAAATCCACCGTTGCAGAGTCCCTTGATGCCAAGTCCGGGGAGACTATTGTTTAGCTAAGGTACAGGGCCATCTTGCTTACCCCATTGTAAGCAGAGGAGGAAAAATCAGGTGACCAGGGCTGGCTTTAAGCCAATGTGACCAATGTTGTCACATCGGGCCCCGTGCGTCAGGGGCCCCCGCTCTGGCAGGGTGAGCATCTTGCCTGTAGCTGCAGCTGGGATCTCGGTTGGCTGTGAGTCAGTGGGGCGAGCAGAGCAGCTTTACTCTCCCACCTGCCTCTGCCTCTGCACAGCCCAAGATGGGCTACCTGGAAGCAGTTGGCGGCGATGTGATGCTATCCCCACCAACTACTTCCACATGCCATGCTTTGCACGTGGCACAAACAGCGCTCTTCTTGGTGAGTGGGGGCCCCCCGCAGGGAGGGTTGGGGGCCCCGCAGGAATGCCCCACATTGGGCCCCGCCACCGCTAGAGCCGGCCCTGCAGGTGACCTCAGTGTTCACCTCTGGGTCATTGTCCCTTCTTCTTCTGCATGCTGGCACAGTCGACAAGGGGGAAGGCCTATAATAAAAATAACAACCTCCTCCTTTCTATGCTGCTGGGGAAGTGCAAGAAGGCGAGAATATTTGAAAAGGGTTTCAGTGGAAAAGAAAGAGGGTGTGGATCCTTGAATATGAAGGAAGAGGTTACAACAGGAGTTGTTTCATTACATGCCAAGACTGAGTCATTAGGCTCGGTCCACAGATATTACAGTTGACCAAGTGGGCATCCCCCAGAAAGAGAGCTCGCTGCTTTTCCATCTCTCTCCAACCAAACTCAAGGGAGAAGGAAGCAACTCAAGGATGAAGGACTGCACTGTGGCTGCTTTCCTCCTCCTCTGCTTGCTCTCTCCCGCGAGCACTGAGGCTGCTCACTGGGTGAGAAGAGGACTGATTCCTTGATGGGTGGCCGGGCGGTCCTGGAGGAAGGGTCAGTCGGAAATGGAGTTGCACGGCAATCATACTATACGATTCTCATGGCGTGTGCATACGTCTGTGTGTGTTTTCCAGAAGATAGGACACGGCTATGGCGATGTTGGAGGAGGAGGAGGCAGCCACATCTTCTACAGTGTAAGTGGCCCAAACTATGTTGTGTTTTGATCATGAGCTGACCAAGGATTCCAAACATCATAAAAGGAGAGAGAGAGAGAGAGAGAGAGAGAGAGAGAGAGAGAGAGAGAGAG
>JAJKFI010000022.1:8344977-8361255 GCA_029204185.1 Lerista edwardsae
ATTGATCATATTGGTCTGTGTGAGTTCTCCCTCGCTTCGGCACGGCATGAATCAGCAAGAAAAAAAGCCTATTTATAACCTTGACACAAGCAAAACAACTGCACAAAACCTCCCCCTTTCCAGCATCCTATCTCCCCATATTTTCAATATGGCTGCTCTAGGTGCTTCGTGACCCAACTGAAATAGGATCGCGACTCACTGGTGGGTCCCGACCCACAGCTTGGGAACCACTGTCATAGCACAAAACAATCAAGAAGTTATTGACCTTCCATATGGGTTTTTTTTTCTGTTTCCTTTCTAGAAGTGGCAAAACTTTTCACGCAACTTGACACGCAAACTCAATCAAGAAAGAGTCTGGAATTATTCTGTGTTTTCATTAGTACTGGCACCACCATAATCTCTCCCTATTCTAAGTGATCAAGAGGCTTTTGGATTTCTGTGTGAAGCTTTTTCTGTTTCCTTTCTAGAAGTGGCAAAACAGCGTGACAAGCACCATTCTCGGGAACAATCACGTAAGTGCCCAGAACTTTCTGGGTCTTGATTAGTTCTGTGCCAATTTATTTTGGCAAGCATTTTTTTCTGTTTTTTTTTTGGGGGGGGGGACCCTGTCTGACATGCAGAATTCAACTGGCCCTCTGTTATCCAGGGCTTGGGGGCCATTGGATCACAAGAGAAGAGAAAACAGCCAGAAAAATGATCCTGTAACTGGGGTGAGTACATGAGAATGCCCATCTGCATCCTTCAGTATGCTGTACACACACACACACACACACACACACACACACACAAACACACCTGCTTCCATAGCAATGTCGGCATCCTTTGTGTTACTTCTGCCTCCTAGATCAATCCTAACTGACAAACACCATAAAGTGCTTTTGCACCAGTCTTGGAAGAGGTAGGCCAGCACATGGATTAGTTATACCTCAATTAGATAAAAGCATCAATTGTGTGTCATCATGGCAGAGGATTAGGCAGATGTCTGGATATGTCTGAATGCACCTCATAGGGATGTTGGGAAAAAGAGGGGGAAACGCACAGAAATGGTATTGACAGCACAAATCAACCCAGGAACATGATGAAGCAAAGTCTATGGAGGTTGAAGCCTGAGTTTTTAGAACTTAGAATACCCGTTGGCGTAGGCCTGAATTCTTAAAAATATTCTTCTTTTACAGACGCAGAAACAAGTTGCAGCATCTATCAACATGTCTTCTGCCTTGCCATTCCTCGATGAACACGCTGTTCTGTCCTTCATGCTTAACTGTGTTCCGTAGGAGATGTGCCTTTTCCGGCTCCTGATTCCCCCAAGTCCCCTTTGCTAATCAATAAACTGAGCTTCTCCCATCCCTGTTTGCCTCTGTCATTTTCTGATCTCTGCTCCAAATGTTGCCAGGCTGTTTGGAGCTGAGGGAGTGTTTGAAATAGTTGGCAAGTTGGCTACCAAAAATGTAATCGTCGTACTGCCAGAAGGAATGAGAATAAGGACGCAGTTAGAGACAGGGGCATAGCTAATGAAAGTGTAGCCCAGTGCAGAGGGCCAAATGTTGCCCCGGACGTTACATCACAACAGGAAGTGACATCAGCGCTATATTTTCGTTTTCTCTGGTGTTTTGGCCATAGCTTTTGATAGAGTAAAGGTAACGCACTCTGGTTTGTTTCATTGCATTCCACATTAAATTACCTTTCCAATGATGTATAACATGATGGTATTATTCATACAGACCACGGTTTTCACCATTTTGGCCACTAATGTCAAGCTCAGCTTGTTGCCCCCCTAAAGTTTGTGGCCCGGTGCAATTGCAACCCCCTGCACTTCTTTAGCTACGCCCCTGATTAGAGATTATGGGCCACGCCACACGATAGACCTATTCTGTAACTGGGTGGATCAATGTCATTTAAACAGAAATAATTGCTCTGCAGGGTGTCCTATCAGGGTGGGACAGGCAGCCGCTCTGGCAGGGGTTGGATAGGAGGTAATTTTGGGTGGGTCAGAGAAGGACTTTGGTCCCTTTCTCAAAGGCGCTGTCTGACTGACCTGCATGCCAACCAAGGTTTCACACACAGCCCATCTCAACACACACCCCAGCCCCCTGCCTGAGGCATGAGGTTCAACTGGCCTTGTGATTGTACCATCCACCTCTTCTGTATTTATTTATTTATTTGAAGAATTTATACCCCGCCTTTCCCATGCCGAAGCAAATGCCCAAGGCGGCTTACATGAGCAGGCTAGTCTAAACCACCATTTTCCAATGGGGTTTTTACAAATCTATAGTATTCTTATGATCTGCCAGTCCCCAGGCCCAGCTGTTGCTTTCCCAGTGTGGTTCTCTCCTTTGGCTGCCTGCCATCAAGCCTCAGCAGGCAATCGCAAGTCAAGCCTGGACAGGTCCTCAAGGTCGTATTCCCTTCTTTGCTGGCTGGCCTCCTCACACACTCATAACATAAGACATAAGTAGAGCCCTGCTGGATCAGGCCAAAGGCCCATCTAATCCAGCTTCCTGTATCTCACAGCGGCCCACCAGGTGCCCCAGGGAGGCATGAGACAACAAGATGCTTGCATCCTGTTGCCACTCCCTTGCACCCGGTACCAATAGCCCACCACCTTTGTAAAGAGGTTGCACAATCTATCATTGCCCACGATGGACCTTTCCTCCAGAAATCCGTCCAATCCCCTCAACTGCAACTCCACTCCACTGCAACTCCCCCCCCTACTCCACTGCAACTCTCACTGTATGACAGATGGGGCTACATCAATACCTTCCATTTTCATCCAATTATGGCGCACATCTGCGTGCTGGCCTCTCTGACTCCGAGAATGGTCGAAACGCACTTTACGGTGGCCCTTGTGCTGGGGGGAACTTTGCTGGCCTAACTGTGTCGGCCTCACTCCAGGTTAGGATTGCGCCCTGGGTGATATATAACATGATGGTATTATTCAAAAATACCAAGTTTTGTCCAGTTTTGTCCAGTAATGGATCACCCGGTGCGGTCCACCACTCCCAACCACACATCCCCCGAGTGATGTCACTACAAATGAGGATTCACATTCATCATGTCTTCCAAGACAAGAGCAGAAGGAAGGGGAAATGTGACATGGAGGCAGAAGCATTGCCCAAGAGCTTCGATGGAAAGGAGAGAGGGTGCGGATCCCTGAATATGAGGAAAGAGGACTGGTTGAAGCCGATATTGGGTCATTCAAAGGCTGAGTCATTGGGCTTGGCCCAAGGAGGTTAGCGTTGCCCACGTGGACATCCAATAAAAGAGACCCTACTGCTTCTCTGTCAAATCCCGCTCAAGAGAGGAAGGAAGAAAGAAGCAACCCAAGGATGAAGGACTTGGTTGTGGCTGCTGTTCTTCTCATCTGCCTGGTGGCTCTTGAAGATGTTGGAGTCTCTTCCTTGGTAAGATGGAGCTGATTACGATGGTGGAAGGTCTGGCAACCTGCAAGCACGGGTCAGTCTGTTTGCATGATGATGAAAATGGGAACTACCGATCCAAATCTGAAATGGGACCTTCACTTCTCCGTCTGTGTGCACATCCCAGAGGCTGATCTAGCTACTGCTGCTCCCACCCAAACCAAAGCCACAACTTTGGATTGGCCATCCGCACTGCAAAACGATTCTCTTTCTTCTCTTTTTATCAGGCTATGAGTAATGCTCAGGGCAACCCTGGAGAGGACGATGCGCATGACGACGATCCAGTAAGTGTCCAAAAGCCTCTCTCAGTTTTGAGATTAATCATTAGCTGATCAATTTTCTGATGATAAATATCCAAGGGAGAATCAGGGCTAATGGTCCTACCCTTTTGGACCTCAGTTCTTTCTTTGCTTGACTGGTTCCTGCCTAGAGTACTAGATCTCCGTGTAACCTGGCTTATCTACACAGCTTCCCCGTCCAGACTGTGAGAGTCGATGGGAGGGCGATTTATTCGTAGTGCCATTAGGGGATGTGATCACTCCTTGCTGGCAGTGCAGTGTGTCAATTGTTTAAAAAAAACTGATGGTGTGCCTTCACAATTTTAGCACTCTGTCAGTGTTGCCATTAGATGCAAAAAGGTTGAAAATCATGACTCTAAATGATCCACTCTCCTTTCCCCCCCTAGCATATAATTAATGTTCCGGGCAACATCGGAGGAAAAGACTTCAGTCGTGACTATTATTCTGTGAGTGCCTCCGAATGTAACCATCTGGAATGTTTTTGAACCAGGAAATGATTTCTGTCCACAATTGCGTCAAATCGTTCAGCTGACTGTGCTTCTTCTCATGGGGATTTTCCCAAGGACGCATCCCGCCAACTAGAGATCAAAGTTCATTGAGTCCTGCTGCTGATGGAGTATCCCATCTCTGAGGAATGAAAAGCTTTTTCAGGGTGTCAAATTTAGACATTTTAAATGGGAGGCCTGTTTATTCCAGCACAGGTTAGGATTGCGCTGTTAGATAGACATCAGAAAGGATCTATGGCCTTAAGGATGCTGAAATTGCTTTATAAACTGGATTTCTGTGATGGTCTTGGGGTGAGCAGGTGGGTGTTCCGGGGATGGGGAAGAGGATGATGAGATGCAGATAAATCGATGGGCTAGTGGAGGCAGGAAGGAACATGTTGGGACGTGAACTTTTCTTCTTTTTAAATATTTTCAGACTATCGGTTGGGATAAGACAGTAAGTAGATTTGCATCTGCCAAGACTGCACCTGCCGGCCTCCTGTTGGTGAATTGGCCAGTTGCGACTTTTGGTGTTGACAGGGCGACCCACCAATCTGGGGGGGGGGCTTTGGTGTGACATGCCCAGCAGCTGGACAATCACCTTGTGCATCCTTTTGGAGTCAGGGGAAAAAGAAAAACCAGTCCTGTGATTTAGGCCAAGTATGTAGGAGTGAAGTTGGAGTGATGTTGCTCTATCTGCTTCTTTCCAGAACGGCCAAACTGGAGCACTTGACAGCTTCAACAGCACCAACAAAGTAAGTCCTCAGAATGCCTCTACATCAGCAATGTCCAAAATTTCCCCTCTCTCTGTCCTCTATGGTCTTCTCTATGGTCTTTTACTCTTGTGATGTCACTTCCAGGTTCCGGGGTACTCTTCTGGGTTCTGGGTTCCATTGAGGTCCCGATTCTCGTTACCCTAAACCATAACATTTCTGCTGCCTTTCAGGAATCCGACAAGAGTGGAGGACACAGGAAAGTAAGTGCCCAGAATTCCTCTTAATCAGACGCGTATTTACCCTATAGCCAGGGGTGTGGAATGCATGGGCGCCAGCAGTGGGGGGGGGCGCCGGCAGCGCGGAGGAGGCTTAGCGAGGAGGAACCGGCTCACTTTGTGGCCCTCCCACCCTCCCTTGCCCCCATAACGCTCCGAAATGGAGCGTTTCCAGGCTAAGGGAGGCGTGTCGGAGCGACGTGCGGGGGCGGGGCGACGTACTGGGGGTGCGGTTTCGGCGCCAGCCATGGGCGCGCTCGGGCCTCTGTGCGCGCCTGCTCTTAGTTTTTGAGGCTACCCTTCCGTGATGGGACTGGTCTCTATCCATGACAACTTTGTCTAATGGGTCGCAAGAAAATCACTTTGCCTTCTATCTCTGTGTGTACTGAAACTCATATAAATTTGTGGGTGTATAAACTGGATATTGGGAGGACTTGATTCACAACAGCAACAGCTTGAAATAAGTGTAAGTAGCAATGACAACATTGAACACCAGTGAATTGGATTTCTGATTCCTTCCCCTGAGAGATTCTCTTTCTTCTCTGTCCCAGTCTTTCGTGAATGTGCAGGGCAATGTCGGAGGCGGAGTCCATAACCAGGATACCTACTGGGTGAGCGCCAAGCCTTTCTCTGCGTTTTGAGAGTGATCTCGAGCTTTCTCCTTTGTAGACTCCTGATCTCCGTTTCAAATTGCGGCCCTAACTTTCAGCGCGGTGTTTCATTCAGGCCGTTTCAGTGTCACTTCAACTTCCAGGAGTCAATATCACTGGAAAACACAATATAAAAAAGCAGTCCCAGCAATTGTGAGCGCAACCCTAAGCTGGAGTGAGGCTGGCACAGTTAGGCCAGCAAAGTTTGGCTGGTGCAAGAGCCACCGTAAAGCGCATTTGGACCACTCTTGGAGTCAGGGAGGATAGCGCATGTCTGTGTGCCGGCCTCTTTGACTCCGAGTGTTGTCCAAACATACTTGATGCTGGCCAAACTTTGCTTTGTTTACCTCATATTTACTTCAGAATTTTACCTCAGAAATTTACCTCAGAATGCCAGATACAAGAGAGTGGCGTTTGGACCTCTCTCGGAGTCAGGGAGGATGGCGCCCGTCATCCCTCCCTGACTCCGAGTGTGGTCCAAACATACTTCACAGTGTCCCAAACTTTGCTGGCCGAACTGTGCCTTCCTAACTCCAGGTTAGGATTGCACTCTCAGCAATGTGTCTTTTTTTCAGTGTCGCTGTAGTCTCCTTATGCTGATTCAGTGACAAGTCCTAACATCTGCAGACTAAACATGAGAAATTTGATTTTCCATTCTTCCCCCCCCCTCCAAAAAAAAAAGAAATGTTTTTTTTCCTTTCCTTTTCTTTTCCAGACAACTGACGTCAACGGAGGAAAATTGATAACTACTTCAACTGTGGAGTAAGTAAGCGTCCAGAATTTTTCTGGGATGTGAGATGGACTCTCTTCTCTCAAAAAATGATCTCTGTTCAAAACTGTAGCCATACTGTCAGCAAACGGACAATTTCACTGCTTATATTAACTATCCCTTTAAGAGGGGATTGGACAGATTTCTGGAGGAAAGGTCCATCGTGGGCTATAGGCAATGATGGATTGTGCAACCTCCTTGCAAAGGTGGTGGGCTACTGGTACCGGGTGCAAGGGAGTGGCAACGGGATGCAAGCATCTTGTTGTCTCGTGCCTCCCTGGGGCGCCTGGTGGGCCGCTGTGGGATACAGGAAGCTGGACTAGATGGGCCTTTGGCCTGATCCAGCAGGGCTCTTCTTATGTTCTTATGTTCTTATCCCCTGTCTATAATGTTTGCAGGTATTGTGTATTGCTGCTGCTGTCCCTCGCAGCCTGGCAAACGATCCTGTAATCTGGGTGAGTCCGTTTCTCTAAATTCCTAAATTGGCTATAGGCTTTAGCAGCAGGGAGATCCGGGGACCCATATTCCTCCCTCGGAACAGTTCAAGGTGTGTCTCCGAGCATGTGCAGAGTGTTTTTCTTTTTGTTCTGTATCACTGAGGGCGAAGTCACACTTTTGAAAGTAACTATGGCAAAGATGGAACCACTGGCATAGCTAATGAAGGAACAGCCTGGTGCAGAGGGCAAAATGATGCCCCGGAAGTGATGGCACAACAGGAAGTGATGTCACAATTGAATTTCAATTTTCTTTTCTTTTCTTTTTGCCATAATGTTTGATAGAATGAAGATATCACACTCTGGTTTGTTTCATTGCATTCTACATCAAATGGTATTATAACACAATGGTATTATTCATACATACCAAGGTTTTCACCATTTTGGCCACTAAACCTGTTTAGCATGTTGCCCCTCCTTCTTCTTTTACAGAGCCAGAAACCAACTCCAAGAGATGTCAGGATACTTCTCCTCTGCCATTCGTTCATCAGCCAGTCATTCCTGCTTAGCAGTTTCCTATAGATCACAATAGTTTCCGTGTGGCCTGATACCCTCAAGTCCCTTCTGCTCCTTAATAAACTTTGCACCTCAACATCAATGTCTTGATTTCTTTGTTGCTCTCTGATCTAATAGCTCAGTTTCCAAGACCATTCAGATTGGAGTGAACGTTAGGAACATTCTGGGCTAGACCAGCTCAACTTCCTTGAAATAATTAGGTCAGAATTGAGGGTTTGGTTCATGGGCTGTTTGGAAGTGGGACAAAATACAGTGACGGAGGGTGCAATCCTAACCTGGAGTTAGGCTGGCACAGTTAAGCCAGCCAAGTTTGGCTGGCACAAGGGCCACCGTAAAGTGCATTTGGACCATTCTCGGGGTCAGGGAAGACGGTACACGTCTGTGTGCTGGCCTCTCTGACTCCAAGAGTGGTCCAAACCTACTTTATGCTGGCCTAACTTTGCTGGCCTAGGATTGCGCCCTAAATTAAGGGTAGAAGTGATGGCTGAGATTAATTGCTGTGCTCATTTCACTACGCAAGGTATCAAGGAGATTGAATGTTTGACGGAAAGGTCCAGAGCATTGATTCCCAAACTGTGGGTAGGATTCCCACACACCAGTGATTCCCAAACACACCAGTAGGTTGCAAGCCAATTCCCAACACATAACTCCCTCTTTCTAGCATCCCATCTACTCATCTTTTCAATATGGCTGCTCTAGGTGCTTTGCAAGTCACCTAAAATTGGCTCACAATCCACTGCTGTGTCCCGCCTTGGCTGCTGTAGGGCTCCAAATAGCTCTGTGTCCGGGGCAGGGGTGGAGGATGAGGGTATCTATATAAGTGTGGAGGTGTTGCAATACAGTGGGGGGCAACATTGCATCACAATGCCCTGGGTCTCCATCCTCCCATTGAGGATTGTACCCTCAATTTATCAATAAAGGAACTTTTTTTTTGGGGGGGGTGCCTCAAATCTATGGCGTATTCTACTTTGCTCCACATCGGTCAGACTTCCAATGTAGTCTTAGGTATCTCACCTAAGGAAAGATGGTGCCAAATTGTGCGCATGGCCATTTCATGCCTTGTCCCCTGCACAGACTTTCAATAAAGCATCAGGAGGCTGACATGACTGGAATGACCGCACGACCTCTACAATCACCCCACAGTTCTAAGGTGAAAAATCCTTGACATGCACAACATGTGGGCAGAGCAATCGTCATCTGTTCATTTCTTGCGTCATTATCCTTTCTTATCAGCAGCGCACATGGGTCAAACGGTGGCGTAGTAACTTTCAGGCACCCAGTTCTTGAGAAGGGGCTGTTTGACCTTCAGCCAGCATTTCAGCTTCACACCCAAAATGTCTCCACACCCAAATGTCCACCACCTCCCTTGGCAATCTGTTCCACTGCCGAGCCACCCTAACCACCAAGAATTTCTTCCTGATGTCCCACCGGAATTGCACCCATTGGATCTAGTTCTACTCTCAGAGGCATTTGAGAACCAATGGGTTTTTTCTTCCTCTTTCCTCTTCCTCTTCATTGCATTCGTGGACCTTCACAGTCTGGGCCCAGATTCTCTAAAATACCACCTTTACCCGACGTGCAGAATTGTGGCATTAGGATCCATGACATTTTGGGTGTGGAGCAAGTTCCTCAAAGCAGAGATGCTTTGAAAAATCTAATGGCCACACGCTTCTTAGGAACTGAGTGGCTGAAAGTTAATGCCACACTTTGGCCTGTGTGCTGCAGATAACGTACAATGATGAAGCAAGAGGTGATGAACCAATCGGTGGCCCAAAATGACCAAACCACTGACTCCTAGATTCTTCTTTTAATGTAAACACCCCTACTTTTTCATGCAAAGTATTCATTGAAGTCGTAAAATTGTAAACCAGCACTTAGAAACTGACATGCTTGTAAAAAAAGTGCCCAGCCCTTTTCCTTGAAGCAAGAAAATTCTAATCATGAATGGGGTGTGAAGTTTACTATCAAAACTTAAGTTGTTCAATAGACTTCCTCTAGAACAACAATCTCCAACCCTTTTCACATCACATCAGGCAAGGCACCACAATTGTCAAGGCACAACATCCATTTTTTTTTGACAATGTCCAACTGGAATCTCCTCTCTTGCAGTTTGTACCCATTGGACCTAGATCTACGGTTACCAGATACAAACTGGGACAGAGTGCCTATACCTTTAACCATTGTACAGAAGAGGGAATTTGGGCAGGTGCAACTCATCATGGAAGATGAGTTACCTAGATGAGTTACCATCATGGAAGATGAGTTACCTACCTAGATCTACTGTCAAAGGCAGATGAGAACATCCAAGTAGGACTTTAGGAACTGCTGCTCTAGCATAGTGCAAGCAGAGGGTGGAAATGTGTACGCAGCGAAAAGATGGCGGATGAAGAAAGAGGAACTGTGTGAAGGGAAAGACGCATTTCCCAATTGCTTCGACGGAAAAGAAATGCAGGGTGTGGGATTTCCTCAATATGAAGAAAGAGGACTGGCAGAAGCAGGTGTTGGTTCATTTTAAGATTGAGTAGTTCTGCTCAGCCCACAGAGATTGGGGCAGCCCAAGTGGACACCCAGCATCAAGAGAGCAAGCTGCTTCTCCACCAGGCCAAGAAGAGACAAAGGGAGAAGCACCTGAAAGATGAAGGGTCCATTTGTGGCTGCTTCCCTCCTCCTCTGCCTTCTCTCTCCAATGATCACAAAAGCTGGTGCCTTGGTAAGATGGTGGTAAGATGGACAAAACCAACATCCTAGGCATGTCTAACTCAGAAGTAAGCCCCATTGCGTCCAGTGAGGTTTTCCTGTTAGGAAAGTGTGCACAGGATTGCTGCCAAAAATATATGAACCTGGACCATTACAACTGTTCACACCTGGCATGGCTTTTTGGACATGTCTACAGTTCAAGTGAGAAGTCCATAAGTTATGGCAGCGTTTCTCAAACTGTGGACCTGATTTCTGGTGGGTTCTGCAGAGCCTCCAAATGCAAAAAAGCAGGTAATGGTTGGTAATTCCTTCAAGCCCTGAGGCTATTCAAAAATCAGAGAGCCGCCAAAGAGCTGAGCTCCTGCAGTTTGCAAGTTTGGGCAAGCAGAGGGAGATAAATGTTTGGGCATCTTTTTCTGGGGTTTTTGGTGTCTTTCTTCTGCCCCCCCCCTGTATGTCTGCTAATAATACCTTCATCTCAACTGAAACAGACCAAATCTGAGAAATGGCTTTTCTATTCATCTGGCTAAATGACAATCTTCTCTTTTACAGCCAGTTAAATTTGTTAATGTTAAAGGAAACATTGGTGGAGGAGCCCATAGTCGGGACTACATTGAAGTAAGTGCCCCAAAACACCTCTGTGTTTTGAGATTGTTCATTAGCTGATCAATCGTTTTTTTGTTTTGTTTCCCCGTCAACATAAATAAATAATCCCTTTTGAATATTCTAGCAATGATTTCTGTAGATGGTGCCTCCTATTCATTGGGATTTTCCACATTATTAGTTTCTGTTTAGAAGGAAAAGAATGAACCCCTTTCTAGTTCTGCGGCAGCAGAATATCCAACAAGTATGGAATTGACAAGGGGCGGTTAGCTTGGAAGGGTACAGATAGAATACTTTTAAGTAGGAGAGGTTTGTACACTGTGGAATGTTAAATTGGATGCATTTTTTAATCTTGTTCCTAGAATATGACAAGCTTCTCAAATGGAAACTGTAAAGCCAGTACAGCTATAAAGATTTTTTTCTTTTTCTTTTTCTTTTTTTTTAAAAATCAGTTTATATATTAGATGGTTGCAATAGAATGGGAGGGGGGCAATCCAAGGTTTGGTGTGAGAGGGAGGGGAGATATGTGATGAAGGGCACAATCCTAACCCATTTTCCAGCACCAGAGTAAGGCCATGCAGCTCCAAGGTAAGGGAACAAACATTCCCTTACCTTGAGGAGGCCTCTGTGACTGCCCCCCCCAACTGCAGGATGCAGCACATGCCCCATTGGCACAGCTATGTCAGCGCTGGAAAGTTGGTTAGGATTGCACCAATTAAGCCAGGAACCAACTGGGGAAGGAGGGAACCCTGAAAGGATAAACCAACTTTTTTCTTGTCTTTTTTTCTTATTGTTTTCAGACCATCAATGGGGGTTCGAAGGTCAGTATATCATCCCAAACCCCGATCCAGTTACTGCTGCTCACGTTCACTGTTGCAAACTCCAGATGAACAATGGGATCTTCCATTTATCCCCACTCAAGTCTTTCTTCTCTTTTCCAGGGTATAACTAATGTTGTTGGCAGGATTGGAGGCGGAGCCCATAATCGGGACGTCACTGTCGTAAGTGCCCCAAATTCTTTCTGCGTGTGGAGATGGTGGTTGATGGAGGTGGCTCTCTTCTGCGTCAGAAAATGGTCTCTGCTGAACGTTGTCGCAAAGTTCTTAGCAGAGGGTGCCTCCTTCTCCGGAGGCTTTTCCAGACTATTTCTCTGTTGAAAAGTCAATGGGTTCATTTCCTCCATCTGAGATCTCTGCACGGTCATGTGTGCTACAGCAGATGATTGCGTCTTTGTGGGAATTCATACGGAGGGGATAATTTAAGGGTATATAAATGTTCAGGTTCAATTTATTAAGTGGATTTTGGGAGGGAGTGGGAATTGGTGGTAGTGGTGCATTAGGCACGCATGACTTATCCTATCCCTGTTCCTGGGCTAGATCCACCAACATGGACCCACTTGGACTTCCACCAGTGATTTAGCAAGTGCAAGACCCATTGCCGCAGGTGGGGTTTTCCCTGGAGCAAGGGCTCATTCCATTAAAAGATACATTGCAAGCTGAGCTGTCTCCACTGCATCAGCACAGGGGCATTTCGATAGGATTGGGCTGCCCATTGTTCTTTTCCTCCTAGTTGTTCACCTATATAATGTTGTCTCCTTTCAGACCCGGAACATATCGAGCCCCACATTGGACACAGTGGAGGGCAGAGGGGTATGCATTCTTCTTTGTTCTGATTAGTGCTGTGTCAATTCTGTTCCACAAGTGTATTTTTGTCCTGACGTTAGAGGACCATTTTGACCTTCAAGGGGCTCTCCGAGAACTGGGACTATTGCCCCACCCATAACAGCCGTGGGTTTCGAACTGGGGTACCGCGATGCCCCAGCCTGAAGAGCACCGCCTGTATCCCTTTAAGGGGCTCACATTGGGGAATGGCCATGACACGATCACTATGATCACATCGCTTTTGAGCATAGATTGGGGCTGATGGGACTTTCCAAAGTCTAGTAGGGTTGGGGGTGCCCTGCGGACCCCTCTTCAGGGCTCCTTGTGCATTCAAGAGGTTAAAAAAGATCGCCATCCATTTCCGGTTTCATGATTGCTTTTTTTAATCCACCAGGAGCCCTGCAGTTGGGTCCTCAGGGCACCCCCAAACCAGTGATGTCATGCAGGGGGAACACGGGGGAACTCAGTTCCACTTGTTAAAATTAGGGCTGACTCTGCCCACTTCACTCTGCGGTGCTTCTCCCCTCCTCCCCCCTCCTGATTCCTCTGCAAAGAGCTTTTCTTCTTGGTTGGCCGGCACTCAGAGGGTTAAAGGGAGCGACTCCGGATTCCTAGAGGGGCAAAGGGGTCTACCCATAGGAACCAGCCTACCCATAGGAAGCAGCCGCGGGTAGACCTGGGCTCCACCAGCCTCCGGCTTATGACGTCACTTCCGGTGGGCGGGTCCTGACATGTGCCAATCAAAAGTAAGTTCCTGTTCTTAAATCATTTAGATGCCACCACTGCCCCAAACCCTCCCGGATTTACCATTCATTCCTCTAAATGATTCTCTTTCTCTCTTTCCCAGGATAGTGTGACTGTTCCAAGCACCACCGGAGGAGACAGTAATGGTGACAGCGCTGGAGTAAGCGCCTGAGCACTTCTTTGTGCTTTGAGATTGCTCGCCCACTGTGCAGTCTTCCCTTGCTCTGCATAGCAGTTAGATTTGTTTACAATGGGGCAACGCTTTCAGTGGACTGTGGTTTTGCTACCACAGCCGGAGCAACTGCTGGCTGCACCTGCGGAGGGGCAGTGTCAAAAGATGTCACCGCCCCCTCTGTGCAGACTCGCCATATGCCCAGCTCCACGCTGTTTTCTTTCGTCATGCACCCAGCTCCCTCACCGGTGCCCACGGTGCCATGGTGTCTGCCTCTCTTTGCTGGCCTTGGCTGGGATTTGAAACACTCCTGCAACTTGTGTCACTCCACCTAATACAGAGTGGGTGGTCTTGCTTTGTCTGCATCAAAGGCATCTCTGTTTTAAAGGGTATCAGAGCTCTCAGCAGTCAGCACATTCCTAGGCATGTCTCCTCAGAAGTAAGCCTTATGGTGTTCAGCGGTGCTTACTCCCAGGAAAGCATGCATAAGATTGCAGTCCGTGCTGCCTTTAGCTTGGGATTTCCCAGACTATGTTTCCTCTTCAGTAAAGCAAAAGGATGCATCCTTCCCAATGAGATTTCTTTTGGATCATTTTTTCCCCAATCCACATATAAAAGGCTGTTTCTGCTCCTTTCCAGAACCAACAAAACCCCTCAAGCACAGGATCGGACAAGGGAAATGATCTAAGTGTTCTGCATTCCTCTTTGTTTCGATTACTGCTGTGTTAGCTCAGGTTTTTTTCTGAATTCTTGGACCATCAGAGGGTTCTGCCAAGTACTGGAAATCAGTTTGCAAAACTACTTCCAATTTCAGGAGGTCTTGGGTAGGGACTTTGCACAAGTGGTGAGGAGCTTCCCAGAGCAAGTGCATTGTCTACCTGGAAGTAAGCTACAGTGACTTCAATTCACAATTTTGGCCACTAATGTCAAGCTCAGCTTGTTGCTTCCCTAAAGCTTGTTGCCCGGTGCAATTGCACCCCCCTGCATTTCTTTAGCTATGCCCCTGCATGCCGGAATCTGTGTCTTTCACATCATCAGTCGGAGACTGAGCAATAGGGGGTGATGTTGCTGTTCTGTTTTGTTTTCCTAATCATTCACCAATATGATCCTTTTTTTCTGCTCCCAGACTGTCCCTCCACAAACCATGCCAGGCACTCGCCAGGGGAACAGCGTAAGTGCTCTGGACTCTGTTTTGGTGTCCATTTCAGCAAATGGACTTCTCTGCTTCTCTGGGGCACACATGAAGTACTGAGGAAGACCTACCCCTGATGAACCCCCTAATCCGTTCTCTGTCTTCTCTTTTCCAGGGCAAAGGAAACATTGGCGGAGGAGCCAACAGTCAGGACAAGTACAGCGTGAGAGTCCCACAATCCCTCTGTGTTTTCAGACTGGCCCTCAGCCCTTTCCTATTTGGAGAGACGGTCACAGCTTCAAATGGCGCCATGCCAAGAGCAATGCTTGAGAGGCCCATGCCAAGAGCAATGCGGGCACATCTACCTTCCCCCAAGACCTTGCTCCAAGCCTTGATCTGCTTCCCCAGCTCCTTCCCCAGTTTGCTTATCTTGGGCCTTTGAATCCAAGTTTTTGCAAAGTGTCTCATTGCATTCCACTTTAAATTCCACGTCAAATGGTATTATTCAGACATACCAAGGTTTTCAGCTTGTTGCTCCCCTAAAGCTTGTTGCCCAGTGCAACTGCACCCCCTTGCACCTCTTTAGCTACATCCCTGCATGCCGGAATCTGTGTCCTTCACATCATCAGTTGGAGACAAAGCAATAGGGGGTGAAGTTGCTGTTCTGCTTTGTTCTCCTAATCATTCACCAATATGATCCTTTTTTCTGCTCTCTCCCAGGGCCAGAATGTCCCTCCACAAAACATGCCAGACACTCACCAGGAGAACAGTGTAAGTGCTCAGGACTTCTCTTTATTTTGATGGCCATTCCAGAAAAAAAAATTTCCCCCTGAATTTTAGGAACAGTTTCTAGCTTCAGAGGCTCTCCCTAGTGTAGAAAATACAGGCATCTCCCTTTATCCACTGAGCCCATACCTGCTGTTTCATTTATCTGCTGTTCACAAATTTCCCCCCATTACTCTCACGAGTCTCCTATCCTTTGTACCTTTGGGACTCACATTAGAGGATTTTACCAAAACTGGCTCTTTCGCATAAGAACGTTAAGAAGAGCCCTACTGGATCAGCTTCCTGTATCTCACTGTGGCCCCCCAGATGCCTCAGGGAGCACATGAGACAAGAAGACGCCTGCACCCTGTGGCCACTCCGTTTCACCTGGCATTCTGAAGTAGCCTACAACTAACGTAAGGAGGTTGCACAACCCAGCATGCTGGCCAATTAAAGGTCATTCTTGTGTTAACTCTTGTGTTAACGGCGATGCGTGCGCTACGGTGTAGAGTCACGCCGGCCACATGACCACGGAAGCTTGTCCTCGGACAAAACGCTGGCTCTACAGGCTTTGAAATGGAGATGAGCACCGCCCCCTAGAGTCGGCCACGACTAGACCATTTGGTCATGGGGAAACCTTTACCTTTACCTTTACCTTTTGTGTTAATGGGCCTGCAGACAGCAAGCACAAATCAGTTTCTACTGCTGCACACTCATGTTAACAAGGCCCAATCCTATCCAACGTTCCAGTGCCTATGCACCCAAGATCCAAGCAGGATTCCATGACTCCCCCCCCACTGTAAGATGCTGCATATGTCCCATTGGCACAGCTGCATCAGTGCCAGAAAGCTCGATAGGATTCGACCCTCAGTCTTGTTTCCCCC
>JAJKFI010000022.1:8377756-8392138 GCA_029204185.1 Lerista edwardsae
TTAGTTAGTTAGTTAGTTAGTTAGTTAGTTAGTTAGTTAGTTAGTTAGTTGATAGAATACAGATATTCCAGTGTAGTTTGTTTCACTATGTTAAGCATTAAATTACCTTTCCAGACATCTATAACATGGTGGTCTTATTCACACATACCAAGGTTTTCACATGTTTGGCTACTAGTGTCAAGCTCAGCTTGTTGCCCCTATAAAGTTGCCCAGTGCACTTGTCACCTCCTGCACCCCCTTAGCTATGCCACTATGGCTTTGCAAAACCATTGAGGCAGAAGCAACTCTAAACACCAGCAGTCAACACCACTGAGAGCACAATCCCAACCTGGAGTTAGGCCAGCAAAGTTTAGCTGGCACAAGGGATGCCGTAAAGTATGTTTGGACCACTCTCGGAGTGAGAGAGGCCATCACACAGGTCTCTATGGGGGGGGGGAAGGGCATGCCTGTAGTTTCAAATAAATCATGGCCCTGTTTTTTTTGTCCAAGATTTGTATCTCTGTGTTTGGTGGGAGAGAATATCTGGGCAGTCCTAAGGGATTGAGAGACTCTGTTCCTCATACTCACCTAGGCTGCAGGCTCATCTTCCAATCTAAAACAGAAAATAATAGCAAGAAATTAGAGAAACTCCTAGCCCCGAAAGGAGCGACTTCTGCTAACTGGGCATTTTTTTCAAGTGGTGCTCATCTTATATTTAGCAGGGGGAAAGTAACCATCCCTCTCACCTAGTCTTTTCTACTGGCTGCTGCTGCTGGTGGTGTTCTGTATTTTTTTTTTAAAGATTGAGAGCCCTTTCAAGATTCCCTAATCTTTTAACTATTAAAAACATAAGAAGAGTTCAGCTGGATCAGGCCAAAGGCCCATCTAGTCCACCTCCCTTTATCCCACAGCGGCCCACCAGATGCTTCAGGGAGCACACGAGACAACAAGATGCCTGCATCCTGTTGCCACACCCTTACACCTGGCGTTCTAAGGTAGCCTATTTCTAAAACCAGGAGGTTGCACATACCCATCACGGCTTGTAACCTGCAATGCATTTTGCTTCCAGAAATCTGTCCAATCCCCTTTTAAAGGCATCCCGGCCAGACACCACCACCACATTCGGTGGCAAGGGGTTCCACAGACAATTTACATACTGGGTACAGAAATACTTTCTTTTCTCTCTTCGAACTTTCCCGCCACCCAATTTTAGTGGATGCCCCCTAGTGAATCGGAATAGCAACACTTGTTCCACGGAGAGCAAACCCTGCTGTTTGATGTGATGGCTATCAAATGAATAATTATGATTCATCATTACTAAACACAGCAGTATACTAACGGCATTGGTATCGTCTCCCCCTCCATTTCAGGCAGGGCTGCTCCCAACACCCTGAAGAAAAGGAGAGAGAGAATTATTTAGGGGCATCAGTGGAAAATCCAATTGGTTTTTTTTTTGGGGGGGGGCGTTCTGCAGCAGTTGGTGGCAGTGGTGTTATAAGAGGGGAGCAGAGCACTAAGTTGCTCAGGCTCCTGGACTCTGGTGCAAAGCAGCCCCTCTCCCTTGCTTTCAGAGTCATTTGTGGCTGAGAAAGCAAAGTGGAGGCACGTCCACAAAAATAAAAATAAAAAAAATCTGGGAGCCCCACTGGTAGTTGGATCAGCTTGGGGGAACACACATCTGGAAAGAACCTGGATGGGGAAACAGGATAGATATTGGGTCATGCAGAGAACGATTAATCCAGGCAGGGGAGACTAATGGAGGAAAAAAATCTCAGGGTTAAGAGAAGCTTAAGATGTCCAGCTTTGATTCTCTGAGTCGAATTTAGCAGGCAGAATTTCGGTAGGTTCAATCAGGACTATCTCAATCTGAACAGGCCACCCTTGCTTAACTCCCCCTCACTACGCCCCACAGAGAGCCACCGTGACGTTGACAATTCATGGTGCTATGATGGCGTAATTAACAATAATGGTTACTCATTATTACAGAACCCAGAGGCGTCAGAGCATTTGCTATACTAACGGCATTCTCGTTGTCTCCTTCTCCATTGTGCGCTGTACCTTGGAAGACAGAAGAAAGAGAATTTTAGGGGGGCTAACGGAAAAGCCAGCTTCTCTGGCTGCTTCTGTTCAATGGATGGGAGCAGCAGTAGCTGCACCATGCAAGTGGGGTGCACATCTGGAAAGAACATGGGGGGGGTGCAACCAGAATAGTTGTTGGGTTGTGCAAGGAACTAGTACTCTAGGGAGGAATGATTCAGGGCCCGATCCTATGATCACCAGTGTTAGCAATTCCGGGTGGATAAGCAAGGCATACCTGGGAGGGGGAGGGGCAGAGCAGGGTTGGAACTGGCAGTGCCCTCCACCGCCAGATCCTAACTTCTATGTCGGGTTGTGCACCCCAACATGGAAGCCCTCAAGTCTGGGCCACCAAAATAGCCAGCACAGACCAGAAGAGACTACTCGAAAATGTGGAGGTTCCATGTTCTCCTCATGGCCCATAACCACTTTACCACTTTAAAGAGATCCAGTCCAGGTTCCATCGCAAACATCCTGTGGCAAAGAGTTCCACAGATTAATTATATGCTGAGTAAAACAAAACAAAACAAAACTACTTTTCTGGGAAATCCCAATGAGTAGACGGTACATGGACTGGCAGCTTGTCTACAACGGCACAGATATTTTTCTTTTCCTGGTGGGGAAAAGAACAATTGTGGTCAGCGAATGACAAGTCTCAAAATGCTGCTACTTACTATATTGCTGAGAAGAAACTTCAAAATCTGAAAAGAAACAGAAACAGCATTGTTTAGTTGGACGATTAAAAAAATCAGGAGGTGTGATAGGCATGTATGGATGAACCATGGGAATGAAGAGTGAGGACCACTCTTATCCCTAGATCACCCTTATGTCTCCCCTAAGACTACCAAACTGATCCAGTTCAAAATCTCATTGGTGTATCTTTTTATCTGTGGTTTCAGAATGCCAGGTGCAAGGGAGTGGCAACAGGATGCAGGCCAGTGGTGTCATCCTGGCGGAACGGCCCGGTACGCCGTTCCGCCAGTTCTGCAGACAGGCCCGGGTCGCACTGCCTCTCCCAAGGACGGGCGAGCTGCTTCTGGGCCCGCCTGCCCTCCCTCGTGTCCCAAATCGCTCTGAAATGGAGCAATTCGGGCGCTGTGAGGCGCAGGGAGGCATAGCTGCCCTCCACCATAGGGGCAGGGGGCTGTCAATCATCCGGGCGTTCCGGTTCCTGGCACGCCCGGATGACGTCTCTGATGCAGGCATCTTGTTGTCTCATGTGCTCACCGAGGCATCTGGTGGGGCCACTGTGAGATACAGGAAGCTGGACTATATGGGCCTTTGGCCTGATCCAGCTGGGCTCTTCTTGCTGAGAGCACAATCCTAACCTGGAGTTAGACCTGCACAGTTTGGCCAGCACAGTTTGGCCAGCACAATGGCCATTGTAAAGTATGTTTGGACCACTCTTAGAGTCAGAAAGGCCAGCACACATTTGTGTGCCATCCTCCCTGACAGAGAGAGGTCCAAACGTGCTTTACAGTGTCCCTTGTGCTGGCCAAACTTTGCTGGCCTAACTGTGCCAGCCTAATTCCAGGTTAGGATTGTGCCCTCAGTCTGCTAAAAGCTTTACTTCAGTTTTCAACGGAAATAATTTGTCATTGCCGAAGAAAATAAGGCTGATCAAGAAATGATCAATCTCCAAAGAGATTTGGAGATACTCACTGCATCCTTGACACTGTCAGCAATTCCTCCTCCAATGTTCATATGGTTACCTCCCAAACCCTGGAAAAGAGAAGAAATGATGTCATTTCTGGGGCATTATTTTGCCCTCTGCACCAAGCTACACTTTCATTAGCTATGCCCCCGGGTAGGATTGAAACCTAGCTTGGATTCTCTGAGTAGAATGTAGCAGATCCAATTATCCCTCATTGCTATTTGAATCAGAGAAAAGCCACACTTGCTATTTTGTGCCTCACCATGTCCCGCAGAGAGCATCTTTTGCTGTTTTGCCATTGACACTCTTGGTGTAATGATTGTGCAATTCATAATAATAATTATTCATTATTACAGAACCCAGAGCACTTACTGCACTGATGGCATTGTTGTTGCCTCCTGCTCCAATGCTGGAAGTACCCTGGGCAAGAGAAGAAAGAGAATTCTTTAGGAGGATCAATAATAGAAAATCCAATCTCCTGGGCTCATTCTATTTCAGGGACTGTGGGAAGCAGCAGCTGGATTAGCATCTGGGATGCACATCTGGAAAGAATATGGGAGGGGAAACCAGGAGAGGAGTTGGGTTATGCAGAGAACTTGCAAACTAAGCAGGAGAGGCACTGAGTGCAATCCTTTTGTGCTCATAAAAAGGTAAAGGTTTCCCCACGACCGAATGGTCTAGTCGTGACCAACTGTAGGGGGCGGTGCTCATCTCCATTTCTAAGCCTGTAGAGCTGGCGTTTTGTCCGAGGACAAGCTTCCATGGTCATGTGGCCGGCATGACTCTACACCGAGGCGCACGGAACGCCGTTCCCTTCCCACCGAAGTGGTCCCTATTTAACTACTTGCATTTAGGTGCTTTTGAACTGGTAGGTTGGCAGGAGCTGGGACAAGCGACGGGAGCTCACTCCGTCGCGCAGTCTTGAACTCCCAACCTTCCGGTTGGAAAGCCCAGCAGCAGCAGTTTAACCCGCTGCGCCATAGGCTGGCAGAATTGATCAGCTAATGGTCTGTCGCAAAATTCTGGCACTTACCAGAGATCGTACGAAGTCCAAGAAAGACCAAATCTGAAAGGAAACAGAACATTATTTAGTTGGATGAGTTAAACAAATAAAAGAAAACTACTTAGTTCCTTAATACTATTTCTATGTCGAGGGCAATGTGTAACAGAACCTGGACCAATCGGTACCGGGTGCAAGGGAGTGGCAACAAGATGCAAGCATCTTGTGGTCTCATGCCTCCCTGGGGCACCTGGTGGGCCGCTGTGAGATACAGGAAGCTGGACTAGATGGGCCTTTGGCCTGATTCAGCAGGGCTCTTCTTATGTTCTTATGTTCTTATGACCACAAGGTACCACAGCTAAAGCTCTGTAACCCCATTGGTGTCCCAACCCTAAAGTTGAAGAACACTTATCTGGAGCATCCCTTGACTTCCAAACATTGTTAAACCACACAGAAAAGTGTTGGAGCTCTTACCGTACTCATGGTACTGCTGTAGCCTCCTTCGTCAGTGTAACCCTGCATAAGAGGAGACAGGTAGATTTTTTTTTAAGGGGGAGGGACCATGCACACCACCCTGAGCTCTTTGGAGGAAGGGGATGCTCTTGGCAGCTTGGGGTGGTCTTGGGAGGTCCAGATGCCTCGATCCATTCTGGGGGTTGTGGTGATGCACATGAAATCTAATGTGTACATGTCACTTGTTTTGGTTTTTCTTTCATGATTCGTGAAGCAGGGATTTTTTTTGCAGAAGAAAAGGATCTTCAGGTGTTTTGAGCAGAGGCAGATCTAAGAGAGGGCAAAGCTCTAAGTTTTGCAAGAAGCCTTACCTTGCAGTGGAAATCACTCCTCTCCTGCACCTTTAGCCAATCCTCACAGGGAAAAGCAATATCTTGGCGTTGCTTATTGGCTACAGCAGCCAGGGAGAGGAGGGATTTACATGACAGGGTAAGGCTTCTTGCAACACTTAGAGCTTTGCCCTCCCTGTAGATCTGCCTCTGTTTTTGATAGTGTTCCTCACATTTCATCCCCCTGGTTTACCTTCATATATGACAGCAATGCGCGCGCACTGCCTTGCCATGGGACGCAGCTTGGAGTCAGCTGCCCTCCCTCTGTGCCAGCTAATTGCCTGTTCCTCCAGGCTGGGCATTCCCAACCCTGACTCCAAGCTGCGCACATCACCGCCATGCACGAGGATAAACCAGGGGAATGACATGTGAGGAGCATTCTCAAAACACATCTTAAGATCCTTTCCTTCTGAAAGCGTCCCTGCTTCATGAAGCACGAAAGAAAACCCAAAACTTGCATAGGACATGTACCAGTGGCATCTACGCATTAGATTTCAGGTTCAGCTTTTTAATCACGTACATTGGGTGCCTCCTAAGCGTGTGCGTTAAGCCCAGGTCCTTCTTACCCAAGGAGCAGCCATCGTGCCCTGCAGGAAGATCAGCACGATCACGAGGAAAGCCACCACCTGCATCTTCATCTTTGGGTTACTTTGTTCTTTCTTCTCTCTGCTCTATTGCGTTGAATGTTTGGGCTGAAGGGGCAGCTGTATTTATGCTGGAGTCACCCTCTTGGGTGACTGTTGTCCTCCTGGACCCAGCCCAGCGACTCAATCGTTACAAGAAACGACGCCTGCTTTTCCCAGTCCTCTTTTCCTAGAATCAAGAGCCCTCGTCCTGATTTCCCTTTCCTCGGAAGCCCTTACGCAATCTTATCGACCCTTGTGCATATTTCTCTTATCTCGTTCCACTTTTTGGCTCTGAATCTTTCTTTGGCAGTCACAGCCCTGCGTTGTGGTTTTGGCACACTGGAGCGAAGGGTTCTGGAGGACTCTCGTCCCACCAAACTGCGCCTTCGGGCGCCACCCTAACCTGCGCTGTCGGTGAGCTGCGTGGCGCATTGTGGGGCATGCTCAGTGGTGTCATTCAAATGATTTAGGAACAGGAACTCACTTTTGATTGGCACTTGTCGGGAACCCAGAACCAGCCACGGAGTCCGTTAGGATCCGGAACGCCCGTTCTGGTCTGTTCCCCCTGAATGACATCACTGCCTTCGCCCCCCTAGGAATCCAGAGTCGCTCCCTTTAACCCTCTGAGTGCCAGCCAACCAAGAAGAAAAGCTCTTTGCAGAGGAATTGGGAGGGGGGAGGAGGGAGAGTGAAGTGGGCAGAGTCAGCCCTAATTTTAACTAGTGGAACTAGTGATGTTCCCCCTGCATGACATCACTGCCCCTTGCCCTGGGGTAAGCCCCAGCCAGCCTTACGTGGCTGCTGGATCTGCACCAGCAAAAGAGCAGGCGCAAGGCTGTGTGGCCAGGAGTGGCCCTGCACAGGGTCCAGAGACAGTCTGTCTACCTCCCAGCAACCCAGAGACCTTGCGGGTTCTGTTGCTATGGGAGGCAGCAGAGACTTGGGCGGAAGCCAAGGGACCTGTCCACGGCTGGTTGGACAAGACCACCCTGGGCCTGATTGCTAGCACCTGTGGCAAAGGCCCCCTGGCCGTGGGAATCTCCTGGTTGCTACTTGTGCACGTGCGAAATCACCCCCGCGACAGCCCTCCTCCCCCACCATTCATTGAAGCCGCACCAATTAGGCCCCCGTGAAGGCAGCACTTTCCCATACAGCCTGGCACAAACCTCACCATTCACACATGCAGAGGCAGATCTAAGGGAGGGCAAAGCTCTAAGTTTTGCAAGAAGCCTGACCTAGCAGTGAAAATCACTCCTCTCCTGCACCGTTTTAGCCAATCCTCACGGGGAAAAGCAACATCTTGGCATTGCTTACTGGCTACAGCAGCAAGGGAGAAGAGGGATTTACATGACAGGGGAAGGCTTCTTGCAACATTTAGAGCTTTGCCGTCCCTGTAGAAACACCTCTGTTCCCAAGTTCCCACATAACAGACCTCAAGGAATGCTCAAGTGTTGACTCAACCAAGCAACCTCTAATCCCCTCCCCAACGCATTTGCACACACTCCAACTGGCCTAAGAGATGTCTTGACTTTTGTTCATTTCTGAGGAAAAGGCCATGACCGGCTGCACCTGGCTTCCACAGCAAACAAAAGGAAAGCCAAAGGCTGGGAACTTCCTGACCTGGAGCAAAAAAGGTCAAAAATGTAGAGGCTCCAAACTTAGCTTTTTTCTCCTACTTCTTTCTGACACAATGGAGACTAAAGACTTGATAGGCATCTTGGCCGCCCTTGTTCCACCCTGAATGATCTTGCAAGGTGTGGACCACCCACCAGAGCCAGGAGACCACAGAGTGACCAAGACAGAAGCTGAGATGCAAAGCCAAGTTTATTGAATAGCAAAGGGACTTGGGGGGAAATCAGCTGCAGGAAAAGGCTGGTGCCCTATAGCTGGAGCACATCGCAGAGTCAAAGGCATCTTGACATGTCCTTCCGTTGGATTCTGGGTCTGCAAATGTAGAATTATCGATAAGCATTAAAACACAGAGAGTAAACCAAGGGGGGATTATTTTCCTTTTTAAACGGAAGCTGTAAAGTTGTGTTGAGGTGCAACCTCCACATGTCTTGTGCCATTCTCTTGGGGGGTCAATTCCCACTGTGACAGGGGCTTCTGTTTTTGCTAGGCCAGCTGGGAACAGCTGGCCCTCAGTGGAGCGGGTAACGCACTCTGCATATGCTCAGAGGCACTGCCAATGATTACTGTATTACTGTAAAATGGAAATGTGGTGAGCAAGAAATCTAAAGCAGCCCCAGCACTTCCTGGTTAGGAGCTCGTATTATCCTCATACAAACTCATCCGACCCCATCACACACACACACACACACACACACACACCCTGATATGTGGACACAGTTCAGACTACAGCTCCAATTCTATGCACACTGAAGTGGGAGAGAATTTATTGGGGCTTGCTTCTGACGAAGCGTGCACAGGATTGCACCATAGGGAAAGTGACCAGCATATCCCCCCTCCTTAGATTTTGCGGGGAGAAGTTACAGAAGTTGCTATGCAAAAGGTGTCCCTGATGGATGACCGGGGAGGGGCTAGCTGGCCGTGAAGGCTTCTTCCAAACCTATGGTTCTCCAGCTACACATGGTTACAGCAGTGCTATGGTATTTGGGGGGGGGGTGTCTCAAGAGCACCCTGCCACTTAACCTATCTTGAAGGGAGGGGCTTAGGAAAGCAGTTTCTCAGACTCACCCTGTCTCTGATGAAGCGGTCATTCCCATCGCTGAAACAGAAAGCGACAACCACACATGAGTTCTGCCGTGACACGTTTGCCTACTAATAAAGCGAGTGCACCAGGTGTGGAGGGAGGGAGGAGCAGGCATGGAAGTAGGCGGGTGTGTTCAGTTTCCAAATGAGGGAGCAGCACAACAATTCTGCCCTGTTTCCAATCAATGTGAAACGGACAAGATGCCAACTGCATGGAGCCCAGGGAGCTGGTCGCTACGAGCCGCTGCCCACACAGCGCGAGAAAAGAATGGTTCTACGAGAGTCATCTATGCGACTGGGAACAAACAAGAGCACCAAATGGGCAGGAAGGCTGTTGGGGGCGGGGGTGTGTGTGCCAAGCAGTGGCTGTCTGAATCGGCAGGAAGAGTCCGATCCAGACAGCGACGATGACATCATTACTCCCCCCATGGCCCCCACCCACTCCCTTGGATTTCCCACCTCCCAGATCATAGGCATCCCCCCCCCGAAAAGGCATCTATCTTACACTCTGCTATTCCCTCCCCGTCCATTTCAGGAGGGTCCAACACTCTGCGGCAGCAGAAGGAGAATGAACAGGGGCCTGCAGTGGACGGAAAGGGCACCCTTTGACTTCAAAACTGAAACATCATCAGGAAAGTGTCAAGGAAGAGAAAGTGCAGTCCGCTGAAAGCTCTGCCACAGTTGAACAGAGATAAGACTGGAAGGCAGGAAAGAAGAAGAAAAAACTTTAGGAGTGACCAGCTAATGGTGAATCTCAAACTACAGTACAGAGACATTCTAAGCACTTACATTGTGACGCTCACTGGATCCTGACGAAATGGTTCCCGGATTGTCCCCTACGGTCTGGAAAAGAGAAGAGAGTGATTATTGCTCTTCTGCCCTGGAAAGGAGTGGGAGCATCCTTTCTTTATCCCAACCCAGCAGGAGATAAAGTGATGAACTGAGCACACCCTAGCAGGACTGCAACACCCGCTAGTGCTCCTCAAAATGAGCACTGCCACTGCGCTTCCCGCCGATGACCGAGGCAGAGCTTCCTGCCCTCCCGTCAATCCCTCTGGGCTTCGTTGGACAGCACTGTTGCACAGTCAGAATATTTGGCGTTCCCGCCTAGCCCAGGGGTGGGGTAGCATTTTTGCCAACTGTCACAAACATGATGGACAACCCTGTTTCCTGAAAGAATGTTAGGAAACCGAGATCCTTTTTCGAGATCAAGATCGGGCCGCTAAACCTCATTCACAAAACACAGAGATTTTCTGTCACTTACTTTAATGTCGTCCCGGCTATGGGCTCCTCCACCAACGTTGCCCCCAACATTCTGCAAAAGAGTGGAAGGAGAATCCTTTGAGTGGACAAAGTGACGTGTGTCGCATGACCAGAGTCTGAGATGGGTGTCCAGAAAGAACATGGATGGGGAAACTAAGGGAGGTGGGTCCTGTTATGCAAGGAACTCACACGCTACTGTGCTGCAGGAGAAAAATCGTGATAAAAGGTTTCCTCTGATGCTGAATGGGGGGGGGAAGACACCCAAAATGATGTGGGTGAAATCAGATTTCAAGCTCAGCTTTCCATCCTATGCTCTGGAGAACCTCTTCACCACCAACCATCACACAACAGGTCCAGGTCTTTCTTACCGTCCATCTTGCAGCTGTGATGCCTTGCAGGGAGAGCAGGCAGAGGAGGAGGAAAGTGGCCACCACGTAGAACTTCATCTTTGGCTTCCTGGGCTCCTTCTCCGCTTTTCTCTCTGGGGTCGGAGTTTGGAAGGGTGGCAAGGGGAGGGCTCTATTTATCCTGGTTGCCCCCTGGGGTGACGGTTGTCCCTGCGGGCCAAGCCCAGTGACTCAGCCATATCAGCTTCTCCCAGGCCTCTTCCTCAGAATCAGGGGTCCTCGCCCTTTCCCCTTTCCTTGGAAGTCCTTGCGCAATCCCTTCCAACGCTTCTGTGTCTTTTTCCTTCTTGACCTTTTTTGGTCTCTCTTGTACAACCGCCATCGTTCTTGGCAGTGTTAATGGAATGAGTCACAGGCACAGAAGAGCACCTTTCATCAGAGTGCTTTTTGAAGGATTCTCATCACAAAGACATTTTCAACTGGAATCCCCTTTGTTTTCACCAGAAACCCTTTTCTGTGCCTGCTGCAGGTTTCCACTGATCTTCAGCTTCTCTGCTGTTGGGTCTCATTTTCCTGTGTTCCAGTAAAGAACTGAATGGAAGTTCTCTTTTGTGCCTGCCCCTAAGTCAGCTCAATATTTTAACATTCTGGTTTTGGATAAAGTCCCTTAACCCCCATTATTCACATGCCTTTCTGTTCCTAACTGTATGGCAAAGGGTGTTTTGGTGATTGAAGAGTCCATATAGGTCCATTTTCCTTCACGAAAGTGATGATGCTCTTTACGCTCAATCCTAATCAATTTTTTTCAGCACCAGGATAAGGGCAATCCTGGATAAGGGCAGGTCCCAGGTAAGGGAACAAAGATTCCCTTACCTTGAGGAGGCCTCCATAATACCTCCTCTACTGCAGGATGCAGTACATGCCCCATCGACACAGCGATGTCAATGCTGGAAAATTGCATGGGATTCTGCCCTCTGTGTTTCACAAAGGTTGAACATCTTGAATGGAGGAAAGAGTGACTGAAAAGGTTGAAACCTCATGTTGGTTTAAGCCAGCGATTTTCACCATTCGTGTCCCTACACACTGACGAGATGCTCACGTTGTCAAGGGACACCATCAGTTTTTGGACAGTGGACAAGGCATGCTGATGTCCCGATGGGGCTGGATGTCCCCCGGGGGTTCTGGTATTGTTGCTGACTTGGGGGCAGGTGCAAAATACATCTTTCGTTCGGTTCTTCATGGGAACACATGAGAAGGAACTGCAAGCAGGAGGAAAATGTGATCCAGCAGCAGAGAAGCTGAAGGTGAATCAAAACCAGCACCAAGCACAGAAAAGGGGCACAAAAGCAGCAAGCACAGAGTGTCCCAAACTGTTTTAGCACTGGGACCCACTTTTCAACGGAACAATCTATCACGACCACCACCACCACCACCACCACCACACACAATCTAGAACAGTGTTTCCCACACTGTGAGTCGGGAGCCTCAGTCAGCCACAAGCCAATTTTGGGTGGGTTGTGAAATGTGTCTGATTTTTTTTTTAAACAGCCTTTGCAAGAAGAAGCGCAGACAATATTTGTTATTGTTCAGTCGCTAAGTTGTTTCCGACCCTTCGTGACCCCCTGGACCACAGCACGCCAGGCCTCTCTCTCCAAAACCAGCTTCCAGAGTTTGCCCAATTTCGTGTTCATTGCTTCGGTGACACAGTCTAACCATCTCATCCTCTGCCGCCCCTTCTCCTTTTGCCTTCAGTCTTTCCCAGCATGAGGGTCTTTTCAAAAGAGTTCTCTCTTCTCATGAGGTGGCCAAAGTATTTCAGCTTCAGCTTCAGGATTTGTCCTTCCAGGGAGCAATCAGGCTTGACTTCCTGTAGGATTGACCAACTGGATCTCCTTGCTGTCCAGGGGACTCTCAAGAGTCTTCTCCAGCACCATCATTCGAAAGCATCTATTCTTCGGCGTTCCGCCTTCCTTATGGTCCAGCTCTCACAGCCATACATTATTACTGGGAAAACCATCGCTTTGACTACGCAAACCTTTGTTGCCTTTTTATTAAGTTCTCTAGGTTCACCACACATATTTATAAAGTGTGCAAGCACACATGCGTACGCACAGACCGCATACGTCTGTATATTTATATTTGTATATTTACACCTAACTGGCTGAAGAGCACTGCACACAGCATACACAGACTTCCATCTTGAGGTCACATGACCTCTCGCGGCCATCCCTCGCCCTCCGCTTCACCTTGGCAGTTCTCAACTTGCTCCCGACTGGTGCATCAGCTCCCTTTTTCCTTCTCTGGCAGACGTGGCCAGTCCTAGACAAACTGCAATGCAGGCAAGATCACCCCTGCCACCAATGCTGCCGCCATCTTGGCGTGGCCTGTCGGACACTTCCCCCAGCCACCCCCTTCATACATCGCTGCCCAAAGAGGAGCTGGCTAATTGAGACCCAGGCCTCCAGACCACGTCAAGAGTTTTTTTTTTGTTACACCTTCAGCAAGGTACAAAATGGGAGAGGTGCTCTTCCTGGCCCAGCTTGAGCCAACAATGCCACTCTCTTTGGACACCGTTGCTGCAGAGCATGGTGGTAATTGCAAAACAGAAACCAAAAAAGGGCAATACAAAAGGCATGCGAGCGTTGGAAGGGATTGCGCAAGGACTTCCCAGGAACAGGGAAAGGGCGAGGACCCCTGATTCGGAGGAAGAGGCCTGGGAGAAGCTGATATGGGTCCCTGCAATGGCTGAGTCACTGGGCTTGGCCCACAGGGACAACCGTCACCCCAGGGGGCAACCAGTATAAACAGAGCCCTCCCCTTGCCACCCTTCCAAACTCTGACTGCAGAGAGAAAAGCGGACAAGGAGCCCAGGAAGCCAAAGATGAAGTTCTCCCTGGTGGCCACTTTCCTCCTCCTCTACCTGCTCTCCCTGCAAGGCGTCACAGCTCGATGGACGGTAAGAAAGACCTGGACCTGGTGTGTGATGGTGGGTGGTGAAGAGGTCTCCAGAGCTTCGGAATGACCGAGCTTGAAATCAGATTTCACCCACATCGTTCACTTGGCACTATTTTGGATCTCTCTCTTCATCAATGGAGGGATCCCTGCCCCCACCTCTTGTTCATCATCATCACATTGTAGGACAATAGAGAGGGCTGTGCATAGCACGACTCATCTACCTTAGGTTTCAATCGTAGCCATACTGTCCTGGCAGTAAGTCCCATAGGCTACAAAGGGGTTTACTTCTGAGTCGATGTGGCTAGGACTGGGCTCTTGGTTTTCCCATCCATGTTACCGGTAGACCCGCTTCTCAGACTCTGATTCAGCGATGGCTCCATGCAGCCATTCATATAGGCCAAACAGGTCGTCTGGACTTCACAGTCATCCGCTGACAGGATTCCCTTGACTCTCTTTTCCAGAATGTTGCAGGCAACGTTGGCGGAGGATCCAACAGCCGGGACGACATTCAAGTAAGTGACTGAAATGTCTCTATGCTTTTTGACTGTTAGCCAATCAACGCGGCCAGAGGTGGATCTAGGGGGGGGCAAATCTGTAAGTTTTGCAAGAAGCCTTACCTTGCAGTGGAAATCACTCCTCTCCTGCACTGTTCTAGCCAATCCTCACAGGGGACAGAAACATCTTGGAGTTGCTTACTGGCTACAGCAGCAAGGGAGAGGAGGGATTTACATGACAGGGTAAGTCTTCTTGCAAAACTTACAGATTTGCCCCCCCTTAGATCCGCCTCTGAACGTGGCTCTCTTCTGCCTCGAAAGAGCTTCCTCCATCATTTTTACAGCAGTAGGCAGTAAAGGGGCCGAGAGAGCAAAATATTCCGACCCAGCAGCAATGCTGACCTCTTCAGCTCAGACTAATATGATGGGGGGGG
>JAJKFI010000022.1:8402138-8424978 GCA_029204185.1 Lerista edwardsae
GTATGAGGATAATACGAGCTCCTAACCAGGAAGTGCTGGGGCTGCTTCAGATTTCTTGCTCACCACATTTCCATTTTACAGTAATACAGTAATCATTGGCAGTGCCTCTGAGCATATGCAGAGTGCGTTACCCGCTCCACTGAGGGCCAGCGGTTCCCAGCTGGCCTAGCAAAAACAGAAGCCCCTGTCACAGTGGGAATTGACCCCCCAAGAGAATGGCACAAGACATGTGGAGGTTGCACCTCAACACAACTTTACAGCTTCCGTTTAAAAAGAAAAAAAAATCCCCCCTTGGTTTACTCTCTGCGTTTTAATGCTTATCGATAATTCTACATTTGCAGACCCAGAATCCAACGGAAGGACATGTCAAGATGCCTTTGACTCTGCGATGTGCTCCAGCTATAGGGCACCAGCCTTTTCCTGCAGCTGATTTCCCCCCAAGTCCCTTTGCTACTCAATAAACTTGGCTTTGCATATCAGCTTCTGTCTTGGTCGCTCTGTGGTCTCCTGAGTCTGGGGGGGGGGGTCCACACCTTGCAAGATCATTCAGGGTGGAGAAAAAGGTTCCAGGATGCCTATCAAATCTTTTGTCTCTAGAGACTAGAAAGAATGTTGAGTTTCAAAACCCACACCAGCGGTTCCCAAACTGTGGCCAATTCCCAGTGGTTCGTGAAGCAGATAGAATGCCTATATTGGAAAGATGGGATGCTGGACAGGGGAAGGGCTGTGTGGTTGTTTTGCTTGTGTCAAGGTGGTAAATAGGCTGTTTTTTTTCTTTCTTTCTGATTCACTTTGCAATTGGAAAATGGCTGAGAAACAACCCAACTGGTTTCTGCACTCTCAGGAAAGGGGCAGGCAATTACGTCACAATTACGTCACGTCTGGTCGGTCCTGGGCTGATTGTCGTTCTAAAAAGTGGGTCCTGCGCCGGCCCAACTCCCGGTCAGGTTTGCCCCCTGAAAGTCGGCAGTTTTAATTGGCCGAGTCAGCATGTCCTGAAAACTGTCTTCTCTGGTCAATGTTTATTTTGAGCTAGGAATCGGAAAGGCTATCACGACACGAGTTCCTCTTTTTGGCAAGACGCAGGAAAGATCTGGGGGGAACGCGGGCCTGGTCGAGCGGATTTATGGTGCAGTTGTGCTTTTGAACTTGCTTGTTTTGCACTTCGAAATCTTGTGTACCTAAGCATTCTTGGACTCTCTGGGTAGAGCTGGCTAGACCCCAATCCTATGGGGCCTCTGCTCCTAGAAGACCAGCAGCATTGAAATGGCAACTGCTGTGTCCTTGGGGTAAAGGAGAGTTTATGATCCCAATGGGTAGAAGGCAGCGGGCGGCAATGGTAGTAGCCGTGGCTACTGAGCAGGAGCAAAATTGAGGAGGGCCATGTCAGGCTTCTTGGCCAGGGAGGGGGTACAGGCAGTGGTGTCATTCAAATGATTTAGGAACAGGAACTCACTTTTGATTGGCACTTGTCGGGAACCCGGAACCAGCCATGGAGCCCGTTAGGATCCGGAACACCCGTTCTGGTCCGTTCCCCCTGAATGACATCACTGCCTTCGCCCCCCTAGGAATCCGGAGTCACTCCTTTTAACCCTCTGAGTGCCAGCCAACCAAGAAGAAAAGCTCTTTGCAGAGGAATTGGGAGGGGGGAGGCGGGAGAGTGAAGTGGGCGGAGTCAGCCCTAATTTTAACTAGTGGAACTGAGTTCCCCTGCATTCCCCCTGCATGACATCACTGGGTACAGGATATGGCCACAGAGGCTGCCAGCATCTCCACCTCCTCGCAGGCCTGATCCTCCCCCCCCACCCAGTTCCGCCCTCTCCATCCCCCAAAACCAATTCCACTGGCTGGTGCTAGTAGCACTGGCTGCTCTCTGCAGATGCCTTTGCGGCCCTGCGGCCCAGCGCCGGTACCCCCTCTCCCCCAGGGGCCGCGCACTTGCTACATAGCGTGTTTGCAACACCCAGATTATAAGGGACGTGGTGGCGCAGCGAGTTAATCCGCTGTTGCTGGGCTTTCGACGACAAGGTTGGGAGTTCAAGACTGCGCGACAGAGTGAGCTCCCGTCGCTTGTCCCAGCTCCTGCCAACCTAGAAGTTCGAAAGCACCTGAATGCGAGTAGATAAATAGGGACCACTTCAGTGGGAAGGGAACGGCGTTCTGTGCACTACGGCGTAGAGTCATGCCGGCCACATGACCACGGAAGCTTCTCCTTGGACAAAGATACTGGCTCTACAGGCTTTGAGATGAGCACTGCCCCCTACAGTTGGTCATGACTAGACCATTCGGTCGTGGGGAAACCTTTACCTTTAACACCCAGATTGCCTGCTGAAGCTCGACGGCAGACAGACCAAAGAGAGAACCACACTGTGAACCACACAAGCCAAACCTGGAGTTAGGCCGGCACAGACAAGGTTTGGCCAGCACGCAGATGTGTGCCATCCTTCCTGACTCTGAGAGTGGTCCACAAGTGCTTTATGGTGGCCCTTGGGCCAGACAAACTGCGCTAGCCTAACTCCAGGTTAGGATTGTGCCCTGTGAAGGCTACATCTGGGACTGTGGATTTGGTGAGCCGCCCAATATTGGATATGTGTTTAAAAAACATAATTGAAAAATGTTGGTTGAACGTAGCCTGCCCAAGGCAGGACAGACATTCTTCAAGGAATTCTTCTCCCACCCAAGGCCAAACCCAAGCTGATCCTGCTTAGCTTTCTCAGGCCAGGTGACAGCTCAAACTCGAGCACATCTTTGGCCCTCTGTAGCAGCCAGTGAGTGCCTTTACAAACCCTTAATTGAATGATCCTCCTCTGAATTCCAAACTATGCCCGGTCATCCATCAAGATCTTCCCTGGCGTGCCCCGAAAGCAGAAATGCAACCGCAGGACACAGACACAGAAGAAAAGAGAAATGAAAGAGAAGGTCAGAAATAGTGCAGGAGGTTTGTTGGGGAAAGGAACGATGCTCCCAGGCTTGGTCATGAAGAAAAGGGGCCGGGGAGCCCCTTGGAAGGAGCCAGCATTGGTTCCTTCCAAGGCTGAGTCAGTGAGTTTGGAGCCCAGAGATTAGCTCGGTACCCATGAGAACGAGAACGAGAACTCATTCTCCAAGGCAGCTCAAGAGAGAAAAGGAGAAAGACGCAGCTCAAGGATGAAGGTCCAGGTTGTGGCTCTTTGCCTCCTTGTCAATCTAGTCGTCTTACCTCACTCCGGAGCGGCTCCCTCAGTAAGAATGGTCCTGAGTTGGCATGGGGTGGGTGGGGGGCAGAGGCGGATCTACAGGGAGGGCAAAGCTCTAAGTGTTGCAAGAAGCCTTACCCTGTCATGTAAATCCCTCCTCTCCCTTGCTGCTGCAGCCAGTAAGCAACGCCAAGATGTTGCTGTTCCCTGTGAGGATTGGCTAAAACGGTGCAGGAGAGGAGTGATTTCCACTGCAAGGTAAGGCTTCTTGCAAAACATAGAGCTTTGCCCTCCCCTAGATCTGCCTCTGGTGGGGGGACAGATCCCAGGAGCAGGTCAGCATCCATGTTGCTTGCAAACAACAAACGATATGGGATATCACCCAGATCTGACATGGGGGTGTGTGAACTTAACACTGGGATGAATTGACAGGCATCTGAGATCTGGCAACGCTTCAAGTGTGAAATGACTTTTTGTACTGATTTTTTTTTTGTACCATTCAGTGGGTCTTCAGCTGGGCAGGAATCTTTGGCAGGGGGAGAGAAAGGAAACAATAAATATATTTTCCACCTTTTTTCTTTATTTCACTCTGCAGATCACTCTTCTTCAGCTAGAAGTGAATTACAGTAGAAGCATGTCTAACGTATTCCAGAACCGGACCATGCCGAATTTGTTTTTTTTTTTTTCCTAATAAGGAGTTTTTTTTTCCTAATAAGGAGATGAACCAAGGGAAGAATTCGATGCCTGAGCTATCAATGTTTGCCTACCCTGAGAAGGCAATCCTAACCTGGAGTTAGGCCAGCACAGTTAGGCCAGCACAGTTTGGCCGGCACAAGGGCTACCATACAGTATGTTTGGACCACTCTCGGAGTCTGAGAGATGTGCGCCATCCTCCCTGACTCCAAGAGTGGTCCAAATGCCACTCCCTTGTATCTGGCATTCTGAGGTAAAATTCTGAGGTAAATATGAGGTAAATAAAGCAAAGTTTGGCCAGCACAAGGGACACATAGATGTGCACCATCCTCTCTGACTCTGAGAGTGGTCCAAACGCATTCTGAGGTAAAATTCTGAGGTAAAATTCTGAGGTAAATATGAGGTAAATAAAACAAAGTTTGGCTGGCACAAGGGACACCGTCAAGTATGTTTGGACCACTCTCCGAGTCAGAGAGGCCAGCACACAGAGGTGCGCCATCTTCTCTAACTCCAAGAGTGGTCCAAACCTGCTGTACGGTGGTCCTTGTGTGTTGCTGGCCTAACTGTGCTGGCCTAACTCCAGGTTAGGATTGTACTCTGAGATACCTATTTTGATTTACCTTTCCACGTTCTTCTCATATGTACAGACCCTTCAGTTCACATCCTGTGCCAGTAAGTCAGAGTACAGCTATTTTTTGCCAAGCTGCCCACTGATGCTTTGTTCTTCCTGCTCCTTTTCAGAGGTTAAGAGGTTTCACGGCCAATATTACAGGATCCAGCAGCTTCCAAAACAATGGAGTAAGTTTTGAGACGGAACCCTTAAACACTGGATTTTGGAAAGCCAGGCAAATAATAAATATTATTCATTAATAGCATGTAAAATAATGCATATTTCTTAAAAACATTCCTGATCTCAGGGTTTTTTCCCCTGAACACTAGTTCAGATGGGGGAAGTGCACCATCAGGATGAAAAATGTGCTGTTCCGGAGCTCATTTTGTGGTTCAAGTCATCCACTCCAATGATGTCGTTTCTGTTCTTTTCCAGAATGTCGGCAGCTTTAATGGTAACACTGGGGGAGCCGGAAGCTTCAACAACAATGGCGTAAGTAGCCAGAATCCCCTCGGGGTTTTGCAATGGATGGGGAGCAGAATAGGCCATGCCTGGAGTACTGTGTACAGTCGCCACATCTCAAAAAGGACATAGTGGAGCTGGAAAAGGTGCAGAAGAGAGCGATGAAAATGACGACTGGGCTGGGGCACCTCCCTCATGAGGACAGGTTGCTGAATTTGGGGCTCTTCAGTCTAGAAAAAAGACGGCTGAGGGGGGACATGATTGAGACATACAAAATCATGCATGGGATGGATAGAGTGGATAGAGGGATGTTCTTTTCCCTCTCTCACAACACCAGAACCAGGGGACAGCCACTAAAATTTAGGGTTGGGAGAGGGAGAATGGATAAAAGGAAAGGCTTTCTTCCCCAACTTTTTTTTTTTTTTAATTGTGGAACTTTTTAATTAAATCTGTGGAACTCCTTGCCACAGGAGGTGGGGACGGTATCTGGCCTGGATGCCTTTTAAAAGGGGTTAGACGTATTTCGGGAGGGAAAGTTCATTGCAGGCTACAGGCCTGCCCCCTCTCCACCTCTCCCTCCACCCCAAAAACCCTCACCAGTCACCAGCATGGCTGGGGCACAGGCAGACTGTCCAGATGGCGCTGAGGCCAGTTGGCGCACACTAGTGCTAGCCCAGCGCCAGCGCTCCCGCCTCTCTGGGCGTTGGGAACCTGCTTTACAGCATACTCACGATATTTTTAGCCAGCGACACACACAGACTGCTTGTGATAGGGCCATCAGGATCGGGCCCTTGGTCCTTAAAAACCATGATCCAGCTCCTTTCTATCCTGCTCTCATCTTTTGACATAGACTAAGCCATGGGCCAATGAGGTTTGGGGATTTTCTTTCCCGTCATCTGCCTAAATGACGCTCCTTCTAACAGCATTTGTTTGTGCTGTTAGTTTTAACTTTCCAAAGGAGCAGAGAGGTAAAAACAGGGAAAGAAAGTGGAACTAACCATGCAGTAGAACTCATTTTGTTCAAAGTGAGAGCTTTCAGCAGATTCGAAAAAGAAAGGTTATCTGAAATGAGATGGGCCAAATTTTGGCCCTGGGACCAAGGAACCACTCCACCAATCACGTGAATGATACCTTGGACTTGAGCAGCAATATAGTAGTAGGGTGTTAAAAAAATGTATTAGTAGTAGGATAGAGAGGTAAGAGATTTTGTATTAGTCAGATGAGTAAAGAAAATCCGAAACGTGACGGTTTTTCGCGCTCGGGGATGTAAAACAAAGAAGTAGTAAGAAAAATTTTCAAATAAAAAATCTATATTCCTAAAAAAAAAAAAAAAAAATCTATATTCCTAAACGATGCTCCTTCTGTTTCACTCCAGAATATGGGCCGTTTTAACAACAACAGTGGAAAACCGGGTCATTTCAGCAGCAATTATGGCGTAAGTGCTCAGAATTCATCTCTTGTGCTCAGGATTGGGCCCTGGGCCAGAGGGGTCTGAAGGTCATTGAACAAGACGGTCCGGAGGCAGGCTTTTTGCGTTCAAAGCAATGCGATAGCCTAGAAAGTTGGGAGCAATGTGATTATGTCATGACATTACCCTTGAACCTCTGGGTGGCATCCACCCCGGGACACCTCTGGAACTTAGCCCTAGTGGCCATAGCTGGGACTGCACTTTCAGCTCCAGCAGCCCTCCATGGCAATGAAGTTTTTTTCTGCTCCTTTCCAGAATGTAGGCAGCTTCAATGGCAACAGAGGAGGAGACGGCAGCTTCAACCACAACAATAGAGTAAGTGCCCCATCTTCTTCTTCTTCTTCTTCAATTGGAGACAAGACTGCACTTTCCCTTACCACGCAAATGTCACCCACCCATTGTGCCCCTTTCCAGAATGTAGGCAGCTTCAATGGCAACAGAGGAGGAGACAGCAGCTTCAACCACAACAATAGAGTAAGGGCCCCATATTATTATTCTTCAGTTTTGAGACAGGGCTGCACTTTCCCTTACCACGCGAATGTCATCCACCCAAATATCAATTTCTGTGCTCCTTTCCAGAATGTAGGCAGCTTCAATGGCAACAGAGGGAGATCCCGGAGCTTCAGGAACAACCACGGGGTAGGTCCAGTGATGTCATGCACCCACTACGCACCACTACGTGAGTACCGGTTCCTAGAAGTTGAGCTGGCCCCGCCCACTCAAAGCTGGCCCCTGCTATTTAACCAGGGAACAGTTGAAGCAAAATATGTATATACACATCTCTAGAAAGCAAAGCAATAGAAGTTAAATCAACACTAAACGCAAGCTGAAGTTATTACAAACATGATCACATCCATGGCAACAATCATGACATCACTTCCGGCTTATGATGTCACTTCCGGTGGGCGGACCCCGACAAGTGCCAATCAAAAGTGAGTACCTGTTCCTAAATCATTTGGATGATACCACTGGGTAGGTCCCTACACATGGATTCATCTTTGTGTTGAAATGAATCCTTAGCTGATCGTAGAGATTCCGAGAGTGGTCCGAACGTGCCTTACGGTGTCCCTTGTGCCCATCAAACTTTGCTGGCCTAACTGTGCCGGCCAAACTCCAGGTGAGGATTGCGCTGTAGGACGTCAGTTTGGAGTTGGAAAGGCAGCATAGAAATCCCAGAATAAACAAGGCTCAACCACGAACGGTTAAAGACACAGGAGCTCTGTCGCAGTAAAAGCTGGCAATCTGGTCTTGCTGCCTTGCCCTGTGTTTTCCATTCGCTCCCCACTCTCCTGCAGAGACTTCTAATTTGCGGCTTTTGGCTAGCGGATCAATTTTTGTTTCCCCATAAAAGTGCACCCCAGATCCTGGCCCAACTATTTCCGCACACGTCCTCGACAAAGACCAATGCTCCAGATGTGTTTCTTTTGTTATTCAGCTATCCCTCTCATTGATCTGCTTTCCGCTCTTTCAGAACATAGGCAATTTTAATTGCAACACCTCTGGAGCTGACAGCTTTGTCAACAATAAGGGGGTAGGTTCCCAGAATTCCTTTGGGTTTCGCAGAGGGAGTTAAGTTGCTTTTCCCAGCCACCTAAAACAATGTTCTTTTTGTTCCTTTCCAGAATGTAGGCAGTTTCAATGGCAATCGAGGTGGAGCTGGAAGCTTCAACAACAATGGAGTGAGTACCCAAAATCACTTTGCAGTTTGAAATGTGTCATTCACTGATTTAGTCTTTCTTCCTTCTTAATATCTCTCTCTAAGCAATTCAAATCTACCCCTCAGCAGGGAACCCTCTTGCCCCATTGTTGTTGTTGTTCAGTCGCTAAGTCGTGTCCGACTCTTCGCGACCCCATGGACCACAGCACGCCAGGCCTCCCTGTCCTCCACTATCATAATCATATACAAATTTAGATGCAAAGGCATCCATCCATTTCAACAGCTCCTGCAGTGAATCAAGCTGAGCTTTCCATGTTCTAACCACCAGAGGGCAGCAAAACAGTTCCCCTTGAACAATGAAATCTGAGTCACCGTGTTCAGTGGGAGGTAAGCAGGTTAGTGCAACAGGATCTTAATTACAGGTGTGCCCTGAGATCCACTGATTCACTATTCATGGTTTCAGTTACCCGCAGATACCATGGATACTGGGACTTTTATAGGAGGAACATTAAAGAAATGTCTTTTTTTTTACCTTGTTGTAGCAAAACCACTGATGTTCCCCTATCTTTAAAAAAGGCGTCCCCAGTATCCACAATTTTAGGTATCCACAGGGGAGTCCGGAACAGAACCCTAACAGATACCAGGGCATGCCTGTAGCTAGAACATAAGAAAAGCCCTGCTGGATCAGGCCAAAGGTCCATCTAGTCCAGCTTCCTGCATCACACAGTGCCCCACCAGAAGCCTCAGGGAGCACATGAGACAACAAGACGCCTGCATCCTATTGCCACTCCCTTGCACATGGCATTCTGAAATAGCCTACTACTAGCTGACTTGTCTGTCCGCAAATAACCTTCTACTTTGCCATACAATCCTTGGCAATGAAATGGTTTTCAAAGTTTCTTTTTCCTGTTGAATTTTATGCCAAGCTTTCAGTAGAAGAAATTGATGGGGTGGGGTGGGGAGGAAAGGAGCAAGTACTTGACGCTGAAATGAACAGCGGTTAAGGACAGGCTGCAAATGTTTGGTTACGCCAACTCAAATTCTCTCTTTAAACACTTGGCTTACAGTGTTTATCTTTGGGAGAAGTGATATTATGTTATAAGTGGCCAATGTTTGCTGATATGCTTACCCTTTTCCCCCCGGTTCAAAATAAACATTGATTATGAAAGTACTGTAAATGACCGATAAATATAGAAATGTACGGGAAACAGTGCTTAGGAAAGACTACCTGGCCTTCAGTGAAACTAGGTGAAACCCTCTGCTCTCGTGTGTGTGTGTGTGTGTGTGTGTGTGTGTGTGTGTGTGTGTGTGTGTGAGAGAGAGAGAGAGAGAGAGAGAGAAAGAGAGAGAGAGAGAGAGAGAGAGAGAGAGAGAGAAATGGGGCTGAACGCGGAAATGATGACCAGAGTAAAAAGGAATTGAGTTTGGGATTACCTGTTTATTCCCAGGCCAAATATTTGATCAAGGAGGAAACTGATTGCCACAGTGTTTGCAATGCCTCACCCACAGAAATCAAGCACTACACAAGTCCATTGAGCCACAGACACGTTCTCCATATAAGAACATAAGAAGCATATAAGAACATAAGAAGAGCCCTGCTGGATCAGGCCAAAGGCCCATCTAGTCCAGCTTCCTTGTATCTCACAGTGGCCCACCAGGTACCCCAGGGAGGCATGAGACAACAAGACGCTTGCATCCTGTTGCCACTCCCTTGCATCCGGCACTCTGAAGTAGCCTACTACTAATGTAAGGAGGTTGCACAATCCATTATTGCCTATAGCCCACGATGAACTTTTCTTCCAGAAATCTGTCCAATCCCCCTTTAAAGGCATCTAGGCCAGATGCCATCACCACCTCCTGTGGCAAGGAGTTCCGCAGAGCTCCTTGAATCCTTACTTGACTTCCAGCCCTTTGGTTTAATGGTGCTCCTTGACTTCTGCTCCTTGCCCTCTTCTTTGGCCTGGGACTCGAGTTCCCCAAAAGGCAGGGAAAAAATAACAGCATGCTTGGCCCCCGTCTTCTCTTTTGTAGCAGGGGCACTGAGAGCAGAATCCAAACCTGGAGTTGGGCTGGCACAGTTAGGCCAGCGCAAGGGACGCCGTCAAGTCGATTTGGATCACTCTTGGAGTTAGAGGCCAGCACACAGACACGCACCATCCTCCCTGACTCTATGTTAATAAGCTAGGGATTACCCAGAAGCGGTATGGATATTATGCTTCTATAAGGAAGCTAATAGCCTATTGCACATTTCACATAAGATAAAAGCTATCTCAGGGTCATCTCAGAGCACCCTGGGTTGTTAGTTCTCCAACAAGCTTCCAGGACTGCTCAACGCACAGGGCGAAAACCGCTGGGTTCCCATTCCACTTCCTTATTTGTGCCCTTGAATTACTATTGTGTCCTTCAAGCTAAACATAAATGTTTGGTTACACCAGTTCAAATTCTCAGTTCAAGACTCTAGCACGGGCTGTTTCTCTTTGGTGGGACTGAGGCTGCGTTCTCAGATGGAACAGTGTGCTTCTCCCCATTCAAAAATAAACAGAAAATGCCACAAGTCCGTAAGGGACATATACATTTACGGGCAGTGGTGTCATCCAAATGATTTAGGAACAGGTACTCACTTTTGATTGGCACTTGTCGGGGTCTGCCCACTGGCCAACCAGCTAACCAGCTTTGAGTGGGCGGGGCCAGCTCAACTTCTAGGAACCGGTACTCGCGTAGTGGTGCATAGTGGGTGCATGACATCACTGTTTACGGGGTAGGGACTTTGTGACAGTCTGTTGCTGAAAAAAGAGGCCGGGAGACCTCTAATGCCCCAAATGGTAAAATGTTGGCAGTTTTGAATAAAGTTTGTACATATGCTGACTCCAAGAGTGGTCCAAACGCACTTTACAGTGGAAGAAAAGTCCATTGTGGGCTATAAGCCATGATGGGTTGTGCAACCTCCTTACATTAGTAGTAGGCTGCTTCAGAGTACCAGGTGCAAGGGAGTGGCAACAGGATGCAAGTGTCTTATGTCTCGTGCCTCCCTGGGGCACCTGGTGAGATACAGGAAGCTGGACTAGATGGGCCTGTGGTCTGATCCAGCAGGGCTCATCTTATGTTCTTATGTTCTTATACAGTGTCCCTTGCCCCGGCCAAACTTTGTTTGCCTAACTGTGCCAGCCTAACTTCAGGTTAGGATTGCGCCCTGGGACAAAATGGTCCCATCTCCAATGATTTTTTTTTATTCATCCCATACTGGAGAGACCAGAGTACAGACGGGGGGGGGGGGGGAGGGGGAAGATTAACTATTCTCACGTATGACCTTATCCTGCAACAACCTTTCTTGGGGAAAAAAAGGTTCACAGAGAATTATGTAGGTCATGCCTGTAGGTCATTAATTTGGAGGTCATGCCTAAGACAGCCACAGATCTCAGTGGCGTAACTAGAAGTGTCAGGAGGCAAATTGCCCCGGGCACCAAGCAGGGAGGGGCAGCAAAATTGCCCCCTCCCAGCCTTGGTCACGCACCCCATTTTTTTTAAGTGGAGGGGGAGGAGGGCAGCCTCTGGAGAGACTTCTGGGAGCCAGGGAAGCCTTCTGAGGTCTTCCAGAGGCTGCAAATCAGAACATCCAGTTTTTGGTTGAAAACTGGAAGTTCTGATTTGTGGCCTCCAGAAGACCTCAGAGCAGTGGTGTCATTCAAGTGATTTAGGAACAGGAACTCACTTTTGATTGGCACTTGTCGGGAACCCGGAACCAGCCACGGAGCCCGTTAGGATCCGGAACGCCCGTTCTGGTCCGTTCCCCCTGAATGACATCACTGCCTTCGCCCCCCTAGGAATCCGGAGTCGCTCCCTTTAACCCTCTGAGTGCCGGCCAACCAAGAAGAAAAGCTCTTTGCAGAGGAATTGGGAGGGGAGAGGAGGGAGAGTGAAGTGGGCGGAGTCAGCCCTAATTTTAACTAGTGGGACTGAGTTCCCCCACGTTCCCCCTGCATGACATCACTGCCTCAGAGGGCCAAAAACGGTCACTTCTGGAAGGGATGATTGTTGGCCAAGTGCTGGGGAGGCTGCACACGGCCCCCAGAACCCCCCCACCCCTGGGGGCAGCAGACATGGGGAGGCACCTGCAGTTGGGGGCACACTCCTGGAGGTGTACCCCCCCCAGGAATGCCACTGACAGATCTGACTCCACAGCTTGGTGCATGGTCAAGATTTCGTTCCAAGCAAGACCAGAAATGTCGAACGGCCATTGGGTCTGCCACTGGAAGACCAGGCAAAAGAATAGGAAATTAGACCTTCCTAGTGAGGGACAGGACATTCCTCCATCAGGATCTGCCCCTGAGGTGCAGGCCCAGGAATCTCCTGCTGCAGAAATCACTGCAGAGCAAATACAGGGACAGATAGAAAAAGGGATGAGCCTGGGGTCAGAAAAATAAAGAAGCAGGAAAAATAAAGAGGGCGGGACCCTCCATTGTGGGAACCAAGGATTTGGAGAAGCCTGAGTCACTGGGTGTGGCCCAAAGAAGCTGGCCCCACCCAGAAAGCACCCAGATAAATGCAGCCACCAGCTTTGCCATCATTTCCAAACGCAACCTGAGAAAGAAAAGGGGCAAGAAGCCACTCCAAGATGAAGGTCCAGCTTCTCACGGCTGTCCTCGTTGTCTGCCTGCTCTCCTGGCAGGGCACTGAAGCTGCTCCAGGGGTAAGGAAGACCCTGACTCACTGCCTGTGGGGGAGGGGAGGGCCAAGAGGCACCCAGGAGTCCATGGGCTTAGATGTGTGAATGAGAACCAAAAGCTGAGAGCCAGGGTGGGGTAGTGGTTTGGGAGGTGGACTTCCATCTGGGAGCTCCAGGTTCAAATCCCACCTTGGCCACGAAGCTCCCTGGGCGATCTTGGGCCAGTCGTTCGCTCTCAGTCTCCACTACCTCGCAGGGTTGTTGTGAGGACAAAAGGAGGGGAGGAACTATGGACAGGGTGGAATATAAAAATAGGGAGACTCTGCACTGTTTCACAACCTCTGTGACGATAGCTCATCGTCCAGCGTCCCAGATCGCAACCGGGATCTCTATTCCAGAAAGGTGTGCAGCTCTTCGAACCAATGCCCTAAGCATCGTGCAGTGGCAGATCTAGGGGGGCAGGGGGGGCAAGAGCCCTGGGCGCCGTCTTGGGGCTGTCTAGGGGGGCACCAGTGGCCCCCTTAACATTGCGTGGGTAGACCTGGGCTCCAGAGCCCAGATCTACCCATTAGAAACAGCCGCGGGTAGACCTGGGCTCCCTACCCATTAGCAACAACAGTCCTAATGGGTAGATCTGGGCTCTGCTCTTGTTTCTAATGGGTAGGGAGCCCAGGTCTACCCATGGCCGTTCCTAATGGGTAGATCTGGGCTCCCGTGTTGGCGCACTTCTATTGGGTGCCCCGGGCGCCATTTTGACTAGGTCCACCCCTGGCACCGTGGGTGGGTGGCAGAGTAGGGTTGAAGCGCACCTGCTCCAGACCTTGACCCATTCCCTTCTCTATTCTCCGCTGAGCATAAAGCCTAAGCATTACGTTGGCTTCTTGCCATCCTCCTAAGCGATGCTCTCTCGGTTTCTTTCCAGAATGTGGGCAGCTTCAGTGGCAACAATGCAGGATCCGGCAGCTTCAACGACAACGGAGTAAGTACCCGGAATTGCTCTGTGTTTGGAGATAGAATGGTTCGCTGGTCTGTTTTGTTCTCCCGCGGGTTGGGTTTTCGACTTCTTCTCCTACCTCTTCCTCCTAGACAAGTGGCTCGAAAACTGAACTGGGCCATCATACCCCCTACAGTCTTCTTGGCTCAGCCAGGCATCGCCATCTTGCATCTCATGGAGTCACATGAAATCCAATATGGCGGCCCTCAAACCTTGAGAGATTTGGATCGCTGCCCTGTTGGATCTCGTGAGATTTGGCAAGGTCCAAGATGGCGGTGCCTGGGGGAACCGTGGCAGGGCATGGGATTTTTAAATGGGAGAAGTGTGCACTGCAGAATATTTGGGGACACTCTTAACCCGTGCATCTTTTCTACGTTTTTTGTTTCCAGAACTCGTATGGAGGTAGCAGAGACAGGGTGAGTATTAGCAAGGGCAATGTGACCTATGCATTCTGACACTAAATGGTTGTCACGTGATTTATGGAAGGGGCACATAATGGGTTGAAGGAGCTCAGATGGGTTGCCTATAAAAGTGATCATGGAAGATGGTCTGGGCAAAGGAGGCACCAATTGGCAAAGGGCAACCTTGATTGAGATCCTTCTACATAAATTCCTGCACTGTGATCCCAAAAATCATGCAGGGGATTTTGGGCGGCTGGAGGTCTCCTTGGAGTAAGGGGGCATTTGTCCCCTTGCTCCAGGGTAAGTCCCAGCCAACATTGTGGGTCAAGTCAGACCTGTGCTCAATTGCTGGGACAAGTCCATGTTGACCTGAAAAGGTGGATCAGGCCCATGAAGGAGAGTCAGGATTTGGCCCCTCCTGGGCCTCATCTGCCCTCGTCCCTGCTGCCATTATATTACTACCCCTTTCTGCCACCACCCTCTGCCACGTTCAAACCCCCCTCCCCGCCCAACCCCCAACTCAGAAACAACATTAGTTACACCAGCGGGGGAAGTCATCACTGGGTTGTCACTGATGCTACTTCTGTTCTTGCCAACAGTTGTTTTACTGCAACTTCACATAGGGAATAGACATAGAGAAAGAAGTTTTGCTATGGAAGCAATGATTGGCGGGTTTGTGTGTGTGTGTGTGCGTGTGTGTGTGCGTGTGTGTGTGTGTGTGTGTGTGTGTGTGTGTGTGTATTTGAGGAACATTCTTAACTGTTATTTCTTTGCTGCAGTGGTTCCCCTGGGCTAATCGGAGAAGAGTAAGTATCAGCAAACATCCATCAAGTCTAGCATTACGTCAACCTACTCCTTATCCTGACATACTCCATACTTTGGAGGACTCCAAGGAGGATATTCCAGAGAGGCTCAGCACCTGGTGAAGGGAAAACGCCTTGAGCAGCCACTTGGGGTGGAAAAGTGCTCTCGCCATTTTAAACAAATCCCATGTCGTGCTGAGCTAGAGCCTTAAAGAAGAGTGGGAGGAGAAGAGGTTGGCAAATCATTCAGTAAGGGGAACATCTCTTGACCTGCCCCCTCAGGCATCAGGAGATCTTGGGCTGGCCCTGGTACCCAAGTTGCTTTCTCGACAATCAGGTGGGAGTCTGAGGTTGTAATGGAGTCGGGAAGAGTCTTCCTGAGACCATCGAATCATAGAGTTGGAAGTGACCTACGAGGTCATCTGGCCCAACCCCTTGCCTGTAGCAGGAAATCCTCCTAGAGCATCTCCAGCAGGTGCCTGTCGAGCCTCTGCTTGAAGGTCTCCAGTGAGGGAGAATCCACCACCTCCCTCCAGTGGCAATCTGTTCCACTGTCGAACCACCCTTACAATCAGTCACCTTGAGTGGTCTATGGATTTTTGAATGGGGTGTGAATGTGTGAAAGTACATCGTTCAGTAGTTCTGTCATGAGATAAGAGGGTTGTTGTTTTTTTTTAAATAAAAATAAAAATAAAATATAAAAATCTTGGAGGTATATGTTCAATTGACAAAGGGATGGGATTTTGGAGGGCATTCTTAACCCTATTTTCCTTTATTGCAGCCTTATTATGCTGACCAAGGCGTAAGTATCCAAATTGCACAGAATTCATCTGGCCTAGCCTTGCATGAAAAAAAGCCTTTGGGGATATGTGGATTTGTCAATTCACGTAGGCCTCAATTGTCGGCTTCAACGCAATTACACAGCATCCAGTTCAAGAGCTCCTGGTGGTCCCTCTTGGGTCCCCTTGCCCAACCCCCCCCCTAGATCTTGTCTTGTCTGGGATGCTCATCTCAGGTGGTTCACATCACCCAGTCTGTCCTATCTTGCGGGGGTGGTCAGACCTGAGAGCCAAATACAATCAACTTCAGTGATGTCAGAGCCACAATATTTAAGAAGCATTTCCACTGAGGACAGTGGTGTCATTCAAATGATTTAGGAACAGGAACTCACTTTTGATTGGCACTTGTCGGGAACCCGGAACCAGCCACGGAGCCCGTTAGGATCCGCAACGCCCGTTCTGGCCCGTTCCCCCTGAATGACATCACTGCCTTTGCCCCCCTAGGAATCCGGAGTCGCTCCCTTTAACCCTCTGAGTGCCGGCCAACCAAGAAGAAAAGCTCTTTGCAGAGGAATTGGAAGGGGGGAGGAGGGAGAGTGAAGTGGGCGGAGTCAGCCCTAATTTTAACTAGTGGAACTGAGTTCCCCCGCGTTCCCCCTGCATGACATCACTGACTGAGGAGCAATATACAATGAATGACAATATTTTGGGTTGGGTTGGATAAATACCTTGCAGCGGGGCAGATTTGGCCCCCAGGCTGTAGTTTGGAGACCCCTGCTCTAAGGAAGTACCCTGGAGACATCCTGCAACTCACACATCTTGTTCTGCACTTGTTCTAGAATCAGGGAAGCTTCTCAAACAACAAGGTGGGGGACAAAGGCTTCAACAACAATGGGGTAAGTATCAGGTGGCTGTAGATTGCCCCCTCCTCTTCATTCCCATTCATCCAGATGCTCCATCCCGTTCATTCACCAGCTCAGCAGCCCAAACCTTCCATCCAGTTGGCAACTTCCTGTGAAATAGAAATACGTCTGGGGAGGCAAAGCAAGGCCGGCCCATGCATGAAGCCAACTGAAACTAATGCCTCAGGCGGCAGATGTGTGGGTGGGTGTGTCCATCCCTGCCTGTTTGTCTCCACTGCTGCTCCTCCTCCCGACTTCCTGGGCTCATAGAGGGTTGGCCTGCCATGGACGTGGAGTTTTCACGGCCAGTAGCCCCAGTAGTCCGGCAAGCTCTCACTTCATCAAGGTAAACTGGAGGCAATGATAAATAGGATGTGGGAAGGGTTCGTCGTAATAATGCGTAGTGTCATATAATGCTCATGCTAACTGGGCCTGCTTGACTTGTTTCCTTTCATTTCTTGCAGAACCAATATTGAAACATAGGCAAGTACGTGTCAGCCAAGCAAGATCACTCCCCTGTTCTGATGTCACATTAAAAGTATATGTCCCCACTGTGTTCGGCAGATGCCCCCCCCTCCATTTAGTTGGAGTGGCCACTGGCTACAGTCCTCTGTGTTTAATCCATGTGCATTTGAGAGCCTTCTGGGGTACTCTGTAGAGATCACCCAGAGATCAACTGGGTGCCCTTCTCACCGGGGTGTAAACATGAGCCTGTTTTTTGGTGCTATCAAAGCCTTGATACTTTGATGCTTTGATGTGATGGATACTTTAAGCATAAGGCCAGCAGAATTATGAGGGTTCAGGGCAAAGCCTTCTGCAGGGGAAACTTCAGATAAGATTATGTAATGACCACATACCAGAGTGTTGCAAGGAAAAAAAAAATGTTTGCATCAATTTGCATGGGACAAGCCTGCATCTTCCTTGCATTCTATGCGGTTTGGTGCAGCAAATGTTGGGCAAACACAGACTCTGCCTGCAATGTGCACTCATGCACTCTTCCATGCCACCAGAGGTGGGGACGGCATCTGGCCTAGGTGCTGTTAAAAGGATTGGACAAATACAGAGGAAAAAGCCCATCGAGGGCTACAGGCCATGATGGGTGGTGCAACCTCCTTACATGAGTAGTAGGCTACATCAGAATGCCAAGTGCAAGGGGGTGTCATCAGGATGCAGGCATCCTGTTGCCTTGTGTGCTTCCTGAGGCAGCTGGTGGGCCACTGTGAGATACAGGAAGCTGGACTAGATGGGCCTTTGGCCTGATCCAGTGGGGCTCTTCTTATGTTCTTAATATGGGCCCAGAAATTTGAGAGCTGCAATACGGGCCAAGAAAGTGGAAGGCTAAAGCCAGACATGAAATTGAAGGTTGTTTGTAATCCCCTCTCAGGTCTTCTCTAATGTGTGGGAATTCTAACGTCTCTTTTCTCCGTCACAGTGCAAGGCAGCCACAAATCTACAGCAACTGCAGTTCGGATACCGTCTTGCCTCCCAATCACCTCCTGTCATTTATTTCCCCTTGAATCATTTCTGCAGCCGATGAGCCTTTCACTGCTCCTGATTTCTGCCCCCATCCCACCCCCCTTTTGAAAATAAACTGACTTCTTAAACTTGTGTCTCTGTCACTTTCCCATCCCATTTCTCAGAAAAGGCACTCAAACTTGGCAAGACCATTCAGGAGTCGGAGGAATGTGTGCCACAAATGGGCAAAAGCTCTAATGCATTATGTTTGAGGACTAGCGACTTGCACAGAGTCATTTGCAAGGCTGCACGGGAGGCACTCCTTTTAACCATGAAGGGACCAAGATGCTTCTTCGATTGCTTTAGTACAGGATTTTATTGTTACAAAGCTTCCCCAAGCCCAGCAGGTTGTTTTAGAGGAAAACCCAAAGCATTCACGCTACGGTGAGATTATTTCCTTTGCCCCTAATCCGAAATGAGCAGCTAGGTCTTGCTTCAGACATCATTTAGGTGAATACTGGAAAAAAAGAAAAAAAAAAGAAAGGACAGATTGGGATGCAGGTACAGAATATCAAATACCAAAATTCACAAATATTGTATATGCAAATGTCACAATACTGAATAGCAAACACAGAATATCAAACTCAGAATATGCAATTGATCAGGGTGTTGACCCCTGAGGTTTGGACCGCTCTCGGCGTCAGAGAAGCCAGCGCATAGAAGAGGATTGGCAGCAGCTTTCCTGCTGCCAGGGAAAAGGGGGCAAAGTCTTTGGTGTGTTGCATTAGATCCTGGGATGGGGTGAGGGTCCTGCGTTGGAAGCATCCGATCCTATGAATGAATGATTACTTGGACCTGTACCCCGTCCGAGTTAACCAACCATGGGAAAGGATCAAAATAATCTAAGTGATTGTGCATCCTCTCTAGCAGAAGAACGTAGCAGTCGTGGAGTAAGCAATAAAGACCAAACAATTGGTAAGTTCTGTAATACAGACAATCAGTTTCTTCAAGTGCCAAGCCCAGTCCTTCTGAACCGGTAGATTATCTGTAATGCTTGGGTGGGAACAAAGCCAAACTTTCCGACTGAATGGGTTGCACTGAGTTAGAACGTCAAGGACACTACTAAAGATGCAATCCTGACCTGGAGTTCGACCGGCACAGTTAGGCTAGCAAAATTTGGCCAGCTCAAGGGGCACCATAAAGTGCGTTTGGACCACTCTCAGAGGCAGGAAAGATGGTGCACGTCTGTGTGCTGGCCTCTCTGACCCTGAGAGTGGTCCAAACGTACTCTATGGTGACCCTTGTGCGGGCCAAACTTGGCCAGCCTAACTGTGCCGGCCTAACTCCAGGTTAGGATTGCACCCTCAGACTAGAGCCGGCAGCTGTGCGAGCTCAGCCTCCCCTGGCAGGCTTCTGGGCAGCCCCCAGAATGCCTTGCACAGTGGCAACCCAGCTAGTGCCTCCTCAGTCATTCTCTTCACCACACATCACTGTTGACCACTGCTCCTGCCTCGGGTCAGAGCTATAAATGAAGCATTCAGCAGCGAGCGACAAAGGCAGAGGGCAGAACCAATGCCTTGGAATGGCCACAGCGGGATACAACCCTGAGTGTTTTTCTCCAATTGGCATTTCAGTTTAGCGGCCAGTCTTTGAGAAAGGGAAGCCGCTCTGGGGGCAACTAGACTGGGGAAAGCTGCGATCAAGAGAATCAGATGGACACGATTTTGAAGGGAAGCCCGGCAGACGGTTGCTGCACCTCCCTGGTTACAACATATACTCACAAGAGCTCATTTCTACACCTCAACGGGTAAACCCTGTGGAAGGAAAAATAACACAGGAATGACTGGGGTCCATATTTCCATCCTCAGTCCCACGCTTAGGGACAGCTTCTCTGGCAGCTTGCTCTCAGTCAGGGTGCCTGACGGGCTAAAAGATGCCATCATCAGAAGTCTCAGTGATGGACAGCATCATCCAGGCCCGGCTGTGGACCTTATCCCTGTACGCCAGGGGAACCTCTTTAGACCTGCCCACCCTTCAAATCCCTTACCCTGCCAGACAGACGGGGGGACGGGGACTGCAAGTTATACTAGAGGTCCAGCTGCAGAGGCGGATCTACAGGGAGGGCAAAGCTCTAAGTGTTGCAAGGAGCCTTACCCTGTCGTGTAAATCCCTCCTCTCCCTTGCTGCTTTAGCCAGTAAGCAACGCCAAGATGTTGCTTTTCCCTGTGAGGATTGGCTAAAACGGTGCAGGAGAGGAGTGATTTCCACTGCAAGGTAAGGCTTCTTGCAAAACCTGCAAACGGTGCAGGAGAGGAGTGATTTCCACTGCAAGGTAAGGTTTCTTGCAAAACTTAGAGCTTTGCCCTCTCTTGGATCTGCCTCTGTCCAGCTGACCCTGACACACTTAACTTTTGTTTTACCAAACAGAATTCCAAATTGAAACCATTCCGTGGTGCACGTAGGGGGAAGGGGTGGATTTAACACGTTGCTAGTGCAATGATTGATATACAGGTAAAAATCTATCTGATGGACGACTCTCATCAGCCTCAGAGGTAGCTTTCCTCCTTGGTGGAACAGTATTGGGTAAGGAGGGTGATCCAAATCAGGGTTATAACATAGACAAAGCTCCCCAATTCTCCACTCCCTAAGGACTAGAAGCCCCCTTCTTGTTGTTAGTGAGATTGCCCTTTTCTTTCCAGGTATTTCTGGGCGCAGTCCTAACCTGGAGTTAGGCTGGCACAGTTTGGCCACAGCAAAGTTTGGCCGGCACAAGGGACATAGTAAAGTGTGTTTGGACCACTCTCGGATTCAGGAAGGATGGCACACGTCTGTGTGCTGGCCTCTCTGACTCTGAAAGTGGTCCAAGCATACTTGATGGTGTCCCTTGTGCCAGCCAAACTTTGCTGGCCTAACTGTGCCGACCTAACTCCAGGTTAAGATTGTGCCCTCAGAGTCGCAAAGAGCTACATCAACGGCAGAAATCCGGTGATGTGATATCACCATTGCATTTTCCAGGCCAGGAAACTCTGCACTTGATGAGCTCTGCCCTCTCAGGCTGTTCTGCCAAAAGAAACCCCACGTTTTCAGAGCTGCTGGCTCAAAGCCACCACCATCATTAGGAGGAAGAGAGCATCGATAGCAGAAAAACACCATGGGCTCCTAGACAAGCTTGACAGCCCCAGAGTGCCTGTAGCCATTTCTTTTGTATTAGTACTTACCGGTGCCAAGAGTTCGTCAGTCACACCCTGCAAGGCAGAAACATTTATGTCAATTGGCTTCAGCAATCAAAGGTTGAAACCGCTTATTTGATACCTTTGGAAACAACCCAAATTCTGTTGAGAATGTGTCACTATTTCATGAGAATCAGAAGAATAGCCGCCCGCTTCTATCTTTCAACCACATGGTGGCGCCAACACACTGTTCCCCCCCAACATTACCCTTTTATTCAGATTGCAAATGCGCGCGGGGGGGGGGGGGGGGTTGCAATTGATAAAATTTTCCATTAATCTTTGAGAGGGTTGAGGGAGGGAGGGAAGCGCCACCTTGTGGACAATAGTAGGAAGGGAAATTGCAGGCCATGGGCCACCTTGTGGCTGATAAGCAGAACTGCAGCAAGTTGGATTGGAAATGACGAGACGAGACATTGGAACTACAAAGGGCACTACACTGGCCCCATGCCTGGAATCTGTGAGATTGTGTTGGCCTGGGTAGACCAGCAAAGGGGGTTGGGGAAGAGGTCAGAAGGGCATTCTGGGGGCGGGGTGGTGTTTTGGGGGGCGGTCCAGGAAGCAGATGGGGCCCAGGATGGGGGTGGAACCAGCCTGGGAGATCTGGGCCAGACCCTACACGGATCAGCCCTACATGGGTCACTTGGATTTGTGTCTGTAAAATCACAGGCACAGGTCACTCATGGGGGTGGCTGAGGCATGGCACGGGGAAAGGGGAAGAAATTGTTGTACGAGGTACTTTGGACAAAAAGGGATGATCCTTGAGAACTTCTCCTTACTTGTTTTCCCTTTCCTTTTCCCTTTCCACGACCTTTGTGGTGTTTCCCATGTTTGTCTCCCTAGAAGACAAAGAGACATGACTTGACATGACAACGCAGCCAGCCACCAGCAACACAGCGGGAATTAAAGGGTTCTCCCTGTTCCTTCCCTCTGTTGCTCTTCCAAGCATGTGAATTCTTGTTTAACAAATAAAAGGGCACAATCCTAGCCTGGAGTTAGGCCGGCTCAGTTAGGCCAGCAAAGTCTGGCCGGCGAAAGGGACACCATCAAGCGCTTTTGAACCAATGGGGAGGTGATCGTTGGGGACACGTTCTCACCTTTTCTTTGCCTTTTCCACGTGCCTTTCCACGTCCCTTTCCACGGCCTCTGCCTGGTTCGGGTACAGGTTCCTCAGGCACCTCTTCCTCCTCCTAAGAAAAATGTTCTGTTACACGGCTGCACATTTATGAACAAGAGGGAGGAGCATTGTGGCTTCATTGCTCTTCCCAATTTCATCATCCTGATGACTCTTCATGGGAGTCCTTCAGCAGCAAGACATTCATTTCTCAAAGAAGTTAACCACATAAGGGTGTTATGTATGTTTCCCCGCAGAGTTTTGTCATCCCTGCATGATATGGCAATGGAGAAGGAAATGGTGGGAGCACATTTGGAAGATGTGCGGTGATAGTTTTAGTCACAGGATGGTGAAGTGATGACTACATGCAGAAGAAGAAGAAGAAGAAGAAGAAGAAGAAGAAGAAGAAGAAGAAGAAGAAGAAGAAGAAGAAGAA